>PVKU01001116.1:0-41044 GCA_004027475.1 Anoura caudifer | reverse complement strand
CACATGGAGCATTATCAGTGGGGAGATGGAGGGGCAAGAATGGGGGGAAAAGTACAGGGAATAAGAAGCATAAATGGTAGGTACAAAATAGACAGAGTAAGGTTAAGAATAGTATGGGAAATAGAGAAGCCAAAGAACTTGTATGTACAACCCATGAACATGAACTAAGGTGGGGGGGGGGATGCTGGTGGGTGTGGGGGTGCAGGGCATAGGGGAATAAAGAGGAGAAAAAATGGAACAACTGTAATAACATAATCAATAAAATATATTAAAAAACAAAAATAAAAATAAAACAGGCAGCCCTGGCTGGTATAGCTCAGTGGATTGAGTGTGGGCCTGCGAACCAAATGATCACAGTTCAATTCCCAGTCAGGGCATATGCCTGGGTTGCAGGACAGTTCCCACTGATGCATGAGAGGCAACCATACATTGATATTTCTCTCCCTCTCTCCTTCCCTTCCCCTCTAAAGATAAATAAATAAAATCTAAAAAAAAAAAACAGGCAATAGTGAACATCTTTGATTTGTTCTTGTGCAAGTAGATTCTTTAAACATTTCACCATTAAGTATAAACTTTAGTATTATAAGTATTTTCTCTATATTTTTATCACAGAAAGAATGTTTCTGTTTCTAATTTGGTAAGAATTTTTACCATGAATAGATTTTAAATTTTATCAGATATGTTTCTCTACACTTATTGCATTAATCTATGGTAGTAACCCTTTAAAGTGTTTATGTAATGTATTACATTAATAGATAATCAAATGATGACAACATTATGTTCCTGGATAGCCCCAACTTGATCACAATGTGTTTTCACTTTTGTATATTGTTTGATTCAGTGAACTAACTTGGTTTTACAATTTGATGTTTATGTTTATGCAGTTTTCCTTTTGGTCTGATTTGGTTTTGGTACCAGATTTTGCTAACTTCATAAATAGATTCGGTTGCATCCCATCCTGTTCTCTGCTCTGAAATGATTTGTATAAAATAGTTAGAACTCACCTATGAATATCCGAGCCTGGGATTTCCATTATGAAGATATTTTAAATTTTGACTCAATTTTTAATGATTTAGAACTATTTTGATTTTCTAATTACTTGAATCAGTTTCAGTTAGTTATATGTTTATGAGAATTTACTATATATTTTAGTAAATTATATATCAAAGTTTTCAAATGTCTTGCTATAGTTATTTTTGATATCCTCTATTATCTTTCTAATCTATTCTGTATCTGTACTTATGGCTTTTTAGTTCCTGATATTTTTGTCTTCTCTATTTTTTATTGATCAATCTTGCCAGAGGTTTGTCTACTTCGTTAATCTTTTTTAAAAAACCTTTGAATTTATTGGTTTCCTAATATAATTTATCTTCTATTTTATTTATTTTTGCTCATGTTTCTGATTTCCTTTTTCACACTATACTTTAACTCACTGAGTGTCTAGCACATTAATTTTCAGGCTTTCTTCTTATCTAATATAAACATTTAAGATTAAATATTTCTATTTTTGTATTGTTTTAGTCGCATGCTACTAGTTGTTCTATAGTGTTTTTCTTACCACTCAGTTTTAAATACATCCTAATTGATCATGTTGTATTCTATGACTCATGAGTTTTGGGAATTGTATTTTTATTTCCATATATAGAGTCACTCTATCTCATGTTATTTATTTCTACCATTGGTGCGCCAGAGCCTAATAATATGCTCAATATAAAGGTTATACTTCTCAAAGGCTCTTTAGGTTATAAGGATTGCCTAATTTATCAAAATAATTCACATAATTTTCTGTTTACTTTTGTATTTTTCACTAAAGACTTATAAAATTTAATATGCTAATACATCAGTTAAAAATAAATAAGAATTAGAAATTAAGATACGAACAAAGCAAATAAGCAAGCAAAATAGAACCAGAGACACTGAAATGAAGAACAAACTGACAGTGACCAGAGGGGAGTGGGGAGGGGATAACAGGGGAAAGGGGGAAGGGCTTACAGGAATATGTATAAAGGACCCAGGGACAAAGCCAAAGAGGGGTAGGATCAAGGGTGGGAGGTGGGGATGGGTGGGGTAGAGGGGAATGGTGGGGGAAAATGGAGACAACTGTACTTGAACAACAATAAAAAAAGAGAGAGAGAAAAAAGAAATTAAGATACCACTGGGAAATTGTGTGACCTGATCAGTTAAAGACAGGACTAAAAAGAATCAACTCCTGCTTTTGTTTCCATAATTTTGCTTTCACTCATAACCTCCTATTTTTAAAATATCTCTCCAAGTCTTCCTCAACAATGAATAACACTAGCTTCACAGACAAAACCCCTCATGCTCATGATAGTATTATGTGTGACTGTCATTCGTTCCCAAACAAAGAAGCAAATTCCCTCCAGTGGAATGGACACTTTAAAAGACTGAAATCAGAAAGACAATTAAACAGATCAAATTGAACCATGTAAATATATACCTACTAGCTCAAAAAAAAAAAAAAAGAACAAAACTATGAAATCTGACACTAATAGAAGATGAGGATGCACATATGAGAAGCATGTCTCAAACACGTGGAAGGCTTAGGCGGACCCCTGGCTGCTTTGATGCCACTCCCAGCTCTGCCATATGGGTTCACAGGTTGAGTGTTCCAGGGGCAGAACTACATAGCAGCTCTGCTCATTTCAGCTCAGCTGGCACTTAGCAATTCATTGCCCCACAGATCCATCCTCACGGGGATCTAACAGAAGGCACTTTTCCTTGAAGTCTGGAAATTGGAGCTCTTAGTGCCTGAAAAGCTCAGTTTTTCTAGAAGGAATGCTAACTCTGTTGGTAGCAGAGTTCACTGATAGGAAGCCAGAAGCCAGGAGCCTGTTTCAGCTGTGGTTCTCTGATTTATTTGGTTTCAGTAACCATTTAGCCTCCCAGTGCTTGCTATCTCACAACATAAGCATATGTGTAGCCACTTCTAGCCCACATAAAAGGAACATACTTTGTGAGCCTAATAAATATAAGAGACTGAGCTTACAAAGATGAACGCAGACTGGCTCTAGCTCTTGAGCAGCTCAGTAGTCAGTGGGCCAGAGAGGCATGAATATAGATACTCCGTATGTTAAGTAGTATGTGTAAGTTCCTGAAGCGCTCTCTGCCAAGTGATTTCAGATATATATAATTCTTCACTTCCATTCACATCTTTCCTATTTCTCTTTTCTACAGCCTCTAAGTGTCTCCTTACCTCCCTACAGCTTCAACACCCTTTGCTGACCTGCCCTCCTGCCCTCTGTGTACTCCAGTACCCTAGCTATCTTTTTGTTTTTCTGACTATCTAGAAAGTCTCGTTAAAGTTCAGTGTTAATCGTTACTTCTGTACACAAATGATGCCTAGATCTAAGTCTTCACCATCCTGCCACTGCTTTTTTCCAACCCCTCTTTAACATCAGAAATGCTGGGAGAGTTTCAGAATCAGTCACTTTGCATCCAAATGTAAAGCTTTCTAAACAACCAACCACACCAACGTGAGTGGTGTTTCTAAAGTACAAATCTAATCATAGCACTTCCTTGCTTAAATTATTTTAATTGTTCCTGTAACTTCAGAAGACACACAAATTCTTTTACCTCTGGCTCCTGCCTATCCACCTAGTTCACTGCCTGCCACCCCCCACCCACCAGCTACCCAACTCCCTCACATTGTGCTTGGGTGTGCTTTCCCTTCCCAGATGTTTGCTCATTGGACACTCAGCTCAGTCTGTCCCAGGACCTGAACCATCCCTGCTTAAACCAAGTTATTATGGCCTCCAGCTGGCAGTCTTCCAAACCACCTCCATGCTAATTAACAGTAATCATAGCCCTGGGTCAATTTATCTACCAGTAACTCTTCAAGGAATGCCCAGTACAGTGATAGCCAATTTGCCTGAAGCCAATATGCAAAAAAAAAAAAAAAAAAAAAAAAATCATTTACTAGTCAATCATTTGATTAATATATCAAATTTGCTATGTTCCAAAAACTCTGTATGATCACTGGAACCCAACATAGTTCTACTGGATAGCAGGGACCAAAAAGGCTGCAGGGGGCCCAGACTCTGGGCCTTCAGAGTCTCCCCCTCTGTCTCTCAGTTTCTGCAGCCACTTCCTCTATCCCTCTACCCCTTGGTCTTTTCATTCCTGTGTCCCCAACACACTCTGCTTCTAGCCTTGCCTTCCCTTCTCTCTGTCCCCTGGTCTTCCCTCCCTACCCCCTGCCACAGCCATGCCCTATTGCTCTCTCTGTTCTTTAGTTGCCCCTCCTGGGTTGCCTCAATCTAGGATCAGCAGGTCACTCTGTGGCTGTGCGTTACACTGACTCTCCTCTGCAACTTTGCCACGGCAGAGAGTGCCCCCACTTTTACCCAGATCCCTCCTATTGCAGTAACAGGGCCAGGGCAGGGGCAAGGTAGCATTTTGGAAAACAGTGTTATAAGGACAAAATAAAAACTGATTAAATAAAACTTCACGAATCTTCAAAAAGCTGTTAAAAATTTCCATCCAAAATCAATTACTGTAACCTTATGAATGGTTGAAAGAAACAAATTTGAGTTTTTTGATAAAGCTCACAAACCTATCTAAGCAGTCATAATGTGAAATTTGCCCCAGGGATCTCAGTGATGCTGAAATGTTAGCCAAACAGCAAATGATTCTAAAAAGAATTTGAAAAAAGTCAGTATAAACTGAAAACCTCCCATACGAAATGCTAAACTTCTGTTACATCTATTAGAAGAATTTATTCAAGAAAGATAGATCTATGAATATATTCATAAGAATATATTTAGGAGACTAAGCCTCCACAGGAAACTTAGCTTTTTTTAAAGAAATCAAACAGATCTTTAAACACTGCTAAGTAGAATATATTTTATAATTGAATTTATTTTTAAAGTATAGTCTCAAAATATTTATAAAAATATATTTGTATTCATTTACTATAATTAAAATAATACACCTTAAAATGTCTTTATAAATCTGTAAAAGTGATAAAGTGGTCAAATTATTCATTTAGCAAAGGGATCCTTCAATAAATTGGTAAATGGCTCATCTTTGTGCATTAGCCATTCAGTGACTGATCCTTCAGCAAATCCACCCCCAGCATATTAACCTGCTTCCCTCCTGTACTCCTCTCTAATCAGTCTCATTGCCATGCACATAATTATTTGTATCTCACCCGGCTCCCTCAGGAGACATCTTATTCACTTTGTATCCCCAGAACTTAGCACAATGTGTTTCATCTTATGAAGACTTTAAAGAACATTGACAAATGAATAAACAAATGAATTCATAAATGACCTTTACCCTGCATTAACCCGAACACTTTCTTCCTACAGGCTAAATAACAAGGGAATCTGAATATAAATGAGTAAAGACCGAGGAGAAAAATCTTTTTTGCACATTTTACTCTTTATAACCACATTAGCACAAGGTGTGTCCACAAGGTATCCAACCATGTAATATGAAACATAGGGACAGTTATTAAATAAGATACAAGAAATATTGTACACAGGACAATGACACCTCAGTCCCCTTCAAAGCGGGCACCTTGGGACCTCACACATTTCTCCCAGTCACCATCAGCTGCCCCATCATATTTTCCTGAATATCACTGATGGTCTGAAATCTCTTTCCTTTCAAAGGTGATTTTAGTTTTGGAAAAGCCAAAACTTGAAGGATACCAAACCTGGGCTATAGGGGGTGTTAAGTCACCTGGGTGATTTGATGTTTCACCAAAAAACTGCACGAAACGGGATGTATGAGCAGGTGCAATGTTACAGTGAAGCTGCCAGTCACCAGTTGCCTATAGCTGTGGCCTTCTGAATCATCCAAATAGTTTCCGTGGAGGAATGTCAAAACTTAATGCAAAATTTGATGCAGATTTGTTGCTCTACTCGCTCAGTCAGTTTGAATGCAATGGTCATGGCATCTATTGTCCCCACTGACTAGTACAGTGAAGTCATCATTGTTCACTCCTATGTATCCCAATCCAGTCTCTTCAGCTGCCAGGTTACATCTATGTTACACAAACAGTTCACATTGTATTAACAATGGCTGGACTTTTTCTGGACAGACCTCGTGTGTGTCTCATAAATATTTTGTTTATGAATCATAGGCCTAATATCAAAGTTTAAGAAAGTATGTAAATGCAGAGCTTGAAATAAAATTGTATTATGTTGACTGTTGCTTGGAGTAAAAAAAAAATAAAACTTTATTGGACAATTAAAACATTTTTTATGCAAAATATTGTGTTATACTTAGGTTTGCCTGTGATTTATCAATAACTCAAATGCTATAAAAGGGTTTAGATAAAATGTTCCCTGAATATGTAGCAAAGACTATACATATCTTCTAGCTGCTATTGTCAACATGTGTAAATGTTGATTTGTACCCACCATGCTGATTCATGGTTCACCAGGAACTATGAAGCCAACACTGCCCCATCAGAACTTAAACATACTGCTTTGCCAGCACCTGCTGAGGCTCCATCTGCTTCAAACTTATACATCCAATTTCCTGCTTTATACCTACTGTTGTACATCTCCCATATTCAAAACTGAACTCGTAGTCATGCCCCAGCCTCCTTTTTCCTCCTCAACTTTAGTGACCTATACTAGCCTTCATTCCCTTATTTCTCCCAAACCCTCTTTTAATAAGATTCACAGAGAATAGATACAAAGAACCAAAGGGAGATAAAATATCAGCTCTGTTAATAGTGGCGCAGTAACTCCCAAATTACAAGGCTTCCTAGTATGAGGAAGGATGTTTAGGACTGAGACCCAAAATATATCATTGTACTCCTTTCCCAGCTGAAACTTACTACCTGTAGACAGAAAGGCTGAAGCACTCCAGGCCTGAACAAGGACAATGCCAAATGATGAATAAAAATCATGCTACCCATGAACGGTGTGACCTTCAAACTCACCCAAAAGACAGATCCGGCCCCTGACTGTCAGGCTCTGGCCCATCTCACCAATCAGATGTCACCCCTCTCCACCTGAGTTCAGGACACTATGTTTGTGGGAGAGAGAATCTACAAATATACAATCAGCCTCTCACTTCTTACCAGGCAGCAAACACCCTCGGGGGAGCCCTGGTGACTAGGGATAAGGTTTCCTGCCTTAACACTCTCTACCATGTCCCTAGTTATCCAAGCTCAGTACTTGGCCATAAATCTGAACTGTGTTGTTTATCTTACTTCCTTATCATCCCTTCTGTTCTATCGATCACCAGATCCTGAAGTTTTATCTGCTAGATCTTTCTCCATACATCTTTTTCTCTCCGTCTGTCCTCCCTTGATGTTAGATCCAGTTATCATCCTTCACCAAAACAACAGTAACGATCTCCTAATTCTTTCTGATTTAAGCCTTGTTCCCTCTCTAATCTAATCTCTGCATAGCAGCCAGAGTAATTCTGAAACTCAATTCTGATCATGTTACCCTCTGACAGCTTCCTATTAACTACAAAGACAAAGGTTGAGCTCTTCAGAATGATTTACAAAACCCTTCGTGAACTACTACTACCTTTCCAAACTCACCTGCCCCATTCCCCCACCCCATCCTCATCCCAGTGATATGAAAATGCCTGTCATTTCTGACAGTCTGTGCAGCTGCAAACCTTCATCTCTTTGTTCTTGTAATTCCTCCTGTCTGAAATGTTCTTGACTCCTGTCTCATTTAATTAACTCTGATTCAACTCTGAAGATTCTGTTGAAGCCATTACTCCTTCAGGAAGCTTTCCATACTCAATACTTGTCCCTGTCCTGCTTCCGCAATCTGGGGAAATTACTCCTCTTCTGTATTCACTCTGTGAATAGCTACATCATTGAATTGAATACCCTATCATGACTTTTTTTCTATGTCTCTCTTCCTATTGGTTGGAGGCCATATCCCCAGTAACTAGAGGTTACCAGCACTCAAGATAAGTTTGTGGGCTTAAACTAAACACTTTGTTTTCCCAAATCATTTATTCATTCCTTAATTTATTCATTAATTCAATAATAGCTTATTGATGAATTTTATGAGTTTCACTCCACTTGGGCACTTTTGCCTGGCTGAGTAACATCCTAATTTCCCAGAAGTGTTTGGCCTGTGTGGGAACCAATCACTTTCCTGCTTCACTGCACATTCTGGGATATGTGAGGAACATTTGTTAGCCATTTTCAAACTGTGATTTGTAAATTACCCACTTGAAACATTTTTCTAAGCTCTCTTTCTGGTGACATTCCTGACTGATCACACTGCGTCCCTTTGAAGGGGACAGGCTGACGTAAATGCTGCTGTCTGAAAGCCTGATACTCCGGAATTGTGAGGCTATCACTCCTCCTTGCCGGCTTCCATCTGCGGAAAATGCAAATCTCAATGGCAGCCATCAGAATCAAATGCACTTTGATAAACAATAATAGCAAAATAATGTCAGATTATTATTTCACAACAGGTCTTTGAAGTCACTCAGGTTCGGCTTGACTCTTCTTCTTTCAGAAGTCAGACAGAACAAGGACTTTACCTGATCTCCTTTTTGTTTTGTTTTGTTTTTTTTTTTTTTCATTCCAGTCCATAAAGGGTCAAGTTTAAAGAGCTTTGATATAAACTCGACATTTTCCAAAATCTCAAAAAACACTGGGGAATCTTAGAGGCTGGGAATTAGCCAGCTATTCCGGGGGCACTGGGTTTGGGAGCCTGAGAATAATGAACAACAGGTTCTCTCGGTGCTTCTGGCAATGAAGATAATGAGTGGCCAAAGAGCGCAGGCAGGAGGGTGTCAGGAAGAACAGGGCCATGAAAAGGCAAGAAGGAAAGGCCTCTCTGTGATTCTCCTCCCACCATGGGCCCATTTCTCCTGGAAAGAGTAAGATTTGTGAGCATAAGAGTAAGACCTCATAAAAAGAATTGTAAAATAATGATAATAATAATAGCAAGCTAATTGGTTAATTTTACACCTAATAGCCAGATTAATAAGCATTATACCCTAAAATCTTTTGGAAATATATTAAGTATATACACACTTTCACACCTCTATCAGGAACCAAAATATTTAACAACCAGCTCAAAATACACCAGGCAACCAGAACACATGCCCACCATAAACACCAGGAAGGCCATCCTGGCACACAGAGTCAAATGCATATACATACAGTTGAAAACACATACAACTGCACACACACCAGACATTCTTCCCTCCCTTGCAAATTTCCATACTGAATTCTACTTTGGTTTCTCTTTTAAGCAACACGAATGACTAGTGATAAAAATGTTGAGGAAAAATCTGAAGTTATTCTTGGATATATTGTTGTGGGGTTTTTTTGCCTGAAGCTTAAAAAATGACATAATATTTTCTTTCTCCATTTTCAGCCTTGTATTTGTCCTTCTCTCTCTTCCCTAAAGACCAGCAATTCCTCAACTCCCACACCCCTTCAATCCGGAACTCCCTTCTCAAATATAAACTAAAGAACCTATGCCACTCCTTGACCGCCTGCCTCGCTGGTATCCCTGAGTGTGGCCTTCCTTCCCATCCTTCTCACGGTTCTCTCCAAGCATCCCACACCCCCCAGCAATTTCATACTTCATTTTTCTGCCTTTTCCTCCAGACCTTGTTTCAAATCCAATCCTCCACTCATAAACTTTTCACATTATTATTATTATTATTATTTATTATTATTATTATTATTATTATTTTACCATTCTGTCCTTTAAAAATTCTTTGGAAAATAGTAATTTTAGGATGTTCTGAGGCTCTTGTCATGGAGCCAAAGCTCTCACCCCATTTTTCAATGGGAACACTTATTAAATACTTCATGTCAGTCATTCTGGGTAATTTACTTATTCATCTCATTCAACCATTACAGTGCAATAGAAACATCGTTCCCACTTTGCCTGAACCTGGGAGCCAGAGGGGCTGAGCAACTTGTTGCTGATCACACAGCTAGCAAGCAGTGAAATCAGGGCTGGGACTCTGGAGATTGTTTGACTCCAATCTCGTATTCTTTCATACCCAATGTGGCTGCTGTAAAGTAAATGACAAAAACAATAATAATAACTAGCCAAAGTTATGAAGTCTCACCTAGATTTAACTAACATTGTTCTAAACTCACTCAAGTATTTACAAATAGAAGAAGGCTGAGTCACCACTCTACACCTTAACGTTGCTTATAAATTTTAAGTCAACTGAGCCGTAAGCAACTCTAAGCTTTAGGAAGATGTTAATCAAAATAACTTCTGTCTATTACTATTGAGGGGAAGAAAGTATTAAGTTACAGATTCCCAGTGTATATTGCCATTTATTTGAATTAATGTTCCACTGTGTATTCAGAGAGTATGGGATGATCAGCCAGGAGTTAAATGGCAAAAGCAACAAACCCAAAGTACTATGTTAATGGTTGGGAGGATTGCATTTTTTTCTTTAGATTTAGAGAGAAGAACAGGCAGACATGGCCCCCAAGTAAGCAGGAGAGCTTCTTTCTTGTGGGTTTGTTTTTTTGAAGGAAGAATTCCTGTTATGAATTATAATTTATATTTTTAAAACAGGTAGGATAATTTTTATTATTGCTTTGAATATGCTCCTCAGATTGATTTTTTTATCAAACATTCTTTATTGTATCAGCAAATGGTCAAATAATACATTTGCTCCATAAGAAAAGAGAAAAGAAGTGTTTGGGCTACTTGTTTCTGCTCAGGGTTGAGATGTTTGTGTGTCTGTGTGTCTGCACGTGTGTGCTGGGAGGCAGTGGGTGCACGCTGGGATCCAATTGCACTCAGGCAGGTTTGGAGTGGGCTCCTCCCGGCCTCCCTGGCCTGGGGAGGGACAGACAGTGACTTACCCACTTCCTAGCAGTGCACTGATTAACTGTGAACCTCATATAAGACTCTATTATTTTCAACCTCAGAAATATTTACCAAAAAATCAGAGACCACGACCTACTGGACAAAAGGAAAACTGTCACGGCACTGAAAGCAGGCGAGGACCGGGCCATTCTCCTGGGACTGACCATGATGGTGTGCTCCATCATGATGTACTTCCTGCTGGGCATCACCCTCCTGCGCTCCTACATGCAGAGGTAACGCCACCAGGGGGCTGGGACAGTGTCTTTTGTCCCTGCCTTCTCCCTTCTCCTGTTCTGTCCTAACAAGAACTTTGAGCAATGCCTGGCACATAATATTTTTCAATTACATTGTCTAGTAATAATGATAGAATATCTGTATTTATATACTGCCTACTATGTGCCAGGAACTTTCCATACATCACTTGTTTAATTTTCACAACTATTCTATAAGGTAAATATTAATATACTCATTATTAAAATGGCAAAAACTGAGGCTAAAGATAGAAATAATTTGCCCAGTGTCCCACAGCTCTAGCATGTGGCACAGCCAAGATTCCAACCCACATCACACTAATTCCAGGGACCCTGCTCCTGTCTCTTCATAACTTCTGTTCATTCTCCACCCTCATTCCTTTTATACCCCACCTCACTCCTGCAGCACCCCACACATCAGTGGTTCTCAGCTGCACATCTAAAATTCCTGAGAAACTTTTTAAAATACTGGTGCTTAGTGCCCCGCCCCCACTATCATCCCAGAGGTCAGATTTAATTGCTCTGGAGTGGGAACCAGTCACCAGTATCTCTTAAATTCCCCCCAGGTGATTCTAATGTGCTGTGAAAGCTGAGAAACACTGCTGTGCACCAACTTGGAAAAAAGGACAGATTTTGAACCCTTTTCATTTTGCTACTTGCCCATGGTTTACTGACTAGATAGGAAGGCAGTGAAATTACTGAGATTTCATATGTATCCCCCCTGAGTAGGCCACAGCGTCTCTAGCTAATACCGACTGTGAATTGGACACTGTGAGCACAGGAGAGCCCAGCATTACTCGGACAAACAGGGAGAGTCTCACAGTGGTTCACCTTAAACAGATGAGAGCCTTTCAAATGAAAAACTGAGGTTTCGATCCAAAAAAGAATCAAACCACTTTGTGGCATTTAATTCTCCACTTAAATTAATACTTTCACTTTAGAAGCAGACTGTAGCTGAAATACAGTAATTTGCTAAAATTAAGGCATCGTCTCTCATTTGCGACTGCTCTGCTCTGTTTCCTGGAAGCCTTCAGCTGTCTCCTTCTCAACAAAAATGCTGATGACTCAAGCCCCGAGCGTTCACTGACTCCAAACCACTTTCAGTTCCTCACATCTGCTTAGAATCATCTAAGACTTTTTCCTCTATGGATAAGCAAACTCTGATCACCCACATCCTAGGAAAATTCAGTTTGCTACACCAGAGGGGGTCAAGGCTACTACAGTACCTCTGGCATAAAGCTGGGCAAGAAAAGGGAGTCCCTCCCTGGCTGGTGTGGCTCAATGTATTGAGTACCAGCCTGCAAACCAAAGGGTTGCCAGTTCGATTCCCAGTTAGGGCACATGCCTGGGTTGCAGGCCACG
This sequence comes from Anoura caudifer, assembly GCA_004027475.1. Lineage (NCBI taxonomy): Eukaryota > Metazoa > Chordata > Mammalia > Chiroptera > Phyllostomidae > Anoura > Anoura caudifer. The sequence continues at coordinate 28,617 of PVKU01001116.1, read as the reverse complement.
TCCCCACTACGGGGGCATGTGAGAGGCAACCATACATGGATGTTTCTCTCCCTCTCTTTCTCCCTCCCTTCCCCTCTGTTTAAAATAAATAAATAAAAATCTTTTTAAAAAAGAAAGAAAAGGGGGGCCCTGTCAATACATGTCCAGCAAAAGTAAGTGGTATTATTCTACAAAGAAAACATGTTGTCTTCTGTTCACTACAGAAATCAGCTTACACCCAGAAGCAAAATATTGACTGCTGGTGTGTTACTTCCAAACCACAAATGTTACTCTTGGTCATAAAATTATAAATATTTTAGAGTAAAAAGCAAGTCAATAAGCAGATGGAAGTTTTTTTCTTTTTTCCTTTAAACTTTCTAACTGAAAGGTCCCGGGGCACAAACATGAAGCTGGTAGTCAGCATAGATGGTCCTCTTTCCCACTGTGCTCTTGGGAGGCACAGCGGAGGCGCTGCAATACAGAACCAGCCTGGGCCTTGGAGAAAGAAATCCAGGCTTAGGTGGAGTCACAAATTCCATCACTTACTATCTCTGTCTCATTGCATGCTCCTTGATTCCTCTGGCCTTCAGTTCACTCGCCTGTAAAGGGAACTAATACCCAACATATAGACAAGAGAGGATAATGCATATAAAACACTAATTAGGGTGGAGAGAGGGGGATGCACAAGTGATTCCTTGGTATAATCAAAATGTGCAGCTATCTTTCCTCCCTTATTAGAAAGGCCTTAAGGAAATACACCCCTGTCCTTCCATCTGTGGAGCTGGACTTCAAGCCCCTCCACCCCTTTGGCATCTCTCCTCCTCTTCCACCTTATACCCTCTCTGCCTACAGACTGGGCAGACATTGCAGAGGTGAGGGCTGGGGCATGGCAGGAAGCTGCTTACAAGGTAGAAATACAGAGTGAGCGCAGGTTGTGATATGACAAGGTGCTTTACGCTTATCAGTGAATTTGAGATAGGAAAAAATAACTTAAATCAAACATTGAACAATATTATACTATGACCAATGGTGGTCATTGAGAGTTCTCAGGTGCCAGGTAAATTTTGTCTATGTTTATATTACTGTTTGTGTAAGGCTGCTCTATTCAAAGGAATAAACTTTAACAAGTAGGTTGTATTATAGATTTGGAAAACATTTTTAGGCTAAGGACAAATGACCCCCTCTATTTATGCCTTCCTTGCCATTAGCTCTTTGAACCTGCGTTACCCTTCCCATCTCTCCGCAGCGTGTGGACCGAAGAGTCTCAATGCACCTTGTTGAACGCATCCATTACAGAAACATTTAACTGCTCCTTCAGCTGCGGCCCGGACTGCTGGAAACTCTCTCAGTACCCCTGCCTCCAGGTGTACGTTAACCTGACTTCTTCAGGTGAAAAGCTTCTTCTGTACCACACTGAAGAGACGATAAAAATCAATCAGAAGGTAGGTCACCCCTGCAAATCTCCCATACTCAGCTCATCTGTCTCTGAAGTTCCCCTGTGCCAGCCTTTCAAAGGAAAATGCCACAGGGAAGCAGGCTCTGCCTCATCTATAAACAGAACTCACTATTTAACTCTGGCCTGGGAAACATTTATTTTCTGTGCAAGTTGTGGACAAATCACTCACCCATTTTGTGGCAGTGTGGATTTACCCTTTACTTCCGTTTAGAAGAATAAACATCATATTCTTATTTATACATAAGTGGACTGAGTCTTTCAAAGCAAATGTATAGCTTAGTCAGAGTTGTATAAGCTAAAATCCCAGCTATTTGTCATATATCTGGGAGCCATGGGGTAAAGCTGTATTTGCTTTTCCATGGTCATTGTCACTTAGTTCTATGAACTTGGGGATGTAACTTAGCTTCTCCGAGGCTCACCTTCCTTTTCTCTAAAAAGGTGAAAAACAATGGCCATCTTTTAAGCTCATTGTGAGAATTAGAGCAGAGAATGTAAGGTGCTGAGCAGAGCGCAGTGCCTGGCACAGGGGAGGCTGTCGATCTAAAGTCATGGTGTGTATGCCCGTGTCTTTCTCCATGTGTATTATGTTCACATAATGCATATGGAGGCTGAATTTTCTTGCACTGATGGAAATATTACACATATGGACATAATACTTATAGAAGCTGAATTTTCCAACACTGATATATTCAAGTTCACATGGTAGGTGGTCAAGGTGCATGTAAAATTTGCATTTATAAGGTTTGGGAAAACCAATCAAGTGTCAGCAGAACCAACCTGCTATTATCAGTTTAATATACTGAGTTTTGTATTTATGGTAGCAATTCAGATGACCAGAGTACTCTTATACGCCAAAGCAACCTGGTGCCGCTGCAATAGGATAAGTGGCCCTCATTACATAGGTACAGCCCTCATGAACTTCAGCTTTCCTTGTAAAAACTTGTCATGACAATTATTAGCACTTAAGTGATGTGGATTAATGTATTGAAAAAATGCAGTATCTTCAAAGTTTAATTCTAGAACATAGGCTTTATTTTGTGATATATTGACACAAAGTAAGGAAATCCATCTTTCGTTTTCATTGCAATAACTTACAAGAATTCTTACAACTGTTCCTGAGGACTCAAAATAATAAATATTTCAAAGAATGGCTTTTGAAAATGTCTGCCCTGACTTCCTTTGTCTGTGATGGCCACAAACAATGCCAGTCCTCACCCTTTTCTACAAATCTATAAAGCTCGGCTCTCCCACAAAGTGTGTGTCATTCAAGATCTTCCCTCAGGTCAGATTTTTAAATCAAAGCTGACCTATAGCAACAAATGCTCATAAAACTCTCCAAACTTCATGGAATTGGAAATTGGCCAAAGTAGAATAAGCATCAAAAATTGGGATACATTTCCACTTCTTCGTTTTGATATTTTATCACTACAGCCCTGTAAATGCATTAACAGAGCTATAAACAGGAATAGGACCCACCACAGAAAGTCTCAGTTAAAAATTCAGGACCAGTGTCCTGTGTGCTGTCAACATGGTAGTAGGTCAGTTTTTTATCACAATGGGGCAAATGCCATTACCTTGTTTTTAACTGTGACTTACAACACACATACAGAAACACACAAGGAATGAAAGAATACAGCTCAAGCATTTATTAGTTTCCTACATGTAACTACCATGAGGTTAAAGAAATAAAACATTTCCTGCACCACAAGAACACCCTTCATGCCTCCCCCCAATAACTATGGGCTCTGCACTCTGACAAATGTAACAACTCTCCTGATATTAAGGCAATTATTTTCTTATTTTTCTTTATAGTGTTATCACCTAAGCATATATCTCCAAACACTGTATTTTAGTTTTGCCTGGTTTTTAAACATTACATAAAAGGAATCACACAGAATATTTCCCTATGTGTCTGGCTTCCTTTGCACAACACTGTATTTGTTAGAGTCATTCTATTTGGTGATGGATCACTCATTTTTATTAATGTATTAGTTCCCGTGGTATGAACATGCCAATTTATTTATTCATTCTACTTTTGGTGGACATTTTGAGTCATAGTTTGGCACCATTACAAATAATTCTTCCATGAATTGTCTCATACACATCTCTTGGTGCACAAGCACACACATTTCTGTCGGATATAATTCTGGCAATGGAGTACCTAGCTCATAAAGTATTTTTAGTTTAGAAGATAATGCCAAATGGTTTTCCAAAATGCTTTCACCAATATACACTCTCACCAACCCTGTAGGTATGAGAGTTTTTATTGCTACAAATCCTCACCCATACTTGATATCATCTGTAATTTTAATTTTAGCTAATATGGTACTATTTCCTTTGGTTCTCATGACTACTGTTGTTAAATGCCTTTCCATTTACCTGTTGGCCATTTGGATATCATCTTTTGTACAATGTCTGTTCAAGCCCCTTGTCCATTTTTCTACTGGATTGTTTCTTCTGCATATTCATTCTAGGGATTCTTTAAATCTAGATATGAACCTCCATTCGTTACATGTCTTGCAAATATTTTCTCCCATTATGTGGCCTTCTTACCCTCTTAATGATACCTTTGTATGAAAGAACTTTATAATCTCCATACAGCCAAATGTTACCTTTTTAGGTGGGTTTTTTTTTTTTTTTTGAATGGGGGGTTCTGTTTAGTCTTTATATACCCTGAGGTCATCATTTTCCTAAATTATTTTCCAGAAGCAAGTGGTTTCTCTTTTGATATTTAGAGTACAATCAACCTGGAATTGATATTTATATAGGGGTCAAGTTTCTGGGTGTCTTTTTTTCATATGAACATTCACTTGCCCAAGTTCATTTATGAAAAAAACACCCTTTCTTACCTGACTATTTTTGTAATCCCATTTCCCCTTCTATTTTTGTGGCAGTTATCTCTTCTGTTGCTATTATTTTAGTGTTTAGCCTAGAGGTTACAATTTGAAATCTTGACTAATCAAGAACAATGAAACATTTTAACTCCATGTATTATCTTTCCAACTTATATATTATTATTGTTTCTCTATATATACCATAAGCTCATGTAGACATTATTATTGTTTTTGTGCATAGTAGGTATTAATTTACATGTGCTCCCATGATTTTCAATTTTCATTATTCTTCATTCCTTCCTTAATCTCTGGTCTTCAGTCTGAGCTCATGTTTCCACCTGAAGAACACTCTGTAATTAGTATTAAGTAATATCTGTTCTAAAGAATTATCTCAGTTTTCATTTGTCTGAAAATATTTTATTTCATTCTCATTCTTGAAGAATACATTCACTGAGTATAAAACTCTTAAGTTGGTTGTTATTTATTTCTGCAAATTGAAAACATCTCATTGTTTTCTTTTTTCTTTTTCTTTTTTTATTTTAATTGTTGTTCTTGTACAGTTTTCTGTCTTTTACTCCTGTCCCAGCCCTCCACCCCAACCCTCCCTACCTCCCTCTCATATCCACCCTGCCTAGTTTTTGTCCATATGTCTTTCATACTTGTTCCTCCAAACCCTTCCCCTTTTCCCCTGAAATTCCCTCCCCTCTCCCCTCTGGTGACTATCAACCCCTTCTCAATTTCAGTGTCTTTGGTTATATTATGCTTGTGTGTTTCTTTTGTTGATTAGGTTCCTATTAAAGGTGAGATCATATGGTATTTGTCTTTCACCTCCTGGCTTATTTCGCTTAGCATAATGCTCTCCAGTTCCATCCATGCTGTTGGAAAGGGTAGGAGCTCCTTCTTTCTTTCTGCTGCATAGAATTCCATTGTGTAAATGTACCATAGTTTCTTGATCCATTCATTTACTGATGGGCACCTAGGTTGCTTCCAACACTTGGCTATTATAAATTGTGCTGCTATGAACATTGGAGTGCATAGATTCTTTTGGATTGGTGTTTCAGGGTTCTTAGGATATAATCCTAGCAGTGGGATTGCTGGGTCAAAAGGTAGATCTATTTTTAGTTTTCTTAGAAAATTCCATACTGCTTTCCATAGTGGTTGTACCAGTCTGCAATCCCACCAACAGTGCACTAGGGTCCCCTTTTCTCCACAACCTCTCCAACACCTGTTGTTGCTTTGTTTATGATGGCCATTCTGACTGGTGTGAAGTGGCATCTCATTGTGGTTTTAATTTGCATCTCTCTGATAGCTAGCGATATTGAGCATCTTTTCATGTGTCTCTGGATACTCTGTATGTCCTCCTTGGAAAAGTGTCTGTTCAAGTCCCTTGCCAATTTTTTAATTGGGTGGCTTGTCTTCTTAGAGTGGAGTCATGTAAGTTCTTTATATATTTTGGAGATTAACCCCTTGTCTGAGGTATCATTGGCAAAGATGTTTTCCCATACAGTTGGTTCTCTTTTTATTTTAATACTATTTTCTTTAGCTGTGCAGAAGCTTTTTATTTTGATGAGATCCCATTTGTTTATGTTTTCCTTTATGTCCCTTGCTTTAGTGGACATATCAGTAAAAATGTTGCTGTGTGAAATATCTGAGATTTTCCTGCCTATGTTCTCCTCTAGGACTTTAATGGTGTCATGGCTTATATTTAAATCTTTTATCCACCTTGAATTTGTTTTTGTGTATGGTGTAAGGTGGTGCTAAAGTTTCATTTTTTTGCATGTAGCTGTCCAGTTCTCCCAACACCACTTGTTGAAGAGGCAAGGATGGTTCAACATTCACAAATCAGTAAACGTAATACATCACATAAACAAAAGCAAAGACAAAAATCACATGATCATATCAATAGATGCAGAAAAAGCATTTGATAAGGTACAGCACCCATTTATAATAAAAACACTCAGCAAAGTGGGAATAGAGGGAGCATTCCTCAACATAATAAAGGCCATATATGAGAGACCTACGGCCAACATCATACTCAATGGGCAGAAACTAAAATCTTTTCCACTAAGATCAGGAACAAGACAAGGTTGTCCAGGTTCACCACTTCTATTCAATATAGTATTGGAAGTCTTAGCCACAATGATTAGACAAGAAAAGGAAATAGAAGGCATCCAAATTGGAAAGGAGGAAACAAAACTATCATTGTTTGCAGATGACATGATAGTGTACATAGAAAATGCTATAGACTAGGCCAAAAAGCTGCTCAACCTAATAAATAAATTTGGCCAAACAGCAGGATACAAAGTCAATATCCAGAAATCAAAGGCATTTTTGTATACCAACAATGAAACAGCAGAAGCAGAAGTCAAGAAAAAAATCCCATTTGATATAGCAAAAAGAAAAATAAAATACCTAGGAATAAACCTAACCAAGGAGGTAAAAGGCCTGCATGCAGAAAACTACACAACACTGAAGAAAGAAATCAAGGAACACACAAACAAATGGAAACATATACCATGTTTGTGGATTGGAAGAATTAACATCATCAAAATGTCCTTATTACCCAAAGCAATTTACATATTCAATGCAATACCTATTAAAGTACCAACAGTATATTTCACAGACATAGAACAAACACTTTAAAATGTATATGGAACCATAAACGACCTCGAATAGCTGCAGCAATTCTGAGAAAGAAGAGTAAAGTAGGAGGGATCACAATACCTGTCACCAAACTGTATTACAAGGCTACTGTAATCAAAACAGCCTGGTACTGGCATAAAAACAGGCACATGGACCAGTGGAATAGAACAGAGAGCCCAGAAATAAACCCAAGTCTGTACAGTCAATTAATATTTGACAAAGGGGGCAGCAACATAAAATGGAGTGAAAACATCCCATTGTTTTCTGGTGAGCATTGTTACCATTAGAAATCAACTTTAAGCTAGTTGCTGCTTCTTTGAAAGTAATCTTGGTTTATTTTAAAGATATTTTCTTTGGTTTCCTACAGTTTAACCATTATGTGCCAAAGTGCACATTTATTTTTATTTACCCTGCTTAGTGTTCCCAGGGCCTGTTCCCTGATGTTCTTTGTCAGGTTTAGAGAGTTCTCAGTCATCATCACATCGAATACTGTCTGCTCTCATTCTCCCCCATTTCTCCTCCTTGGACTCCAAATTGGCCATATGTAAGGCTTTCTCATTGTATTCCTGTGTATCTTATTCTTCTTTTTATGTTTTCCTTTTTTTGTCTTTTTGTGCTTCATTCTGGATATTGACCTATCCTCAAATTTGCAATTCTTTCCTGAGATCTGATAAGTCTGCTATTAAACCCATCCTTTGAATTCTTAATTTCTCTCACTGTAATATTCATTTCTAAAAATGCATTTGGGTTTTATTTTGTAACTTTTAGTTTTCTACAATATTCTAATTCTCATCTTTTAAATCCTTCAACATAAAAAATAAAATTGTAGCTACTTCCAGCCAAGATGGAGGCATAGGTAGACACACTGAGCCTCCTCACACAACCAAAAGAAGGAAAACAACAATTTAAAAACAAGAAAAACAATCAGAACTGACAGAAAATTGAACTGTATGAGAGTCCAACAACCAAGGAGTTAAAGAAGAAATAGTCATCCAGAACTGCAGGAGGAGCAGAGAGGGGAAGCCAGGGTGGAGAGGACTCGTGGCAAGGCGACAGCTGGAGGACCAGGGCAGGCAAGGCAGCAGATTGCAGACCAGGCAGCCCCACGTTTGCATGCAGATAAACCAGGCTAAACAAAGGGGGAACAGGATGGACCACACAACCCAGGGTCCCATTTTCAGAAAATAAAGCCTCAAACCACTGATTGAAAACACCTGTGGAAAGACCCACAGGGTCCTACAATATATATAAACCCACCCACACAGGAATCAGCACCAGAGGGGCCTGATTTGCTTGTGGATAGCAGGGGAAATGACTGAAATCTGGCAGAGAGCAGAGGAAGTGCCATTATTCCCTCTCGGACCCCTCCCCCACATACAGCATCACAATACAGTAACACGGGTTGCCCCACCCTGGTAAACACCTAAGGCTCCACCCCTCACTATGTAACAAGTGTGTCAGGACAAAAGAAAATGGCCCAAACAAAAGAGCAGATCAAAGCTCCAGAAAAAAAATACAACTAAACAATGAAGAGGTAGCCAACCTATCAGACGCACAGTTCAAAACACTGGTAATCAGGATGCTCACAGAATTGGTTGAATATGGTCACCAATTAGATGAAAAAATGAACACTATGCTAAGTGAAATAAAGGAAAATATACAGGGAATCAATAGTGATGAGAAGGAAACTGGGACTCAGTGGTGTGGACCAGAAGGAAGAAAGAAACATCCAATCAGAAAAGAATGAAGAAACAAGTATTCAAAAAAGTGAGGAGAGTCTTAGGAACCTTCAGGACATCTTTAAACCTTCCAACATCCAAATTATGGGGGTACCAGAAGGAGAAGAGCAAGAGCAACAAGTGGAAAAGTTATTTGAACAAATAATAAAGGAGAACTTCCCCAATCTGGCAAAGGAAATAGACTTCCAGGAAGTCCAGGAAGCTCAGAGAGTCCCAAAGAAGTTGGACCCAAGGAAGCACACACCAAGGCACATCATAATTACATTAGCCTAGATTAAAATGAAGGAGAGAATCCTAGAAGCAGCAAGAGATAAGGAGGCAGTTACCTACAAAGGAGTGCCCATAAGACTGTCAGCTGATTTGTCAAAAGAGATCTTGCAGGCAAGAAGGGGCTGGAAAGAAGTGTTCTAAGTCATGAAAGTCAAGGACCTACATTCAAGATTGCTCTATCCAGCAAAGCTGTCATTTAGAATGGAAGGGCAGATAAAATGCTTCTCAGATAAGGTCAAGTTAAAGGAGTTCATCATCACCAAGCCCTTATTATATGAAATGTTAAAGAGACTTATCTAAGAAAAAGAAGATAAAAAATATGAACAGTAAAAAGACAGCAAATTCACAGATATTAACAACCACACCTAAAACAAAAACAAAAGCAAACAAGTAGAACAGGAACAGAACCACAAAAATGGAGATCACATGGAGGGTTAGCAACAAGGGGGTGGGAGGAAGAGAGAGAGGGAAAAGTTACAGAGAATAAGTAGCAAAAGTGGTGGGTAGAAAGTAGACAGGGGGAGGGTAAGAATAGTTTGGGAAATGTAGACGCCAAAGAATTATATGTATGACACATGGACATGAACTAAAGGGGGGAATGTGGGTGGGAAGGGTGATGCAGGGTGGAGGGCAGTGAAGGGGGGAAAATGGGACAATTGGAATAGCATAATCAATAAAATATATTTAAAAATAAAATAAAATAAAATTGTAGTTAAAGTTTATTTTGATGACCTTAATATCTGACGCTCCTAAGTGCCTATTCTATTTTCCTCTCTTTTTTCACATGTTATGTAATATCTGGTTAATTTTTATTAGGTTTCACATATCATATTTACAAAATTAATTATAAAAATAATTTTAAGCTTAGAATGATGTCATATGTTCCAAAACTTATTTCCATTTGCTTCTGCTAGATCCCTGGGTGAATTAGCTATTCATGATCACCTCATTCTGACTTCATAAATTGAGACAATTGAGTCTCAACAGAAGTCCCTGTAACCTGTTTACTTTACGTTTGCCATTACTCCTACAATGCAGCCCTTAATAGTCCCAACACAGAGTGAAAGGGGGTGTCATCAGGGCCCCACTTGGTAGACCCCAGCTCTGCAAGGCTGTCAAAAGTACCATTCAGTTTTTCTGGCTCTTAACCCTCTTCTACCATCAGCAGATGCTCCCAGGAGAAAGGTGGTTCCCAATACTGGTTCACCTTCCTGGCCTGGTAGTATTTCATTCTCTAAATAGCTGTCCTCTGCCCTTAAACAGAAGTGGATATGTTGATAAGACTATACTTTCAGGGATCATTTCTATAGTTCATGACTGGAGAACTTCCTCTGAACATGTAGAGCACCACTCTATGAATAAATTTGAAAAAAAAAAAAAGAAGTGTATATGTTGAAAATGCAGTTATCTGCATGTCAGGCAGCCATTAAGCCATTATCTTAATCCAACATAAGAAATATTCAGGATATTCTTGGGGGAAAAATATTAAAATACTCTCTATGTGGATCTCTCCTTCCTGTTAACTCTCCCCTAAGCTCACCAAAATGAGAAGCCTTCCCCATAGTCACCAAAAAATGCTAGCTTTATTAAGATATATAAGGCACTACTGACAATGTTTGATTTGAGACAACAGGAAACAAAGGATATCAATCAAGCAAGCTGTCTGAATCTTTGTAGAAAATAGCCAAAGGATTTTCTTTTTAAATTTTCACACTCTCTCATATATTCCTTTTCATTAGCCTTTAAATGCAGTGCCCAGCCTCTTGTCAACATTGCAGCTGAAGCTGCTTAGGCTGATAAGCTGGCATAGTCTCGTGGAGCAATTGCCTAACAGGCTCTGCGAGTGCAAGTAGGCTGAAGGGCCCCTGCCTCACCTGGTGACATGGTGTCACTAGAATCATAAACAGTGGCGAAGTATTAACTCACTGTGATTGTTGAATTCTTCAATGCAATCTCCTTGGGGAGTTTAAAATCTTTCTACCCCCCAGAGAGTCTTAAAACATACCTACCTGGTTTGAGAGTGAATTTAAAATGAATTCTGATGCAAAACAAGAAATTATAATTATTTTTTGATATGTGGTATAATACCTCATGTATGGCATTTTATATATTACTGTGATGGGGAAGATAGCTATTTTGGGTAGAGAATAAGTTCTATAAATTGGCCAGTTATTTACAACTCCAAACTCAAAATCATCCCTCATTTTGTCACCCATTCTGAAGTGTTCCAGGTTCCCTAAATCCTGAGAATAAACAAATCTAGAACAAGGTTTCTCAGTCTCAACACTGCTACATTAAGGATGGAATACATCTTTGCTTTCTGTAAAGGTGGGTGGGGGTCTGTCCTGTATGTTGTAGGATGTTTAGCAGCATCCCTGGTTCTAGTCACTAGATCCCTAGCATCCTCCTCCCTCCAGTTGTGACAACTGAAAATGTCTCCAGACAGTTCTGAACCACTGCCCTAGATTTTATTTAGCTGTGAGCTTGTGTGCTGCAAAATCCCGGAATCCTAAGCAAAACTTGTATTCCTTGAGTTCATCTGCACAGCATTCATAGCATAATGGGAAAGGGTAAGAAAATAATGTGAAGTTGAGAATCTCAATGGGAAATAACAGGGACCCAAGACTTAGTAAGTGTCTACTATGAACTCTGTGCCCAGCACCATGCTAAGAACTTTATGAAAATTATCTCATTTAATCCTGACTAAACCTCTACTTGTAAAGTAATAATAGCCATATTTTATCAAGACCTCAAAATTTATTACTATAATGTGCCTGGCACATTATAGTAATAAATATTTCATATGAACTCATTTAATTACAGCAGAAGTCCAAATTATTAGGTACCACCATTATCTCTGCTTTGCAATAATGAATTTGAGCTCAGAAAATGAAATAATTTTCCCAAAGTCACACGTACACTAACTAGGTCCAAATTAAAAATCTCAGTCTCTTTACCTCATCATGTTATCTCTTAAAGAGAAAAATATTACAGCATTCTCTTGACAGACAAAAGATAAGAACTCTGAAAAATCTAAATTTCATGAGATATTTATCCTTCTCATGGTATATTTTAATGAACAGCTGAGAATCCATTCCATTCCATTATACTCCAAGAGGTACATAGGATCAAGTAAAAAGCCATGAGCAAAGAATAGAATTATCTGCCATCCATGGGGAAGGTCAGGGGTGCATATTTAGCACCAGTGTACAGTGTACATAGGGTGAATATTAGACAGATATAAGTGCACCCTGAAAAGGGAGAAAGAAAAAACTGCCTGGAAATTTGACATGTGACATCTTCATAATTCGAACCTCAGGGGTATTTATTAGACATTTCCTGAAACTGCAATGGACCAAAGATTCAGAAATGCTTTGGTTATTGATGATGTTTAGTCACTACTCACCAAAGCTAAATTCTGGAAGAGCCAAGGGCACCTTTATGCATAAATGAAAGGAGGAATGTGCCTGAAAGGCACTTGTCCTGAGCATTAAGAAGAGATAAATGAAGAAGGAACCTACTCCTTTCCAATTTCTGAGAAAGAGAACCAAGGTGAAGTGTGAGGTCAGATTACACATCTGACTTACCGGGGGCCTAACTGGAGACATCATGGGCCTGGGGGCTCCATGGGTTAAAATACTCCAGGCATTAATTAATTGCAAGGCTCCAGGCAGCTTCTACTTCATTAGTGAATATCTGAGGTCTTTTAAGTGTCTGCTCCAAATCAAACAGAAAAGCCATAATAAATGTAAAAGATCTGGAAGACACGAAAAAGAAACACCTCTCTCAGACGGAACCTGTATCAGTACTGAAAGAAACCCAAGTACACAGCAGAGTGGGAACACTATCTGCCTTTGATCTACCAAACACGTCAAACAGACCTCCTTGCACAAATCAAGCAGACACAGGAAGTGCAAACTAAACAAGTGTAAACTAAATTGGGGGGGGGGGGATTCTCTTCATTATAGATCAGGAAGTCTCAAGAGGAAAAGAACATAGAATCCCAATTTACCCTCTCAGCTCCTCCGACCACCACTAATACTTGGGGAACTCAAAGTACTGTTATACTAAAATGAAACGACCAAACACCGGAGGGATTCAGGAGCACGATCCTTTATTAACATGCACAGGCCCAGAGGAGTACAGACTCCAAATTCCGAGCCCCGAACAAAGGATTCAGGGGCATATATATACATTCTTTCTTCCGGGTTACGTGACACAAAGCAGGTTAGTTTGGATTCCCTTATATGGTTTGCTAGTTTCATGCGCACGGGCTACTCTGCCCAACGGGGCAGGAAATGGGCTCATGCTGAGCTCTCGGTTAATTTTCTACATCAGTACAAAATACACTTGGGTGCCAGAGTACCCCAAGGCTGCCAGCTGGTGACCTGTCTGCTGTTTGAATACAGGGCTGACGTTTTCTTCTCTGGCCCAGAGCACAAAGCTTGACACACTGTACACACTTAATGAACATATTTGAGGACACTAGGAAAAGTTCCATCTGACTTTGGAACCAAGGATCTTTATGTTTCACATGAACAATGTTTTTATTTTTGTTTTGTTTTTATCTTGTATACATTGTGGAGTAGAATGTCCAGCTAAGAGTTCTGAGAGCAAATCTGGGGCCCCTCTCTGTGAATGGGTATAATCTTTACTGAGAGCCTTTTTAGCCGCATTCCTGGTGCCCTGTCATCGCCTCACTCCTGCTTTGTGTTCTTTTCCTGTTTCTCTCTGGTTGCTCTACCCTGCGTTGTTTATGTTTTTGATGACTATGCCTGGCATGCTACCTGGCACGTGAGAGACGATAACTAGTGATTGCATTTTATTAAATGTCTAACCCCTCTCTGAAATAAGACACTCCACCTTTTATAAAAGAACAAAATGCTTTCCTAAGGTGATCCTGAGACCTGATAGCTCCCTTCCTACGCTCCTAAGGAAAAGGGCTGACCAGTGAGGCACTGTAACTCAAACCCTCTCTCCACTCTGCCCCCAACTCCACACATCTTTTACCTTCAGGTGAAGACCTGCCACTCTGGGCTCCACACAGGTCTACAAGCACGTCTAAGCAAAGTGCAAAAGGTAGTTTCTCGAAACTTCTGCCTGTCATGAGAATAAAAATAATTCTATTAACGTAAAAGATTCTAGAAGTGAGCCTAAGGAAAAAAAAATTTTTTTCAGTGACTTTCCAAAGCAAGGGAGAGAAGATGCACTTGCTGGGTCTTTGTTGCCACGTAAGGAACAGGACAGTCAGGAGAAGGTGACAGGACTCAGGTTTGCTCATCTGGGAGAGGGAAGGTCATGTTGTGGAGCCATCTCTGTGGTTTTTAATACTAAAAACAATTGAAGGGACTCGGGAAAGCAGGAGGGTATATTAATAAAATTCAGGATTAAAAAGAGAAATGTAAGTCTACGTCTTCTGCCCAATGGCTGCCTCAGAGGTTTGCTAGGTTTATATATGCACATGTTAAGGCACAGAAGACCTATAACCAAGGTAAAAATAACATATATATTAATAAATTTTGATTAGTACTTATATGTCTTACACATATAAAATTATTATTCCTACGTTGTTGGTGTGCATTATGCATCATGAAGAGTCTAAAGTTAAATGTTTCCTATGCCACACCTACCACTAAAAATATAAAATGATCTAAAAATGCCAGGATTTTTATTTTTTCAGTCTGCATTACATTTTTCCAGGTAAGTGTAGATTACTTTGTAAAGCTTCCATTTGTTAAATTGCATGCTACATATTCTAAACCAATCACATCAAATTATCCTTCAAACAAGCGTTGAAATCATAAGATCACTAAATCTTCACCACAAATTCATACCAGCCTCAGAAACATACATGTAGCTATCATTTGAGCCACAGAAACAGAAACCTAGAATTCAAATACATGAGTCAGCATAAGGTCAAATCTCAGATGCCAAAGCAAGGAATATGAGACAAGAGCCATCAAATAAGACTATTCCTATAAGAACCATGTAACAAGTAGTTTTGCCCTCCTGAAGGTTTCCATAGCTTAGGAAGTGCACTTGGTTAAAGATCATTTGGTATTCTAATAAGAAAATATGTTAAGGAAAATGTACTGAGGCTTTTAATATTCATCATTTAATCCCCTCACAAACCCTGCCAGGAAAGAAGGCTCTATGTATTAACCCTGTTATGTTGAAAAAGAAGTCAATTCTGAGGAGCAAAGTAACTTGCTTATAAAAACGGCCACCAGATCCCAGATCCCCTGAACACAAGTCAGCGAGAGGCTCAGTGGACTACATCATGTGTTCATTATCACAACCAAGGGCTGGTTCATCAATAAGAAAAGTAAAGGAATGATTGACACAAGGGACAGTTTTCAGGGGTCCATAGCAGACTTAGTGGGAGCCGGTTTACATGTGTTAAAAGGTGGCAGGTGACCAGGTTAGAGAAACCTGAAAACACAGGCAAAGGAATCTTCTCCCCGTTGGCAGCGTGGAGTTGCACTTGCATGCGCTGCTGGCCCTCAGGACCCAAGTCCAGTCACGTGTGGGGCATGCCTTGCTGGTTGGTCCCAAAGGTAATTTGTATCTCATTTTATTTGGAAGAATCTTACCTAGTGTCAGAATTATTGTCATTTGGCTGACAAACATTTCTCGGAAAAAAATTTAAAAGCCATATCAATGCACAAGAGCATAAGAAAAGTGAAAACCTCCATTTTTAATGGAATGCCATTTTTATTGAGACAGTCTCAATAACTTAGTAGTCTTAGTCATGGAATCTAATACTATAAACTGTCTTGGCATAAAAATACATACAAGCCTGATGCATTCATAAAATAATTGACTCTGTTTGAATTCAACCATAAATGGCTTGTCTGTGATTTTTCTTTTTATTACTTTACTTCAAAAACATTTAAAAAAATTTAAAGGTGTAATCTGGGTAGCATCGAAGAAGAAAAAACAAAAAATGCCCCCTTACTGCCTTATATCCTTTTGACCCAGAACTAATCCAGCTAGTAGAAAATTTGCTTCATGGCAGTCATAGGCATATTTTTGTACTAAGTTATAACTCACTGAGAAATCGGGCTCTTGGAGAGCCTCTCAGACCTTTAATGTTGTGCCAGCGGCAGCTCTCTGCTGTACTCACGATTATGGGTGTGTTCACGTTTATTCTCAGCTAATTAGATCTAAAGGTATCAACCAACTCTTGCTATGAAGACATTACTTTCAGCCTGGTTTACAATAAGAGCCAACATGCACATCCTCCATTTTTAGCTAGTCAAAGAATTTCCCTGCCGTTTATAGTCAAATAATCCAATGATTACAGCACAGCAAACCAAGCAAGGAGCTGGCGCCCCCACTAATAAAGTCAGGGGGAAGAGGGAGCCAAACATACTCCATTAGCAAAACTCATTTGTTTTATAGTTTCTTAGTGTGAAATCTATAAGTCTGAATTGTTCTACAATTCCAGGATCTTACCCCAAAGCCCCCATCAGTGCACCTCAGTCCCACCAACAGCCCATCTCCTCTGCACCACAGTCCTGGGGGTTGTGCACTGCACAGCCCTAGAAGTGCCAGTCACGCTGTAAAAGTCATAGATATGACTATTCGCGAGAACAACTAATCAATTGGTAACAGCAGTAAAATTTTGTGATTTTTTTCCATGAAATCAGCATTTTGATAATTTTTCAACAGAAAAATAATTTTTAATACATAATCTTTATTGTATTTTTCCATTACCATTTAGTGCCCTTATACCCCCTCCCCCAGCAATCCCCACACTGTTATCCATGTCCATAAGTCCTTTTCCTTTTTGCTCAGTCCCTCCACCCCTTAACCTGCCTCCCTGCCCCCACTAGCTGTCATCTGTTCTCAAAAACAACAGTTTTGAAGAGAGGCCATAGTTTTCTAAATCATACTAAAACACTATAGATTAGCAGTTTTCTTGTCACAAACCAATTTAACTCTGATAAATCAGTTGATAATGTATATAAAAGAGACAGGGATTTTTTTTTTCTATTGGGACACACCTTACCATAGGGAGGAGAAAGAGTTAACCAAGCATCTATACATCTACCAGAAATGTTACTTAAATCTTTTTTCCTAACATTTAAAAAGTGAGATTTATTGTTATATGAGTTTCGTCATTGCCCATTTACAGACCAAGGAAAGAGGGTCACAGAGATTTCATCTCCTCAGAAACTGCTTTATAATTAGGAAAATGTGTTCAAAAATATATCCAATAAATAATAATTTTTTAAACAACAGTTTATTAATTTGATCTATATTCAGAGAAGAGAGAGTGGGGAAGAAGAAAGGAGAACACAAAGAGGGAACAGAGGGAAAAACATAATGCAGGGTGAGGGGAGGGGATGGGGCAGGGAAGGGAAAGGGATACAAAGAAAGAAATCAAAGTATACAAGTGCTTAGAAAGACAGGAAGGAGAGACATATACAAGAGATACAGCAAAATACAGCAAGAAAGATGGAGAAGTGGAAAGATAGTGTAAGTTCTCAGATGGGTGCTGGTTGAAGAGTAAACTGATTTTGATAATGTTTTAATTTTCCTAGGTTTATGGAAAAATACTTTATTATGCTAACTGGGCATGAAGTGTTCATCACAGCTCTTTATTCAATATACCTACACTTTCCAATATTCTTTATCAACAGCTCACCAAGGTATATAAGTTTTCTTGACTATAGTAGCAAGAAGAACAAGGTGTCCTGGCTGAATAAATTAAGCCAAGCCAAAAAGATAAGAGAAACTACTTTCCCTGAGAGAACTGGTAGCTTTTGGTGTTACAATACATGGATAGGTATGGACAGACAAAAGACAGAAAGGTGGACATTCTGATTCTATGGAAAAGTATGTTTAATAGGGAAAAAATTAAAACCCACTATGCTTAACTATGGCAAAAAGAATTCATTGATGTCATCCAATTTTAATAGATATTTAAACTTATATGGGTGAGCTATCAAAGTACATCTTGATCGGATACTAAAAACATTGTTTTAATCAACGTGTGAGTTCTTAGGGTTTCTGGAGGCACTGGTTTGAAAAGAATAACCACCATGGTTATTTCACAGATCATTAGGTGGGCCTCAGTACCCCAGCCTCTCCTAGTATCTCACACACACACACACGATCTTCTGGTGACAATTTATCTCATTCTCCACAGTGCTCCTATATTCCTAAGTGTGGGAAAAATTTCGAAGAATCCATGTCTCTGGTGAATGTTGTCATGGAAAACTTCAGGAAGTACCAGCACTTTTCCTGCTATTCTGACCCGGAGGGAAACCAGAAGAGTGTCATCCTCACCAAACTCTACAGTTCCAACGTGCTGTTCCATTCACTCTTCTGGCCCACGTGTATGATGGCTGGGGGCGTGGTGATCGTTGCCATGGTGAAACTCACACAGTACCTCTCCCTGCTCTGTGAGAGGATCCAGCGGATCAATAGATAAAAGCAAAGTGGATGGCATTATTTTTTTTAAAGCTCAAATACTGTTTTCTTTCATTCTTCACCAAAGAACCTTAAGTTTGTAATGTGCAGTCTGTTATGAGTTCCTTATATGTAGAGCAATAATGTAAAAGCTGTTCTATATGCAAATATGATGTCTTTATTATTCAGGAGAAGTAACTGTGTTGTGTTGGTTGTTCTCCTAATCTTGTTTCAGTGCTGGAAATAGTACTTCCTTCTCTCGTTCAGCCAAAATAGGGCTCAGTTATTCATTTGCCAAGGTTTGTGGAAGAATGTAGACAATGTTAACGTGATAAGTTCTGTGTTCTGAGTTGTTGGATCTCTTGAAGACATTTCTGCAATATTTTTCGTCATTCATTGTTTACTAAAGCTGCAGCCAAAAATATTTTTTTTCTTTTCTTACTTGAAACTGAGCTCTACAGCAAGTGAAGGGACCAGATTTTCTCCCTAAAAGATGTTAATGCATTTTCCTTGTATTTCTTTCCACCATATGGGAGTAAAGATGGGGGGAAACCTAGCCAGCTATTTTCCTTTAATTACTTTCTATTCATAACTTCAGATTTTTTAAAACTGATTTCCAAAATAAGCTGTTTTCGTTAACCAATTAATTCTATATTTTTTTCCTGTGATTTGAACAGAAAATGAACAGAGCCCTTTTCCGTGTAAGACCTGCTGCTGTGTGAGATGTCCCTCGCAAAGAGTTTCGTTACCTGTGAACTGACTTAACATTGAGTAGATGCTCTGTTACAATCAGAAAAGTCTATGTTACTAAGATACTTGTGTGAAAATCTTTATTCCATTTTAACTGAACTGTTAGGTGGTAAAACTAAGATCCTACTTGCTGGTCAAGACTAGTGGACTTATTTCCCTGGGTAAATCTACTGTGGCAAATTAACATGCTGGAATTTATGTTTAACGAGTGTGTAGGCTCTCTCTTTCTAACACGTGTTCCCTATTGGGATTTTAAAGCTGTGTGCACAGAATATTTGTCTCCTCTACATGTTTTATTTTTTCTATTTTCAATTGCCTTTTTTGTTGCTAGATTTTATACACAGAACAAGATCTTTTTTCCTAACACACACTTGAACTGAATAATAGATTTAAAGAAAGCCTTTGTTCACATTGCCATTCACTTACTGTGGTTGGGGCAGCGGGGTGATGAGAAATTGGTTTCAGATAAAACATTCCACCTTTTATTTAACATCAATATCAAAAGGAGAAGACAAACATCTATCTTTTTCATCTATATTTAAATACCTTTTTGTAATGTTGTTTTCTAGGTATTGCACAATTTTACAGATCATATCTGTGGAATGAATGGTGAAACTAATCTGATGAAGTGAAAGTTTTCTGCAATATTGTAATTCATAGATTACTTTTCATAAGCAAATAAATCCCTAGGGCATAATCAGGACTTCAAATGTGTAATTAAATTTTTTTAAACAATCCATTGCATCAGCAAGATTTGAATACCTCTTATATTTTCTCAGCTGATAAGACATGGTAGTCAAAACAACTATGATTCATTCACTATCTTTAGAGGTATTTACAGAGATTATAAAGAAAGTTCCGTTTTTAACACCCAAACATATACATACAATATTATGAACTTTGGGAAAATTCAATCCCTACTTGATCTTGAAAACATAATTCTGAAGACAACAGAGAAAACTTTGTGACCATAGAGCCAAAATTTGTAATCTTTCACGTTCCTTGGGCCTGCCTCCAAGCGATCTAAGTGTGAAATATGTGCAAGTGAAGTGTTAGATGGGTTATTTTTTATTTTCCTCTGATTTTAAATTAAAAATTCCCAATTGTGATAAGAATGTGGAAATCTCAAAATAATGACACCAAAAAGAAGTTAACCAATGCCTTCTTGAATTGCAATAAAGAAACATCCCCTTCAAGTAATTTAAACGGATATACAATTAAGTGCTCATTGTTGAAGGAGGAAGAAGTGGGACTAATAACAATGGCTTAAATGCTGTGCAAATGTTAGCTAATTTAATCTTCATAACAATCTCATTGGAGGGGCACTATTTCCATCCCACAGGTGAGAATGTTGAGGCTTAGTGATGTTAAGTACCTTCCTCCAGGTGACAAACGAAGATGGTGGGAAGCTGAGGAAATATCCAGACTTCAGCTTTCCTGTTATGGTAACCATTCCACAGCTTTTGAGTCTTTTAGGTAACAGAGACAGGTACTGAGATTTGGAAGGGGTTACTTGGATGAAGAAGAAAGTGCACTGGATTCAAAGTCAAAAATATTTCATTCAAGACATGGTGACTAGGTAAATTTAGACTTCTAAATTAGTCGCTTGACTTCTTTGACTGTCAAATTAGGATGTCCGGACAGCTGACCACTAAGGTCCCTTTTAGCAACAACATTGCGTCATGGGTGTATGGAAGGAAGAATGAATTCCATTCTACAACCTCCATAGCATAGGCCTGAGTCTCAAATAGAGTCTACATGTATTAGAACATGGATTAAAAAACAGCCTCCCTGTCAAGGCTGTTGATACTCCCCATTAAGTAATATACCTCTTCTTTAGGGCCCAGCACTTTATTTACATCTGCCAGAAGAACAGCTCTGAGTCTCTGCATATTAAACAAGGATGATTTCCCCCACAAAGTATCTGTGCTTCCAAATCACCTCCTTACCCAATTGGTACATCCCATCTGTGATTGATTTCAGATTCCCTGTGCTGCAATTCTATTGAAGGCCATATAATGGTAAATACACCAATGACTGCTTGCAAACAGCACCAATTTAAAAAAAAATCATATACCCATTAGAACCTAAACATTCATGGATGAATTAAATTGATGAGCTAGCTAAACTCTCTGATGTTCATGTGGATTTTAATCCTGCATGAGCTCTCCAGCATGATTTGGCTTCTGAAAGGTAAGACTGTTTGACATTCTACATTCTGTTATTATTCAACTTATAACAACTAGACTAAGCTGTCTGCTAGGTAGCCAGATTACTTAAAAGCAAAGATGTGCTCCTAACAATGTCGCTACAGTGTGCTGTTGGCTCACCTTGGCTAAAATATCCTTCTCCAGTGCAATGCCAAGAAATTGGAAGGCAATGTCAGTTTGTGAATTCCAGTCGTGACTTTATGAGTAAATGTTTCATTTAGATAGAAAGAGAAGTTGTTCTCTCAAACCAATATGATCACTTAATTAGGACTTCCAGAACTGTTTCTTAGCCAAGTTCTTCTAAAACAAATTTAATTCCAAGCCCTTGTAAATTGTAATGACTCGTTATCAGCATAGAATGGCATCAGGCCATGAAGAAGGCTTCAAGCTCCTCTATACAATCCCACCATCTATTAGCACTATTAATAGTGCCAGCAATTTCTTTAAGAATAACTTCCCTTCATAAAAATAAACATCTGTCTCCCTGTCTTTCTCTTTGCTCTTTTTTTCTCATTCTTAACCTTTACACAGCAGCAAAGTTGACCCCTGCAACTGCATGTTCACGAACTCCCTTCTGCCTCTAACCACAGTGGAGAAAAGCCCAGCATTCATATCAGCCCTCAAAAACACCAGTTCTCTTGCCCAGTACCGGGCCCACCCCTGTAATGATGGAGGCAGTGCACGTTACTTGCAGCCTCACTACACGGGGGTCAAATAATCCCCTAAAGGCAAATGAGTACGTATTAAAGAATAGAGGAAGGGGTACTGGATGGACAGAACAATAGACATGCACTTTAGGGAATGCATACCAAGTTCTTCTGCCAACACAGATTTTGGCTGAAGGATAAAAAGGGCCCACATACGGAGACTAGCGTTCCCGGTGTTACTGAAAAGGTAAAGGAGTCGAAAGGACCAGTGCTCAGAATTTACTTTGCAGTTTTTCTAGGAATCCCCCAGTTCTCTCATAAAAATTTAAAAGAAAAAAATTCTGATTTTCACTCTATGAGAGCTGCAGGAATAATTGGTTTCAGCAAGTGACAACAGGTTCCCTTAGCAGCAACTGATACTGCAATGAGAGAAAAGAGTTAATAAGAAACAGAAACTAGTTTAAAAGAAAGGAGAGGAGTGATTGTATATGGGGAAAGGAGATTAGGAATTAGAACATCTAATTTAAGTGACTATAACTTAATAGATACTAATTCATTAGATACTAATGAATTTCTCTGTGTTTGTCTTAAGGACATTGACTAACATAGATTCAAGTGCACTATTTACTGCTTATTTTGGACTAAATTCTTTTAAGGGGCATGTGAAGAGTAAAAGGGGTGGGAGCTCCTTATCCTTTAGGTTTTTTACACATCACAACATACGAGAAAATTCCTCCTCCTTGCGCCCTGCAGTAAGAGCTCTTGTCATAGAGATACTGGCAGGAAGCACCCCTCGACATCTACCTGCAACCTCCCCTACGGCCTACACCACCGTGGTGACGACAACGTCTACACACCCACACAACACCCTCAGATCAGGTCTGTCCAAACTCACCAGCCTCCCCCAGTTGGAGTCATCAAAGCGCAGCCCTTCTATTTGCTGCATTAAAAACCCAGCAGTTTGTGAGGCAGCTGCAAACCCCTGACACTTAGCTCCTTCCTGGGCTGAGCAAGCACAACAGGCTGTCCTGTGCTGCCCTTGAACATGACAGAAGTATCATTTTGGAACAATTAATAGTGTCTGTGTCTAACCAAAAACATTCAGCTTATGTAGCTAACATCCAGCAATATTGAGAAGAAAGCACCAAGTTCAGACCGGAAACTCATACTGTGTGAAAAACATCCTTTCCTTTCCAACAGTGGTGACAGAAACAGAATTTCGTGCCAATTCTACACTTAGGTCCCTCTCTGGAAAGGCACAATCAACTGGGAAATTTCAGCTTTCCTAGAAAAGAGAGTGCTCTAAATACAGCTCAGGCATCTGCCAGTGAGCATCCCAGGGGCCAGGTCCAGCACCCCCAGCTGAGGCCACTTGCAATGAAGAGGATTTGCGCAAGTACAACAGAGAGACTTTCCAAGTCTGTTTCTTTAAAAACGTCACACTATCTAGCTGAATAAACAACTCTTTGAATACTAACAACCCTTAAGTTAGTCTGGCAAACATCCAAGATTTTTAGAATATTCCGCTTGGTATATGTACTTGAGAAGCCACAGGTCCAAATCATCCGAGAGTAAAAATCAGAAACTGTCTCCACGTTTAGGAATGAAGTATTTAACAGTTGAGGAGCTGCATAAACTGCCAGCATTTACCACTAAACTCAATTCAAAATGCCTCATGGAGAACTGGGATGAAGAGACCTTTTACAAGACCAGGTGAAGCCCGAAGTTTACCACAGGTATCAATGTAGTTGGTGATCCCAGAACATCAGCCACCCGGAAAACTGTAAGCCATCTTCACGAGGTCATTCTCCCCATTGTCACTTCAAGTAAGCCAAACCCAGCCCAGTCTGGAAATTGCAGGCATCAAGGCCTGCTAAAATAAGGAGACCCTTATTTAACAACAGACTGTAGAGCAGTCTAAAGGTCTTCCTTTATTTAAGAAAACTCACTCTTCCAGAACTAGTAGTATTTTGCATCTGCAAATGACTTGGGCCATGCAGTACACTGGCCCTTCAAGTGCCTTTGGCACTGTCATCCCCACACCTCTCATGTTTCAGCCATCTCACCATTGGCCATCCCCGATGTCCCAAATTCTTTCATACCTCTCTGCTTTTGAGCTTACTGTTTTCTCTTCCTGACACTCCCCTCTCTGACCTTCCTTCTCTCCACTTGGCTAACTCACACTCATCCTTTAAGGTTCAGCTTTAACTTCATCTGCAGTAGGGGATCATTGCTGAGCTCTGCAGGCCCAGGCTAGGTGCCTATTTTCTATGTTTCAATAATACCCCATATACCCCTCTATAAAAACACTTATCACCCCACATTATAGTCTTGGCTTATTTCTCTGGTACTCCTACAAATTTGTGACATGGATTTATTTTATTCATCTTTGTTTTACTTTGTTGTTATACTCTCATTACCTAGTCCATTGCAATTCTTGGCCCATACAAGGAACTCAATAAATGTGTTTTTAATTATTAATAAAAAGTAGGCAATTAAGCAGATTTCTCTGTATTACGACCTGAACATATTCCTGAACAACAAAAATACCTGAAAAGCCACCATTAAGAATCTGTTTCCTTTAGCACAGATTCTTATTTCCTGGCTGTAAAGTCGCAGACAGCCCTGGACAATGCTTTACTCAGTTGTTAACTCCTCAGCACACTAACATGCCCTAGAACCATACATCACCCCAGTGACCCAGGAGCAGGGCTGTAGGAGAACATGAAAGGTAAGTGCTGATAGGAGATGGTTGAAATCCTAAACTTATAAAATGAAATAATGCCCAAGAAGGAGAGGGTAGTCTACATAAGTGATTAGCACACAGATTTGAAATAATTCAGGCATGAGTATGAATCCTGGTTCTGCTCCTCAGTAGTGTGAGACTTGGGGAATATACTTAACTAACTTCCTTGTAGATCAGTTTCTTCAACTGGAAATGGGAATAGTAACATCTAATTCATAAGATTGAATGAGACACAAAATGCTTAGCAAAATGTTTAGCGCATAATAAACATTCAAAAATGATGTCAATTGTTTTATGATGATTAATAGTAAAGGACAAAGACTGTTATTATTTTTAGGGCTGGGCACTGAGAGTTTGGAGGCAAAGGTAGAAAGGTAGACACAGTACGGGCAATAAAAGGCTCTTAAAATGAGCTTCATCTTTCCTACAGGTTTTCCTAGGACTGGCCTCAGCCTTAGCACTGCCAAATAAAAATCTCACAACTAAGACCAGTTCTTGGGAGGTTTAAAAGCATCCCTGTTGATTTAGGAATGTGGGTAGGGAGTCAAGAGTTTGACCTGAGATGTTACATCACATGCTCCCCAGATCCATTGGGAAAAAAAGCTTGGAAGAGAATTCCTATTTGCTCCAAGTAGGGTAAAGTGAGATTTGGTTCCTGTATCAAACCTTATCTAGCCAGTGCCTAAAATCCCAGAAACCTTTTTAAAAATAGGGACATAAGAGGCTGAACAAACAAGCATTTGAGTTAAGGACACCAGAGAGCCATCCATACAGAAAATGAGGGTTGTAGGGAGAGATGTAGCAGAGGGGGAGAAGTGGAACATGTACACTTGAACCAGAGTCATTAACACCGAGGCTACACTCAGGAGTGCCATAGACTGAATCCAAGTTCGTTTCCTCCAGGCTGGAGGAAACTCTGGGCTTTGCTTATCCACATACCTTATCCAAGTATGTCGACATTTTTATGCAAGGGTTTATAGGGACTTATTTTGAGACTAAGTGCATAAACATGAGCTACCAACTCAAAGAAGGAAAATGTTGTTCATCCCCTACTTTCTGTCTCCAATTTTCAGCACACTGGGAAAAGTAAGAAGAAAGTGACCTAATGTATAGCTAAATATCATCACACTGGAAGCATTTTTATTCTCCCTAAAAGGAAAGGTTGGCTACAGGTGGAATACTTCTTGCCCTCACAAAAATCATTTGGATACTCAGGAGGTCTGATATGGTGGGGAAAGGTCCACAGAATTTAAAAAGTATATGCACACACAAAAACAAACAAACACACACGCCTCTGGAGAAAATAGCTTATTCAATTTTCCATCAGGCAGGGATGTCTGCTTCCTAATGAGTCACTATCATGTAGTGGTTCTTCTATTCTAGCCATTTGAAAGGGAGAAAGGTAGGAGAAGGTAAGGGACAAAAGTTCCAGAAACTGTCCCTTCTCACAAATAGGTCATAATCTGATTTCTATAATAATTAAAATAAAATAAGCAAATTCTGGCACTCAAAGAAAAGGACCATGAGGGTAATGTTTTTCTGCCTAAAACAAAATCATTAATACACCCAGACATCGGTATAATTGACTGGAAATTAGTTAAAACAGCAGAAAGCTGAGAAAACACAACACAGAGGGTGTTCTGCCATAATCTGGGATCATTTCCCCAGCACCACTTACCATATGTTTAAAGAGGTGGGAAAGCAAATTGCCAACCACAGCAGAACATGGCAAGCCCCTTCTGCTCTCCATGCACGGGGGCTGCTTCTCAGGCTGCTCACCCGAGCTCTGGCTGTGACTGTCCCCGGGGATGTTACAAGGGCTTGACTCACATATATGTGACATTGCCAGCTTTTTTCCCAAATAGATAAAATATGCCACAAATCATATAATAAAATGTCATAATTTGCCACATAGGAAACCTCTTTTGGAACATTTTCTAAATCTCAGTGTCATCTCCCTGATAGACAACAGAGGAAAGTAAATTTTTTAACATCTTGGCAAAATATGCTTGTGTTGTCTGTATTCAGAGGTAGCTCTGCTTCAGGGACCTTTCGTGACATAATGTATGGTCCTTCCTGTTTGGGTACTGCTTTCCCCAGAGCACTAAAGGCGGAAGAGAAAAACCTCAAGAACATTGGCCATAAGCCTTTAGGATGTCCACTGAATAAATGTGAATTATTACTGCCTGGAACTTCATTCTATAGAGTTAGGTTGGGTGACAGGTGATGCAGGAATAAATGGACCAAGAAAAATGACCAGGCATTAGCTGAGCCTCCAAAAATTCACCTGCAAAGCAAGCCCGGCCTTGAAAAATGGGATTTGGTGTCATCTATGCCTATGTCCAGTCACTATGTTAAATGTCTGTTCAATTATCAGCAAACAAGTAAAGATTACAGAAAAGAACATCATAGATCATGATTAGACATTTGACAGGCTTCTCCAATATAATAGAGACACGTATAACGTGGGGAAACATATGATGCATTCTCTAAAATCAGTTTTCTGGAAAGGACCTATATCACTCAATATAGGCATGCAAATGTATTTTGAAAAGGACAGTGTGATGTGACAGTAGGAGCACTGGACATAAATCCAGGAGACCTATTTCTTACCTCAGCTCTGCCGCTTTAAGGGAGAAGCCACCTAATCTTGCTCTGTGTCCTAATTTTCCCCCTTACAAGATGCTTGCGAAAATATCTTTCCTCCTTGTTTCAGACAGTGGTTATGAAGATCAAATGGGATAATGTACATGAAAATTTTTCATATAATTTCTATAGCCTTTTCTCCATTTCCCAAGGAATTCCATCCATGCTCAGGGCTTTAAGATCTTAAATAATATTCCAAATTTTGCATATCTTATGAACTCTTTTCTAAGTCTCAGAGCTCTTTCTTCACCTGTTTCTTGATATCTCCACCTGGGTAGCCTTCAGCCACTTGCAACTCAGTGTGTCCAGCTGAAAATGTCCTCTTCCTAAAGCCACACAAACAATCCTTCCTGCTATCCATCCTATACCTCTTGCTCTCTGTGCATGCACCCAACCACATCCATCACCACGGTACACTGACCCTATGCCCTAAGCATCTGTCAGGCCAGCTCCTTCTTTTCTCCTCACACTGTCACTCTCCTAATAGCTGTAGCCTCAGAACTAGTCTTCCTATCTCCAGTCTCTCCACTTTCCCTTACCCCAATTCATTCTTTATACCAAAAGAAATTTTGAAAATGGATATCTGATCACATCACACCCTGAGTAGAACTATCCAATGACTTCCCATTGTCTTTGTGATAAAGCTTAAACACCTGAACTTGACCTACAAATACTTCATGAACAGCTGCATTTCCAGCCTCGTCTCCCTCCTCCCATATCCTACTCCTCAAGACATTCTGTTCTAGCCATCCTGGACTATTTCCTCAAACCCACCAGACTTTCTCAAGCCTCCACACTTCTTAGTTCCTGCTCTCCGCCTAGCTTGCCTCCTGGTATCAGTAGAGGAATTGGTAAGAGCATAGACTCTGGAGTCCAAAAGCCTGGGTTTGAATCCCATCTTAGGCTTGTCTTGATTTGGGTTTAGCCAGAAGCAGACTCTGATGAGGATTCAACTGCCAGCAGCTTATCTGGAGATTTAGAATGTACCAGTAGGAAAGTAGGGGGAAGTGAAAAAGAAAAGATAGCCGCTGGGAGGAAAGGAAAGGGCGGGGGGCGGAGAGGAGCCCAGGCCGTGAGACGCGATGAGAACACTGAGACAACAAGAAAATTGCATGCACTGCCCAACATAATTCAATCGGGTACCAGTGTCAGGAGAGCAAGAGCAAAGTACATCACCTCTCCTGTTCACTCCTGGATCTTGAGCACCTAATATAGAGCCAGGCATATGGCATTCTAACACAGAGTTCACACCATAAACCCAGGGAACCAGAACAAAC
>PVKU01001115.1:0-342577 GCA_004027475.1 Anoura caudifer | reverse complement strand
AAAAAAAAAAAGAGAGCAAAGGAAGCACACCTGCCTCTTGGAAACCTTGGTCCAGAGTGAGACACATCTCACTTCCATTCACATTCCATGAAGGAGGCACACAGCCTCCTGAAAGGGGGGCTGACAAAGATAATCTACCCTGTGTTCAGAAAACAAAAAGGGATGTGGCTTTTTGGTGAAGAGCCAGCTGTCTCTGCCACAGGGTAAACCCAGGCTTTTGCTCTCCAAGGTCTGTGAGGACAGGGGTAACGGTCTTCTCCTCTCATTTCCATTGCCTTGCATGGTGTTTGACACCTATTAACTGTGCAATGTTTATCAAATACATGTAGAGCTGAAGCTAAGGTTGTGAAAAAAACTCAAAAAAAAAAAACTGTATAAAAGAAAGGAGGGAAAGAAAAGGATACCTAACAATAAAATTTTGTTGTTGTTGTTGCTACTATTTGTGAAGTACCTGCTACATACCTAATCCTCACAACACCTCTGCAAGGCTATAGATTTTATTAACCATATTTTCATTAAGAGGGAAACTGTGCTTCTAAAATGTATACCACTAGACAAGTTCAGAGCCAGCAGTTAGCCCCAGGTCTTCTGAGTCTTTATTCTAGAACACCAGCTTCTATTTAGTGGAGGAAAGATGAGGAACCTTGACTATTGTGTTGCAAAGGAGAGAGATGTTTTGAGAGCCTACGGGACTGTCATAAAGGTAAGCCAGGTGACTTGGCCGATTTAGCTTCTTGGGTTACTTTGGGATAAGCAGAGCTGCCTGGGAAATCATGAGCCACTCCATATATAACCAGTATTGAATGTCATGCTTTGTTGCTCCATTCAGCAAGCCTTCCCAAGAGAACTCCCAGCTGTTGCTGCGACCTTAGCTTGGCTGCTATCTTGCAGAAACTTTGGCTTTCCTGTTTCTGACTAAAACATTTACCATGTGATGGCCTATTACTTGTCTACCTTCTTCAGCAGTCACCTCTGCTCACATCACATAAATGCCATTGGCCCTCAACAATAAAGAAGATGGGCTTCTCGTCAGCTTGGGCTTTTGCCCATAATTCTAAGCTTCACTAGATGATAACTCTAGGAACTTTCCTATGGATTTTATCTTCTAGAAGGCTCTTGAACCTCTCTACTTTGCTCTCTTTCCACCACTACAGCTATCAATTCTCACCTGAACCATTTTAATAAGCCCTTACCAGATCTTTCTTCATCCATTCTTATTTCCCTCTCTAATTTATCCTCCATAATATAGCAGGAGTGATTTTTTTAAATGTCCATATATGGTCTTGCCACCTGTTTGCTTAAAACACAGAAGGAGTTTCCTCTGGCCTTAGCACAAAGATCAAAGTCTTTAACAGGATTTTAGACCATGCAAGATCCAAACCCAGCCTCTCTGGTGGGATATTTCCTTCCTCTTTCATGACCTTCTTTCAGGGTCTCACACATGCTGTCCCAGCTTGCTTTTCACAAGGTTCTTCCCCATTGATCAGCCTAAATCAGGTCTCTCAAGACTCCCCATGTTCTTCCCACATAACACAGAACACAATATGTGGTACATAGTCATGTGTGTGATTATTGGATTCATGTCTATTTCTTCCACTGTTGTATTACCAATGCTAACACAATGCCAGTTGGCTCTCAACAGGTATGTGTTGAATGAGGAAATTAATGAGTTTGCCATTTTAGAAAACAGAATATGTTTCCTTTGGAGAACAATCCACACCCTTGGAAAAGGGTTTTCAAATCTGAATCACTTCATAATACTGCTTCTTATTTGTTACTCAATTAGTAATCTTATTTTAAGTAAAAATATTCTGTAGTTTAAACATTTAAAAAATTAGTATTAATCACAGCAGGAGCAAGAAATATTAAACTTCCTAGTATTGGTGATATTCCCTTTTGAGTATGAATTTACACTGCTTTGTATTTATTTGGAAGCATGTCCTTTTCTGCTCATCCAGATTTACAATATTTAAAAGTCTTTGTTCTTCAAGTTTTATTTTTCCTTTAGGATTTTAAATCCAAAAGCTTAGTAAATGAAGTATATATACAGTTCATGAACATATTTTAAGACTTTTGGGAAACACTCAAAACGAAGCTATTTTGAGGATTAGGAAATAGCTTGTCTGAATATTGCCAAGTGAATTTGGAATAACCTTTCTGTGGGATGCAATGAAAAACTAAGGCAAGAACTTCAACAGTCTCAGTTCAAGGTTACAAAGGAGTGTGAACAAAAAAATGTTTCTCATCCTATTAACAACACTTGGACACACAGAACATAAAAACAGTGTCTTCTTACATTTGAAAGCAATTTTAAACACACGCAAGGAAACCTCGACCTTTTTGCCTTTTAGCTTCCCGGGAAGGTACCCACATAGGTTTCGACCTCTTTTTCTCCTTCCCAGCTTCTCACTAGTTATTTAATGAGCCTTGGATACCTGGGCAGCCCACTGTATACATACCAAGTGAGTCGGCAGCGGGAGAGGGGGAAGGGCCACCAGATGCTGTGTGTATAATGGGTAACATCATTGTAATGTCAATACTTCCCTCAGCTAAAAAGAGAAAGGAAAATGCTTCATTTATAACGCATTAAATATAAATGCCCTTTTAAAAATGGGCAAAGATAGATGGGTACTGGCAGAGACAGGCCGAACAGGGCAACCACACATTCTTAGGCAAGGATGACTACAGTTCTTAAGAATTACTAACCAGATTATGAAGGGCCAATATCTTGAATCATATGTTAAGAACTTCAGGGCAGGGGATGGAAAAATAAAAATAAAAGACTTCATAGGCCCAAGAACCACTTTGTTTATGTGAAAACCACTAACTATTGTAAGGGTGTTGTGTATAAAATAAGTTTGTGGAATAAATAAAGGATTTAATGTAAAATAAAAATGCAATTAAGGAGTGATTGCATGCAGAAATAACTTCACAAACTGAATCTTGGACCCAAAGGGAATTTCTGATTAAACCAAACATAGTGTGACCAGTGCCCCTACTGGAGAAGTGAGGCACTGCATGCTCAGCCTGTTGGGCCTGGTCAATGCTTGCTTACTGGATACATGGAGAAGTTAAAGATTTGCCAGGAGCTGGGCACTAGCTAGAGTCAGGGTATTTCCTTAAAAAGACAGTGCCAACATGGTGTAGTTGCAAAAAGAAGAGCAGTCAGTGAAGATGAAATCCAAATTATGTTGCTACTGATAAAAAAGAATTCTCTCATGAAAACAAAGAGTCCTGCCTGTAGCAACCTTAGACTTCTTTCTCCAAAGATTGTCAAAGCCATTACTTCAAGCTAAGTAATAGGGGGAAAAGCCTAGCAAGTGTAATCTTTGCAACTGAACCTCAAAGATTCTTTTCTCTAGTTGGAGAAGAAATACAACTAATGACACAAGACAGTATACAATTTCTTCCTCGGTTTTAAAATCTGCAATACTGCTGCTGCTTAATACAAGCTTGAGCTAAAGTTCATTCCTTATTACGTGTAACCTTGATCTCTTTTTCTCTGTCCTATTTCCTGTTGGATAGCTTTTATTCCAAAAGGCTTTCACTGTCCCCAACATATTACTTCTTCATCAAGTATTTCAGATATATTTGTGATCAATTCTTTGCCTTCTCTATCACTAAGTCTTATTCTAGACAAAGCAAGAAATAACACAGGCTTGGGCTAACTACAGCTTAGCTAAATGAGTACATGGTGCATGGTGTCAGCTCAAATCAACAGGCCACCCACCAAGAAAGTGAAAAAGAAGACACCGGTTCCTCCCACGGAGTACTGGAAGAGCTTTGGTTGGAAACAAGAGATAATTGTGTTTTGCCATTGGCAAGTGCAAACAGTGCCTAGCACAGCAGCGTGTGCCATAATATTTAGTACGTATTACTGAAAGCATGAGAGTAAAAAGAAAATCAGTGGTTTGACAGATGTATGCACAGTTTCTGCCCCCATACTCCCTCCCCGTATTCCTGAAGAAGGGATTCTAGGAAGAACTTACTGGAGAAAACATTACAGTTGCTTATGGGCACATGACTGGGCTTCTTGAACTAACCTTCAAAATACTATTCAGTGAAAAGGTTGTGAAATGAATGCTAAGCGAATTTCAAAATATAAAGAACAAAATACCTCTTTTATGCAACATTCTAACACTCCAGTTTTTCACTTAACAAAATTCTTAGTTTTTAAGTATTAGTTTAAATTTTGCCAATTGGAAGCAAATAAAAACTTGCGGATGTGCTATAGATAAGTGGTTCTCAAATGGGAGTTGGTCGGGGAATATCAGCATCTCAGATAATGGAGCTTGGAATGCCTGGCTTGGAAAGCCTCCCCAAACTGATTCTGCAACTCCCCCACCCTTGTCCTCATTTAGAACTACTGTTTGAGCTATTACTTAATCACATAAGATTGAACTTCTGTCATAGATGTGGAAGACCAAGTCTAGAAAGCTTGTGAATAAAAACAATGCCCCATGGGATGCAAGTTGGTGCAGCCACCATGGAAAACATTAAATACTAAAAAGAGAGGTTCTTCAAAATATTAAAAATAAAACTATCATATATTCCAGCAGTTTCACTTCTGAATATATATATATGAAGGAAATGAAATCACTACCTCAAAGATATAACCACACCCCATGTTCATTGCAATATTACTTACAAGAACTAAGACATGGAAATAATTTAAATGTCCATTAATGGATAAAGAAAATGTGATATATATATATATATACACACACACACATATATATCCATAAAAAAAGAAAATTTGCCATGTGAGACAGCATGGATGGACCATGAAG
Source organism: Anoura caudifer (assembly GCA_004027475.1). Taxonomy (NCBI): domain Eukaryota; kingdom Metazoa; phylum Chordata; class Mammalia; order Chiroptera; family Phyllostomidae; genus Anoura; species Anoura caudifer. Next base: position 337,787 of record PVKU01001115.1, on the reverse strand, counting down.
GCATTATGTTCTGGGAAATAAGTCAGAGAAAAAACATACTGTATAATCTTACTTATATATGGAATCTTTAAAAACTGAACTTATAAAACAAAGAAACAGATTGGTGATTGCCAGAGGTGGGGGTGGGAGAAATGAATGGAGGTGTTCAAAAGGTATAAACTTCCGCTTCTATGATAAGTGAACCCTAGCAATGTGACGCGCAGCGTGGTGACTATGGTTAACAATATTGTTTTGCATGTATAGTAAGTTGCTAAGAGAGTAGATCTTAAAAGTTCTCATCACAAGAAAAAACTTTGTAACTACATGTAGTGTTAGATGTTAAACTTATTGTTTTAAATCATTTCACAATACATACATATGTCAAATTATTATGTTGTACACATTAAACTAATACAACATTATATGACATTTATGTTTTAATAAAGTTAGGGGGAAATGGAACACACAAATTTTTTGTTTTCCTAAGAAATTATAGAAAAGCAAGGAGGTTTCAAAAGAGTAGTCAATAAAAGAAAACTTTCATAAAAATCCATATGGGTGAAATGAGAATGAATGATGTTTATTTTACACATTAGGAATCAAATTTTGCTGTAATTAAGAGACAACAGGAAAATAGTGACATAAACAAACAAGATTTTATTCTGTCAACAAAACTAAAAGTGGGAAGTCCTGGCTGGTAGTTGCTTCACGAACTCTTCTGCAACCCAAGTACCTTCCAGCTCTTCTTTGACAATCTTAATGCTAGTAACCGCCTTCAACTCTTCATCTAAGAGGGCTACCAGAACTCCAGACATCACATTTGCATTCCAGGAAGCTAGAAGGAGGGAGAAAAGAAGGGCATGAATATATTCACTTTAAAGAAGACAGCCAGGCAGAACCACCTTAAATTCCTCAGCTTAGTCACAGGGTCTCCCCAGGCTACAACTGAACCTAAAAAAGGAAGTTTTGCTACCAGTTGCAAAGTACTAAGGAAAAATCAGGTGTGCGTATTATTAAAGAGGAAGGGAAGAGCATTTGGGGGGCAAATAACAGTTTCTGACACAGACTTTTAACACCCTCAAAATCAGTGCATATAATTAAATTTATATAATATATACATTAACTGGAAATCATTTGGAAAAAAAGTGATCCCAAATATTTGGATTGTATGAACTATACACATCAGTATAAAAGTTAGTTAAGTTAGGATCAATAACCATATTTTCTACCTAGTAATAAGGGCCATCTTTAATGTCAGAAATGACTTTAAATTGTTCACAATTATTTTTTCACATAAATTCATTTATTGCTATCAACTTTTTCTAAGCATTCAAAATGTACTTGCTGCCCTGATGATTCAAAGAAGTTAACTTATATTTCTATGATTTTTCAGATTAAAAAAAAGATTTTCTTCAGAGTTTAAGATAAAAAAAGACTCATCGTACTCAGTAATTAAGCACCTCTTCACTCTATGTCTAATTTCCATAACATAATAATTAGTGACTGGAACAATACTAGCCAATATCTTAAGAATAACAGTAAATCACCCCAGCTGGTATGGCTCAGTGGATTGAACGCCAGCCTGCAAACCAAAAAGTCGCTGATTTGATTCCCAATCAGGGCTGCAGGCCAGGTCCCCAATAGGGGGCGCACGAGAGGCAAACCCATATTGATGTCTCTCTCCCTCTCTTTCTCCTTTCCTTCCCCTCTCTCTAAATATAAAATAAAATCTTTTAAAAATCAAAAATATTAAGAATAAAAAGAATAAGAATACAGCAGTGAATGATGCTGAAAGAGATGATGATACCCCAAGAGAACGATTTATAAAAGGTGACTTTAAGCCAAATAATAAACAAATAACTGATTTCTAACTGATATTTAGAGTTGTTTTATCCTCAGTGGAAGACATGCCTAATGATTTTAGCAAGACAGGAAGGGAGGGAGAAAGAGGGGGGAGGAACATCAGTCAGTTGCCTTTCCTATGCACCCTGACTGGGGACTGAACCCACAACCTAGGCATGTGCTCTGAGCACCAATCAAATCTCTGACCTTCTAGATTTCAAGATGACACCCAACCAACTGAGCCACAACAGCCAGGGCTATATTTAGAGATTTTAATGAATGCTTGGGTCATCTTTGATAGAAACCCATCTCAATTACTGAAATAGAGTAGCCCCCATCATGTGTGTCTCCATAGTTTCAGCTACCTGTGGCCAACTGACATCTGAAAATATTAAATGAAAAATCCCAGAAACAAACAATTCATAAGTTTCAAGTTGCGTGTCATTCTGAGTACCTAAGTATCTCATCACATAGCATTTTATCATCTCTCATCATAAGAAGAGCAATTACGATGCAATAAGATAGTTTAAGAGAGAGAGACCACAGTCACATAACTTTTATGATACTGTATCATTACAATTGTTTTATTTCATTATTAGTTATTGCTAATCTCTTACTGTGCCTAATTTAAAAGTTAAAATTTGTTGTAGGCATATGTGTATGGGAAAAAACACCATGTCTATAGGGTTCAGTGTTATCCATGGGTTCAAGCATCCGGTAAGGCTCCTGGACTACATCTGCCTGCAAACACATAAGTGGGGACTTTGGCAATGCCCAACACACTCCTTCCTTATTTAATGTGACTTTGTGGATTTTCATTTTGTATAAATCTAAAATAAGATACAATGAGTCCTCCTTATCCTTCTATTGTTTATTTAACTAAATTGTGAAATCTGTTTTTATAACTTTAAATCTATGATGATTGAACTCACAAGAAAGACAGTGAATTTAACTGAGGTGTTTAAACAAGAGGGAATATTTGAGAAAAGAATTTGGATTAGCTAAAGCAATTTCAGAGTAAAAAAATTCTAAGATCTTGTCCTAAACCTACTCAGTTGCTCACTCCATAGACACACCCTAGAGCTGTCATTAGGAATCATCGCAGCCCTTCTGCCATCGAAAGTTTTAGGGCCCATTTTCCAACCAGCAACTTCTGTTTTTGTGGCTCATTCCTTTCAGTACTGTAACAATCCACTCATAGTATTACCTTTTCACTGTCTGTCAGTCCTCATGCTTCCCTTCTTATCTAACTAAAATTCCATTGTAATTGCATCCCTGAGTATACTTTAAACCTTTCATTCTCTGCTTGGTTAGATTTGCTAGGACAACCTCCAACTGTGGTTAAAGGCATCTTTTCAACTTTCCATATCTACTCCACATTCAGCTGAACATGGATTGGTAAAAACTCACAGCTATGTCAAATCTCCAACAGCTATTTTCCCATCCTCATTCTCAGTGATGCCCTTGCTTCCAATTTTAACGAAAAAGAAAAAAAAAAAAAACAGAAGCAATCAGAAGTTCCAGAAGCTGTCACTCCACCCACATCTACCCATGTACTTCCATCTGTATCTACATCCTTTTTTCCATCCTGTTCCTGTAAATGAACTCTATGTGGTCCTATCAAAGATCAGTATCTGAATTTGGGTACCACATCTCATCCCTTCTCACCTGTTAAATGGCATCTCCCAAGTAAATTTCCCCTCTCTCTTTTGCCTCAGCAATTGTTTCCCTCCTTTTTACATCATTCCATCAGCACACCAATAAGTTGTTATTTCATTCATCTTACAAAAGAGTAACCACAAAAACTCTTTTGACCCCATTTCCCTCTTCAGTTTTCATGTCTCTGCTACCCATTATAGGAAAACTCCTTGAAAGAGTCATCTGTACTTGCTGTCTCCCTCTTCTCCTACCACTCTCTCTTGAATCCATCTCATTCAAGAGACTCAGCTTTCCTCCAGACCACTTCACCTGAGCTGCTATCAAGGTCATCAGTGACCTCCACATCGCTGCATCTCAAGGTCAGTTCTCAGTCATGATTCCACTTGACTTATCAACACCATAGGATACAGATGATCATTCTCGAAACATTTTGTACACTATGCTTCCGGGATACCAAGTCTCCTGGCCTTGCATTTACCTTACCGGCTGCTTTCACTTGTTAGTTGCTGGAATACTCCAGAACTCAGCTCCTAAACTTCTTATCTGTTCACTCAGCTCCCTCAGTAATTGTGTTCAGTCTCAGGCTGATGAGTACCAAATGTACATCCTTAACCTGTCCCTCTTCTTTGCATTCCAGCCCCTTATATCCAACTAATGATTCAGCCAGTTGGATGTCTAATAAGCATCTTAAAGTTCATATAGCAAAACTGAACTCCTGGTTGCTCTATGCACAGCCAAAACCTGTGTTTCTACAGATGTCTCCATTTCAGTTAATGCCAACTACAGTTCTACCAGTCTGGCTAAGCTGGGGCGGGGGCAGTTGCTACAGTGTTAAGTAACCTGAATTTTTACCAACTTCAAACAACAGAGGTTTATTTCTTGCTACAGATCTTCTGTGTGTCTCCTGCAGTTACAATCCACATTAACATTGCTCTAGGAGCCAAATGGACAGAACAGCCTTTAGCTGGATCACTGCTGGTTTTGTGACGGAAGGAAAAAATGACATTGCAAACCAAACACTGGCACTTAAATCTCCTGCCTGTGTATTATTGGTCGAGCAAGTTTCGTGGCCTCTCAATTTCAGATGATACTCTCACAAGAAGAGACTCTACATTGAAGAAAACTGGAATATTCAATAAGTAATAAAACTATCTGACCAGTCTTCCAGTCACTTCCAGCTAAAACTCACGGCTCCTCTCGTTTTCTCAAATTAAATCCATCCATGAGTCAATAAATTAATAAGCCACTTCTCAGTGCTAGCATCCTGGCCCAAACCACCATCTAGAGATTCCTTACTGGTCTCCCTGCTTCCACCCTTGCCCTCCTAGTCTATTCTCCACGTAGTTTCCAAAAGTGATCATTTTAAAGCACAAGTCAGGTCCTGACATGTCTCTACTCAAAACTCTCAAATAGCTCCCCAACTCATTCAGAGTAAAAGCCATATAAAATCTAACTGGACTTTCTCATCCATCACCTCCCTGACTCTATTGCCCTCTTCTCCTTCTGTAGCTCATGCTCCTCCAGCCACATGAATCCTCTCTTATCTTCACATTTACCAAGTGCATTCCAGCCTCCGGAACTTTGCACTTGTAGTTTCCTCTTGCTGGAGTAGACTTTTCCCAGACATCCACACGGCTCCCTCACTCATCCTCTTCAGGCGTTTGCTCAAAGGTCACCTTCTCAGTGAATCTTTCCCTGGCCAATCTGTCTAAAAGTCCAACCCAGCCCCGCACCATTGACAGCACTCCTTCCTTCCTTTCTTACTTTACCTGTGTGCTGTGTGATTTTCTGATATATTTTTGTTTATCATCTCTCTCACTCCACTAGAATATACACTTCTTGACTGCACAGATTTTTGTCTACTTTGCTCATTAGTGTAGGACAAAGACATAGAACAATGTCTGGATCTGCTGGCACTCAATAGATACTTGTTTATTTAATGAATAAATTAGTGAATGACACAAACCATGGACAGCTTTGAGGAACTCAAACATAGAAAGATGTAAGTTAAAGATGTAGAGAAAAATATGGTAAGCATGAATAAATATTGCATATTCACATAAACTTAAGAGGCCTGCTGAGTTATTTGTCTCACATTAGAGAAAATAAAAAGAATCTGAAGGGGGAAATAATACTAAAAAACACTAATAATGTTTTTGTAAAACTATAGTATTAATAATCAAAGCAAAATTGTGATGTTGCCTATTTGATTTATTAAAGACTGCTTAATTTAAATCCAAATTTGGAAGTCTATGTGTCTTAATCCTTTATTTCTAAGGAAAAATAAAAAATAAAAAGTTAGGCCATGTCATAAATAGCTGGTAGAAAATCAAAATTTATTTCACCTCTGACTCCAGACTAAAAGGAAAGACTTTCAGCTGGATTAGTTACCCTATTCTCAACCTTGACATTCTTCACATTTGGAGCTAAGTAATTCTTTGTTGTAAGCGGTTGCTCTTTGCATTATAAGGTTGAGCAGCATCCCTGGGCCCTACTCATCAGGTGCTGGTAGCACTTCCACAGCTGTGACAACGAAAAATGCCTCCAGACATTGCCAGATATCCCCAGGGCAGAGAGTGCTGGGGCTGAAGACCCCCTGTCCTGGAGTATGAAATGCCTGTAAAGGTTTCACTCCTGTATGGTTTCAAGCTGTGACCATAGGAAAAAATACAAAACCAAAACAGGCAACCAGATCCTTCATTTAGGGAAACACTGAAAAAGCTCCCTTTAAAAAAATCCCTGATTTTTTCCCCTAGGATTACTTTGGTTTGGCTTTATAGAAAGATGATACCTGAAAAGTAGAATTCATTAGTAAGTTATTTTGGTCATGCCTTAGCTACAGTCTAGGAACAGAGCCTAGGACCAAGAGGAAAACTGAAAGAGCTGTAACGGAGGAAAAAAAAGAGAAGTCCAGAACATGGGAAGAGGCTTTGCAGTGGGGACCCTCTCTACCGAAGGAACTGCGTGAGGCCTTTGGCCATCGTGAGACATGGAGGACGAGCCTCTGAGGGAAATTCCATTTGTCTGCAAGTTATTTAGAATTGGTTGTGCATAATAACATCAACTGAGGGAAAAATAAATGGAAATAATTAAAGCGCTATGCAGTTTTGTCAAATATTTAGTGATTAACTTTACTATTGTTATGATCTATGTTAATATGATTTAAATTTAAAATAATTGAAAATGAAATTACTAAAAACTAACAGGAACTTGGACATAACAACATTAGTCATTAGTCAAGTCTCAAATTCTTTTAAATGTAGTTTTAAATGAGCTCAAGTATTAATTTTTTTTAAAAAAATAACAAAACCTTTATGATTTAAAACAATTTTTTTTGCCAATTGTTAAATAACCTTATGCCAGAGACAAACCCTTACTGTGTGAGCAGAACAACCAGTGATACTGGCTGAATTATTTTGGAGACCAAAAAAGATTTTTTAGACAGAGATTTTAGGCTACTTGGTGATTATAAATAAATATACTTTCAACTACTTATAAAAAGGTATAATATCAATCATTTATATCATATATTTCTTTCTCTCCAATAAAGGTATCCCAGCATTGAAATATAGATGGTTCCTATATTTAAATCCATTTTTCAATTGCACTTAGTAATTAGGGAAGCTGGAATAAATAAATATAAATTCACATATCAATAGAAGCTTTATTCCAGTTTGTGAAATAATTAAATTTTCTCAAATGCATCTATCTTTGTAGTGAAGGTCATTCAAGAAACAAAATTGATTAATTTGAGTTTCATTTTCTATCTTTATTCTGAAAAAGAAAGTAAACAAATACATTATGACCTCACCAAAAGGAAGAAGTGAGTCAAAATATTTTAAAATTTATTGATCTCTTGCATCCACAAATTGCATAACTATTCTCTAACATTATGCACTAGTCACAATCCTATATACTTCAAAACACTCTGTCTGACATCTAAACTTGACAAATAAATTGACAAACAAAAAAATTGACAAACAAAAAAAAAGATGTACCTTCAGTTGCTTCAAAAACTCTTGAAATATTCTTTTGTTTCATGTATGGAACTTTTTACATGTTTACATTTTAATCTGTGATTTTAAAAATTATTTTTCACAAGAAACAGATAACTCATCCATCAGTAGTATAATTGAAGTTTTGAATTTAACAAGCAAACTGTGACCCTGGCCAGTGGGTCTCAGTTGCTTGGAGCATCGACCTACATACACCTAATGTTGTGGGTTTGATCCCCAGTCAAGGAAGGGTGTGTACAGAAGCAACCAATTGATGTTTCTCTCTCACATAGATCTCTCTCTCTATTTCTCTCTCTCTCTCTCTCTGCCACCCCCTCTTCTTTAAAAGCAATGAAAAAAAAGGTACCCAGGTGATGAGTTTCCTGCTGTGTTGAAGTGGGCAGTTTCATTTAATTTGCTAGATTTGCGAGGCCCTAAACAGTCATCTGGAACACCACACCCAGATGAATGAGTTACATTCTCTAGATGTGTGTCCAATTTGAATAACAGAAAGAGCTGTTTTTATTTAATTTGCGGCAGCACTAGTTGATTTTATTGTTTGTCAGTCGAGTGAGAAACCAAGAGCTCTGAGGAAGAAAATTGGGCCAGAGAAACCATGAGGGACCTGGCACAGCGCAAACAGAAGTTAAGAGGCTGCTGTGACGAGCTGAACACCCGAGGTAGTAGGGCCGAGGTAGTTTTGATTGTGCAGTGACAAAATATTCAAACTCAAAAGATCTCAATCAGAATGATCAATACATACATTCATGCCAAACAAAACAAAAACAATCTTATGCTGTTAATCACTTAGCTCAGTTAATGTCACAAACCCAAGCCACATCATCTTCAATTCCTAGCCTCCTAAACGTAGGCAGTAATTAGTACCAAGTCTTGTAGATCATGTTTCAAAATGTTTGTCAAATGAACCTTCCCCTCTCCATTTTTCCAGATAGGTCATGACAGTCTCCACTCTGCAGTCTACACTCCTGCTTCAACAGATCATTTACTGCTCCTTGGATGAGACTTTGTACCTCTACTCATCCTTCAAGGCCATTCACACCCCTTGCTTCCAGCAAAGTAATCCCTCTCTTTCTAGCATCCCCCCAGTAATGTATTGGTCTAAATACCATAGTATTACTACATGCACTGTAATTTAATGACGGTAATTTTTCTCTCTCCCACTAAGCAACACTCCTGTTGAGTTCAGGACTTGTCTCATTCAGCTTTCTGTATCCAGCCCCATAAGAGTGCCCAGCATCTGATAACTGTTCAATAATTTATTTTAGTTTAAACAAAGTGACCACAGAAAAACCAAACAATACTCAAAATTAGCAACTCAAGGTAAATTTAGTCATTGATAACTTATTAAGATTTAGTTTGCTTTCTGCATTTTTCACAATCTTTATACATGCTTTACAGTATCCTCAGAAGCTAGGGATCAATTATGTTTGAAAAAAATTGAGAAACAGAGTGACTGAAAGTCAAATTCTTCTTTTTTATTCATTTATTTTAGAGAAAGGAGAAAGGAGAAGAGAGAGAGAGAGAGAGAGAGAGAGAGAGAGAGAGAGAGAGAGAGAGAGAGAGAACATTGATCCTGCCACAACCTAAGGATGTGCCTGACGGGAATCGAAACAGCAACCTTTTACTTTGTGGGAAGATGCCCAACCAACTGAGCCACACCAGTCAGGGTGTCAAATTCTCATTGTAGCAGGGGTACTTGATAAGCCATCAGCTCCCTCATCCTAAATAGTGTGCAGTTCTTGGGACTTGTGCTTCTTATGCCTTATGTCATCTCAGAATGCAAATGAGTGCTGGTCACAGGAAAAACTCCACTAGGCATCTGAGCAGTGTCACATAGAAAAGCTGATAAAGAGAAAAAAATTAATGGCATTCACTTCCTAAATCTTAAACCTGCTCTCATTTTATATGGACTTTTATTTCCCTAAATAGAAAAGCTTCCCATATTCCATAGCATATTTCAAGAACAAGAAATATCAGTTGGTGAGAACTATAATTATATTTTCTTTTCCTCAACATGATAAAAATTATTTAAGTACCTCTCTCTGGGTTTCTTTCTAAGTGCTGTACATAATGGGTTAAGAAACCACATAAATCATTTAAGTATTTATAGTGTCTATAAATAATAGTAATATTTAACATCTAATACCATTTTATTATATCATTTTAATCAACCATTACTAAAGCCCTTTTAGCCAAGAATTATTTTTACCCTCATTTTTCAGATAAAGAAAATTGAGGAACATAAAGGGTGGATAATTTGACCACGGTTGCATAGCTACAAAGTGGCAGATCCTGGAATCAAACCCAGCCACATGTGCTTCCAGGGTCCTTGCACTTAATCCCTGTTTAAGCTTTGTGCTGGGGTGGGGGGAGACTTAGAAACCAGGACCACGAGTGAGGGGAGTGCTACTGAGCAGTTTGGCCCAATTTCATTATTCAGTAACAGTATGTATTACCTTTAAACATTTGTTTCTTTCCAAGTTTAAACTGCCCTGGTGCCTATACACATGTAAATAGATATATATTGATAAATATGTTTTACTCTGAACTATCTAAAATCTTTTTTCTAAGATGGAGAAATAGACAAAATATCCAAATACTAAGAAAATACTTGTAGATATTTTAGAAGTCTTAGACATTACAAGTTTAGATGTGAGATTAAAGAAAAATAGCCACAAATTTTTTTCATTATCTTGGGAACAAAAGAGGCTGTTTTCAGAAGACAGTGAGTTTTCATTAATGCTGGGGCCTTTCCCACCAGCAAGGAAGCCTGAGCATCCCCTTGCCTTCTCTTATGCCCTCAAGTGAGAGCTGAGTTATGACTGGTCGTCTTAGGAGGAAAATGTCTCTTACAGGACATAAGCTCAGGGTGGGGGGGTCAGGGGGGGCGGCTAAGGAAAGGCCTGACATGTAGCTTGTCAAGAGCAGCAGCTGTGGCCTGTTTTTACTAATATCTGACATGTTTCTTTGGCCACTTGCCAAATTGAGCTGTACCCAGCACTTCTCCCATCCTTCCTGTGCCTCCAGGATCCTTTGTGCCTGCTACTTGAGACTCCAGTCCACTCCAAATCAATCCCCTTGGTTCCTTCCTCCCCTTCATGTGCAGGCATCCCACCCTAATTAATTAACCCAACACCGACTTCATGCAGGACCTTCCCACACTTTGCCCCTCGTGCAGCCCAGAAACATCAGCGCATTCCTTACTTCATCACTTGTCAACTCCCTTTCTGTTAGAGACCAGTGTCCCCTTTCCCTGACCTGGCCTCTGATTTGATCTCACTTTAAAGTATCCCACTTTAAGAGACAGTAACAAATGCTGCCTTTTTCCTGTTTGGTTTGTTTATTCACATTCACTCGACCTATTATAATTAAAGACCAACGTACTTAGAAGGAGAGCCCGGGAAGACACTTTATGCATGTGATATGTGGATAAACTCAAAGCTGGATCCGTAATGAAGCCTCACTTTGCCTATTACTAAATGTGTGAACTTGGGTGAGTTTCTTATTAAGCTCTTGTCATTCGTTCCAATATTTACTGAGCACCCGTTACTGTGCTAGGTTCTGTTCTCAATGCTAGTGCTGCATTTTAAAATAACAAAAATAAAAATAGCTACTTTCAGGGAAGCCTATAAGTTAGGGAGGGGAGATGACCATTAACAAATGGATAAGTTTGAAAATATACATAGATATCAAAAAATCTATAAATGATCAGGAAAGGAGAATAAGAAGTGTTGAACTCGGAGTAGGAGGAAATGTGGCAACTTGGAATAGGATCATCAGAATCACCAAACGTGATGACTGAATGCACATAAGAAGGTGAGAGACTGAGCCAAGTGTTTATCAGGGGGCAGGGGGAGTATCCCAGCAGAGAAAACAGCAAGTGCAAAGGCCCTGTCACCTTTGCCTGCAGTGTTGAAGGACCAGCAGAGAGACAGCTGTGGCTGGTGGAGAGCTGGAGAGAGGTAGGAGGTAATATCAGAGTAACAGGGGCACTAGAACATCGAGGGCCTGGCATGTGAGAATAGGGACTCAGATTTCTCTCTGACTGACACAGGAAGTCACTAGAGGGTGTTCATTAGCAGAGTTACACGGTTTGACCCGCTTCCGGAAAACCTGGGGTCAGATGGGCACCGGATTTGTCAAGGTGATCACTCTGTAAGTTACATAAATGTGTAATCACTATACTGTGCAGCTGGAACTAATATAATATTGCACATCACCTGTAATTGAAAAAAAAACTTCGACTAATTTCTGTTTAAAATGGAAAGAATAAGAGCAGCTGAGACCAGACTGCCTGCCTGCTCAAACCCCGGTGCCACCACTAACTGGCAGTGTGACTTTCAGCTCAACACTTAACCTTTCTATACCTCAGATTTTTAATTTAAGGTAGAATTGACAGTAGTTTCTATTTTGTAAGGTTATTATGAAAAATCCATTAAACAGTACACGTTACCACAGAGCCTGACACATGGAAAGACCGGGTACTTGCTGGTGCTTTCAGACAGGTAAGCATCAGTGACGTGATGCAGGTGGCATACCTGCTGTGTGGTTCAGCACGTAAGCACTTACGTGTTATCTTAGCATTATCTTCTACTAACCTGCTGGCTGTTTTGAAACACCTTCGTACATTTTAAATGTAATAGTATCACCTTGAAAAAGAGAGCAGCAAAAGTTCATGGATGATTTTCAGATGTCTCTGAGGGTTGATATAGAATTAATTGTGTGCTACTGTGTACAAAGCACTTTCCTAGGCACTGGAAAGCCATATGTACTCAGGTGAAAAAGAATATTTAGAGATAAAGTTAAAGACAAAGATAGAGATAGAGGTGAAAGAGAGAGATTCTAATCTTAGGTATATATCTTAAATATGTATCTATAATTTTTAATAGAGAGTTAGTTGAGACACATTGTTTGCTGGCCCTGTTCTATGGAGACATAACAACTGGTCTTCTGAAAGAAAAAAATATGCATTGTCAACTTCCTAGTCACATTACCACATCTGGAACCTTCCATTATCCTTTTTGATGATTCCATACCTTTGGCCACCTGGGAGGACTTAGAGGCCTCCTGGTTCTTCGCAGTCTTGCCTCATTACCCAAAAGTTATGTGGCTCATGCCCCATTTTTTTCCTTGGGACCTGGGCCACCTCATTCTTGGGGGGTGCATCTTGTCTTGCTCTCCCTTGCCTAACATACACATACACACACACACCAAACAAACACTCATACCCAAAGCATAGTCCTCTTAAGAAGCTCAACTACCTCTCTTTATGTAGCTTTAATAGCCCTTCACAAGAAGAAAGGAAAGATTAATGTGGAAGCCTACAGTAGAGGGAGTTCTGGTTCTTTCCTGCCCTTCACATATCACCTTCTCAAAGGTCAGGCAAAATTTCATGGTTTTTTTATTCTTATTTTACATAATAAAAAACCAAGGGCATCCTTTTAAAATCAGGTGGGAAATTAGCCTTTTCTTATTGTTACTATTTTTTTAAAATATGCTGTTCAGCAGTGGGCCAGGTATACTTTTAAAGGACATAAGTACCAAAAAAAATATATAGGATGTCTTTTATATATAATTTAAAATAAAAATAAGGTTAAACTCTAAATATGGTTTTATCTTTCAAGCAATACAAAAGTTGCAGTATGATGAAATTAAAACAGCTTCTTGTTAGACTTCTAATTCTCTATTGTTTATTTTCTTCCTTCTTAGCCTACTTATTGTGGTGCCCGGCTTGGCTGACGCCCTGTGGAGGAAGCCAGCCCCTATTCTGTCTAAGCAAAGCCAGTGAGTGCTCCAGAAGGTTCCCTTGCTGACTTTTCCCCTAGTAGGCACCAACTACACTACAAATCAGTTATACTTTTTTCCATTATTTTAATGAGAATCATCAAACCATCAAAAGAGGCAGTAAGGGCAGGGAGAAGTCACATTTGTATCTTTATGAAAGAGAAGTGTATGATTAGAATAATAAAATGCAAAACATCAAGAAATTGACTATGCTTTTTTAAATACAACCTTAAGAAAAGCAGTTAGAAATCTTAATTTGAGAGGCACTTTACTCCTAGATATATTGTGTTTTGTTTATGCAAAGGCTTGACCTTGCTTGCAGGGACAAGCAGGGGGAAATGAAAACATGTAAGACAAGCTCCTCAGTTGTCTTTAGCCTCCCAGCTGATTTCAGAACAAGTGAAAAGAAAATGTGGACCCTCTAGGTCTCATTTAAGGATGAATCAGCTCCATTTCTCCTAACACACTCTCCCAGGTGAGTGAGGTGCAGGGAGGAAAGATAGGGTTGTGGCTTTAACTTGACGATTCATGGCTTCTCCTTGCCTCATTTAAAAGCAGGCTCTTTTGCACAATCATTCAGAAGTTCTTGCTTTTTTAAATTCATTGGGGTGACATCAGTTACAAAAGTTATACAGGTTTCAGCCGTACAATTCTATGCATGTGAAATCTAATGAACAAAATAAACTGACAAACAAAATAGTAGTTCTTGTTTTTATTTCCCCTCTCAGGAAACATCTCTTCAAGTTCTACCTCTCTGCTTCTCTCCTACAGAGGGCGCCATTTCCACGGGGTCTCACCCCGAGCTCCTGGGTTAAGGCCTGGCTTTGGCTGGGAATAAGGGCTATCCTGAATCTGTGCTAGGGGCCTTTGTGTTGTTTCTGGCCCCTTGTGCCCAGGTACCACTGGCCTATCCATTAAGTCGGGGCTCAATGGGGGCTCCCCGCTTCTGTGCTCCTGCTCCCACCCCAGTGAGGCCCACCACAGTCCATAAGAGCACAGCGCCTCTCCCTGGACGGAAGCCCGCAGCCCACACCTCCCTCTTGTTATGAGCTCTTTCCCCAGCAGAAGAGACGCTGGACCCGGATTTTCTACCCCTCAAGAAAGGATGGGACCCCCTTGCTCCCTTTATCCTCTCTCCTTCTGTTACCCTCCGAGGATGGGAGGGGCTGGTTTTCCCATTCTTGCCACAGTCTGGCTTTACCTGCATTCCCAGTAGCTTCAGCCAGCCTCTTTCCTGGATCTAATAAGCAGGGGCAGAAATTTATCTAGCCAATAAAGAAACATTAATTAGGAAGTATTTCCAAAACATCGCACGTGTCTGCACAACGGCAGTACTGATCACCTATACTTCGCTGGTGACAGGTCTTTCTCCTGAATAAAGCTGGGAGCTTCTTGAGAAGAGGGCTGCTTCTATTCTATCTGAATGCTCAAGAGATACACCACACGGCCCAGAACTTGGCACAGAGTCATTCTATGATTGAAAAATAATGATCTAAGCTGAGATTTGGGCGAGGGTCTTCATCTTGGTGTTCTTAGTTTTGCATAATTGAAAGTGTAGCAAATATTTACTACCTTGTTGAAAGTCTTTATAATATAACCCCACACGTACCTACATACATACTTACATGCATACATTAGCAATGCTCTGCTAGATGAAGCACCTGACTATTTCTTAATTTATCAACAACATGGAGAGCACTTTTGCTTTTTAAAAACTTTAAAACATTCCGGAGCCATTTTTTTTTCTTAATATGGTTTTAAGGCTAGGAGTTTGAAATCACAGTGTTGGCAGGGCCTGGGTCAGAATCAAGGTCAGAAGGCCTGGGGAAGAATCTTCCTGGCCACTTCAAGCACCTGTGATTGCCAGCCATCCTTGCCACTTCTTAGCTTGTGACTTCATAATTCCAATCTCTGCTTCACGCGGCCATCTTCCCTTTGGGTCTGTGTCCAAATGTCTTTAGCCTTATAAGGACATCAGTGTTTGGATTAGACCTGCCCTTATCCAGTACAACCTTGTCTTACACTGATTACACCTGCTAAGACCCTATTTTTAAATTAGGTAACATTCACAGATTCTGCATAGACATGAATTGGGGAAATGCCGTTCAACCCAGTACAATGATTATATATGGAGATGTTGACATCCCGGTCCCAATAACTGACAGAATGAATAGAGTAAGTATGTATCAGCCAACTCGACCTGACATTCACAGAACACTATAACCAGCAATGGCAGAACGCACAGTCTTTCAAGTGCACCTAAAACATTCACCAAGACAGGTCACCTAAAAACCACATGACAGTCCATCGCAAAGGACTGAAACTGTACACAGTAAGGTTTCCAACAGGAAAATGGGATTAAAAAGAAAGCAATAACAAAAGACAAGTAAAACTTCCAAATACATGAAAATTATAAACACGTTCTATATAAGACATTTCTAAGTAACTTTGAAATTATACCACAGGCTTCTAAATTTCTTTTATGCTTAAAGAAGAAATTATAAAGAAAATTAGAAACATTTTAAACTGAAGCATTTTATGTTACTGAGTACATAAAACATAACATTTATTTTTTGCAAACATGTAGAATATTGGCATCTTGTGAACATTTGAAATAAAAAACTAGGGATGAGGGAAATTAAAGGGATTGGGATAAGATGTTTTCATCAGCTGTCATTAAACTACCTTCATGTCAATATTTGTTTTTATTTTTATTTCTTTGTTTTTAACATAGTTTTTACTTTATTAAAATATTGATTCCTAAAAGTTAGCACATCTACCTGCATTCCATGGGCTTAAACATCCCCTTAGACAGAAACAACCAAAATTTTCAAGTTTTTTTAAAACTAGATTTATATTCTATAGCATACATGTGCATGCATGCATATCCTATATTGTATATAAAACATACCCATTTGTTGCACGGTTTATAGCCTGTGAGCATAGATGTATGTTGAGCCTTGCTGAATAGTTAAATTTTGCAAATGGTTCTCTGGAGAGGGCTCAACAGCTTTTATTGGATTCTTAGAGGAATTCATGAACCTAAAACTCTAAAAAACAGCTTTAGAGATTAAAGTGCATTTCAATGCTACTCCTTACCCTCTGTATTCTCTTCCCTCTAGTGACCTGTTAGGGTTTTATTCTGGTAATAACGTTTTGGATGTCTAAGTAGGAAACATTGCAAAACATTGAGAATAATCCTTTCAATGCAAAGAATGACCAGATGCGATAACATAACACAGCCCTGTTGAAGACTCTTGACTTGTTTAAGATTTAAGTAGCATTACATCTTTTACAGAACTGGCTTAGAAGAAGCATGGAAACAGCTTTTAAGCGGTCTATGAGGCCAAAAAATAAATGTGATTCTGCACATTTTTTATTTGAAAGTATTCACAAGTGACATGCAAGGCATAAACGTTGGCCAACGCCACAGCTAAGCATTGTGGGGGTTTTTAACTGTATGTTTTTAAGTCAAGACCATTTAGGAATCAGTTCTTCATGTCCTAATTATTAAATTTTCAATAAATCCAGAAAAATATGTCTAAAAAGGTGTACATTCAGTATTGCCTTTCAGCTAAATAGACCACAACAACTTTTAAAAATCCAAACAAAATTGACCAACGAGCTATGCAAACAGTCATGCAGGACTGAAGAGGACCCTCCTACTTAGATTAACAAGAAAAGCGTCCTAGAGAAAGTTTGGTCAGATGTCGAGAAGCAAAGTTAATGAAATAGATGCGTACTAGGGGAAATGATTCTACACACATGTTCTGAATGCTTCTGCTTAGATGAATGTTTTCCTGCAAATAAAGCTGATTATCATCGAGTTCAGGTCAAATAATGCAGCTACAATGATGAATCTACCATAAGTGAGGTATTTGGTCATTCAGAGCTAAGATACAAAAGTTATTCTAGAAAAATATTAAATGAGCAAAAACACTTTGGAATCTTTAAATACAGCACATGTAAAAGTTTTAACCTGTGTGACCATGGGTAATGAAACCTCAAAACAAATCCAAATCATTAATGTCTTTAAGGTATAAGGGTCAGCATTATAGAGCATGGGAAAAACACATACCTTATTTAACATCCCATTTAAATACATATGGCTCTCCTCTATCTCAGAACAAAATGTCTGCCATTCACCCTTAATTATGATGCCAACATCCGTGTTGGATCTACTTCCATCTTGAAAAGGTTTAGTGAGGTGAACACGAATAGGCATCTTTAACAAACCTTGATAATTTGCTTTCAGAAGAGGATAGTCTAGAAGTAACATCACAACTAAAACATTCTCTTTGAACCAAAAAGTCAAGATGTATAAATTCATTTTTCACATCATGTACTTTGCTTCAGGGTATTTTCACAGATATAGTTCATTTATTAATAACTGTGTAAGTTAATATAAATGAGAGATTGATGATTCCAAGAAATAAGACCCTCAGAAAGCAGTGTCACTTTCTCCTGCTCTCTAAACATTGGTCTTCAGTGTCAGGAGCATTCAATGGGCCATGTCATCATCTCTGATGCCTTCTCTTCCCTATCACATGTCATAGAATTAATGAACCCACACTCCTAAGCTGTGTTTTCTAACTTAGTTTGACTAAAGCTGTAGTTTGGATCTATTGGCTTTTTTCACTCCCGGTGGTGATTCCCAAAAGACAGAAGTTACAAGGAGAAAAACTGAGGCATTCTGAGAAGTGGTGTTTGGCAATCCTAGTTATTACCCACGAGGAGTCACCCCCTCACAGCATCCCTGCTTTTGACAGTACACAGAAGCTGTAAACTCCAGGGCCAGGTGGTTTCTATGAGGCCAATGGAGAATAAAAAGTGTGTGGCCCTCAAAAAATGGGCAATTATTATTCAAATTCATTGGTCAACTTATTTAAAAAACACCATGTGGCCTTTCAAAGTTATTTCAAGACAACCTAGATATCTGATTTTTATGTGAATATTCCTGATTGCTGAATGCCTACACTAATTCCAAAATTGTTTAACTGTTGTGTAAGCCTGCAGGCCTGACACAAGAGCAAACATTTCACAAGTATGTGACCTCTGAAATAAGACCTCTCCAAACCGTCGTCAGCCATGCAACCACGTGAACTTGGACGAGTGACTTCATCTCTAGAATGGATGAGAAGGTTGCCTTAGCAACGACCCCGGGGGTCCTTTGCAGGGTGCAGGGTGCATACTCGTGGATTCTGAATTATAAGCATCCTCTCCACATCCAGTACCAGCTCTCAGACAAGGGCAGGGCTTCTGACCCAACCACGGAGTAAAGGATGGAGTGCACCTCAGTCTGTCAAGACATTTCTGTGCTCAGTTCCACAACAGATTTTTTTAATTTAATGTAAAGAAAAAAACTTTGCACTTCTAACTGTAAAATCTACTAAAATTTACCATAGAAAAATTAGTAAATACAGGTAAGGGGAAATCTCTTTAAACCATTCACAGTCCTTCTAGTACCTTGATATAGATCCTTTCAAATCCCTATGTGTAGATATTATTTAGAAAAATGACATCATGCCAAATACATTTTTGTTGTCTGCCTTTTTCACTTAATATGTTTATTCAAGTAATACTGACTCTTTAAAGGAGTAAAAATGCAATTCTCATAAGATTAATTTGAGTTTACTTTATGCAACATAAACATGAATATGTCCAATTGGTCGGAAGTACAGTGTTGAGGATAAAAAAAATACAAAAACAAAACAAAATGCAAAGCAACCTTCCTCTCCCAAAACACAGCTTTCCTCAAATCACCCACTGATTTAAATATAGAATTTTCAAAATGTAAAGAAATCTAAGAAAGTAATTCTCTAATAATAAAGCCTTAGAAATCTAAGTGAAAACAGAACAAAATATATTCATTATATCGGGAGGGATAGTATGTAGATATAAGAACAAAATATTAGAGGATATAAGTTGTTAGTCTGAACAATGAACCTGGAGGGAATGGGGGTGGAAAAGCGGGAGGGTCACTGCACCAATTCGGAAAAGTCTACAGTGCGTATGTGATTAGAGCAAGAAAAGGTAAATACAACTTATATATATTAACACTCAGTCAATGTATTATTTATCACATACTAACATAATAAAATATCTGTTAATAATATAAGTAAAATGCTAAGTATTTTGAATTTTCTTTTTTACTAAATCTCTTACAAATTAAAACTAATATGACATTTTTAAACATTAATTTGTAATTCAGCAGTGCTGCAAATTTCTGTTCACATTTTCCTAGAAGATGTAATATTAGTAAAATGAATGACCAACAGACTAAGAGCTGAGGAAGAAGTCAACATTTTAGGAGGTTTCCCTCTATTCCTTCCCCTTCTCTTCACCATAAAATCACTCACAAAAGCACACAGCAAAGAGCAGATGAGCTACACAGCAAATGTTGAAGAACATATATAATACAGCAGGATGGTGAAATGTTTTTCTTAGGAAAAAAGTCTCTCCCTGTCAGCAGCTCCAAACACTAACACAGACTTTATTCCCACATAAGTTTTCCTTGTGGATCTGATTGCTTTAAAAGCAAAACTTAGCAGAAAAACATACACTAGTAGATTTGATGTGTTCAATAGTCTCACAGTTTCCTCTCAAAGTTGGATGCACCAATATTGGGTTCTATTAATCTAACAAGACCCACAAAAATCTATTAAAGATGCTGTGTCATTTGTCTTATCCTAGTGTTCAGAAATTGTTAGGCCCACCTAAAGCTGATAGAGCTTTCCAAATTTTCATTTGCTTCCTGAATACAGGGCACTGATAAATCTCTTCCTTGGTCAGCATCCTGTTCCCCATTTCTGAGATTAAATAAATCAATTTTATGAAGTCATCTTGCAATACAGATGCTCCCTTTTCCCTACCCACATATTCTAATAAAAATTTAACAAGAAAATTTTTAAACATCTCGTCAACAATGTTTCTACAAAGCAACTGTTAGTTATAAACGGTCTTTTATGTCTCTGAGAGATTTAAGATACTTCAAAGACTTGATCTAAAACCTCTAAATCCAGGTTGTTCTCATGCATTTTCTAAAACATGTTAAGTTTAATGATTAAATTTTTTGAAGTGTTTTGTTATACACTGGAAAAATTTAAACTGATCTCGTTCTAAAAAACAAATATTTCTGGAATTTCCATCTTTGCTAGTTCTTTTTTTAAAGATAAGTGTCTTTTTTAAAGATAAAGTGTATTTGTTCACTGTTTTTATATAAATGTCATTGAATTAAAAAAATAATACATTTCATCTGCCCAAAGCAATGTATATTAACATATTTTGATGCATGTTGAAAAAACAAACTCCTCACAACTTAGTTCTTATAGATGGTCTTCTAAGTTACTCTTCTTATCAGGAAAGAGGCTGATGTGTTTTCTTTTAGTATATCCTATGGGTCAGTGGCAAGAAAAAACAAATAGAGGCCATCTAGATAATTATTGGAAGTTTGTGCAAATATTAAATACAGGAAGCACACTCATCTGAATCATTCAGTTAATATTCAATGACACATAGACAGACTTTTAAAATCCTGACTTGAATAATTTATAAAATAATGCACAACACTAAGTACTTTAAACTAAAAGTCATGGTGTATGGTTTTTTTCCCCAAAGTTTTGGGTGATAATATAAACAGGGTTTAATCTGGTAGGTTTGGGTTATTCAAAATAAAAAAAATTAAGGGCAATATTTTTTATTTATTTATAAGAAAGCTTCAGTGGACCAAAGAAATATTTGCTCAGCTTTCCACTGTTCTTTACACTAGTAAGAACTATAAAGAAAAAAATGTACTGTTTATTGTTTTAGCACATATTTTGAAATTTTTACAACCCAGAGGAACACAGACAGTACTTTAAAGGTTCATTTCCTCTAAAATAAAACAACATGTAGCTCTTGCCGCTGGCTGGATATACTCCCCTCAGTTTCAAAACTGGAGAATAAAAGAATCAAATGTTTATCTATTTGTTCTATTTGTTCTGATGCCAGCTCTATCCATGCAAAGTAACAGAAGCTTTAAGAGACATTCATTTACATGCTTCTTTTGCCCAATGAGACAGATGCCTAATGTTCCCATAATACGTGTAATACACGGGAAGTGATAAGTGCCCACTGGACATTAAAAGTTCATCTATTAAAAACTAGCCTTAGCATGAGATTTATTCAAAAGTGAATCATGGCTGTAATTATTCTTTGCTTTGTGCTTTCTGCATTTTAAAATATTTCTAAAATGAATGAAATGCACCTATTAAAAAGTGAAAAAATTAATCATAATTCCTAAAGTTTCAAAAATTTGTGGCAGATCACCATTAATTTCCAGCTCTCAAATAAGCAGAGACATTAATAAAGACAAAATGTATGAGATCTTTCTCCTCTTAGAAGAAAGAAACACATTCAGTTGATATTTTGTAACGTTTGCTGCTAAAACACTGTACTAATAGTGAAAACCTGAGTTTATTCTGTCTGTGATTACAAAATTAACATCTTAACAATTTTCTCTTTTTATTTTATACTAACAATCCTAAACAAGAAAAAAATGAGCACTTGTGTGTCTAGTTACTAGAGTTCAAATTATTCCCTATCCTCTCCTTCCCCACCACCCCCTTACACAAACGCACATGCACGTACACACCCAGAGTTGTGTATCTTGGTACATGGTAATCATTAAAGCAAGTGTTAACATTTACTGGACAGCCATGGTATTAGTTAGGCAAGGACACTCTACCTGTGACACTTCAACTCGTGAAGTTACAAAAAGGACACTTTTTATAGTTCGGGGCCTGTCTCCGAACACTCAGAGCCCAGGTACCTGAGGTTGAACATCACTGTGCCCCAGTTGTGTTGTCATTTCTCTCTATTCTATTCATGATCCAGCCCTCTCTCTATCAACAGAGAATCTCCGAAAGACTTGTGTAAACATTTCTAAATTCCCAATAAAATGCATGCTTATTTTCCAATTGCTGTTCATGCTCTTTTCCCCAGAACAGGAGCCTTGACAGCCTGTGTACTGAGGTAGCCCAAACTGTTTAACTGCCCAGATAATAATATAGTAACTAATATTCTGCAGTACAAGGGGATAAGAGAGAAGGTAATAAGTATCCTTAGGATGAAATGCAAGTTAAATGTCTAGATTGCCAGAGACCATGCTAATTTTTTTCTTCCCTCTTACACAGGCAGTAGATTTTATAATGCATTCATTCCATGATTCATTCTTTCATTTATTCACTCAGCTTTGTATATTTTAAGTTTAACTGGAAGGCAAAAGACAGTCTATATGAAGGTTTAAAGAAATGATTTGTGTGCAACTAATGTCAATATGACTATAACAAGATTAATTACTGTATCCTATTATGAGAATAGGTTTTCAGGAGGGTACTTGTCTTATAATATGTAAATAAAAGAGTTACATATTTTTGTATAATTAAGAAGATAAACATGCGGAGCTACTAGGACTAAGTTTATTTATATCCATAAAAGGAAATCAGGTCTCATGTCTTGTCTGCAAAGAAAATTATCAGAGAATCATTCTGTAGTGAAGAATCCTATGCCCAGGATACCCAAGCACACCAAATAGTTTTCATATTTTTTCATTGCACCAGAGCTCCTCCCAAAAGTATTTAGCACCAAAATATGTTTTGTCCGGTGCAACAGCACACTTGGAACTAAGCTTTCCAAGTTCAGGGACATGTGTGCTGGGCCGCAGCTCTGTGCAGGAAGTGCAGAAGCAGGAACAGGGGTCACAAGCTTTGGCCAGTTAGATGTCAACAGAGTGGAGTGTCTTCATCTGAACTTCATGCCCCAGGACTTCATGCTGCCATGTCTAAAACCCATTCTCCAACCACTCACCTAACCCAATTCCAAAGTCACTTCCTGTCTTTGCAATTCTTTTAGAGGGGCTTTGGGAATATAGCTTGTGTCTGGGTTTAAAACATGGATGCATTTAATCAAAGTGACACAGGAGATAAAGGGAATTGGATGGCCCTGAAGTCCTGTTGAATCTCAATGCATTAACTCCACACCTCACATAGTTCCGGCAAGTCTGTGTGTTGTTTTTTTTCTTTCAAATGAAATATAATCCTGGATCTGGACTGCTGAGATTGTGAAAGAGTCAATGGCATTTGGGGGCAGGGAGATTATGATTTTAACCCTTCCACTATAGCTGAACCTAAATAACTAGAATTTCCTTTGCAAATTGAATGAGATCTATTTTATTTCCTTTGAAATATCAAATACATTGAGATTTTTGCAAAGGTGTTGCTGATACTGCCAAAGTAGATTTTCTTTTTCTGAATTATCTACAATTTCTAATTATTGCTATGTTTTAACAACCACCAGCTCTAGAATTCACTCTATACAATGTAAACCTTCATTCAGTTGGAATTAGGTTAATTATATGGTTTTTCAACAAAATCAACAGCATTTCAAAGATAGTAAATTGTTGGGTACTACATATTATGTTCCATGTAATTTTTGAGTTCCAAAAAGTCTCAGATATTCTAGGAGGTGTAAGATAAACCTGTAATAAATCTACATGATACATAATAGCCTAAAGCAGAGAGATTTTAATGCTAATGTTTGGAAATTATACTTATGTATACTATGCAAGTTTAATCTCAAAGGATGCCACAATTCCAAGTGGCCCAGTCTTAAGCAGCATTTTCTCTATTTTAATGGGGATAATGTAAGTCTTTAGCTATATTGAAAAAACAAATAGAAGAAACTCATCAATATCAACAATATCAGTATTGTGTTGACAAGCAATCAATAAATATCTGTTGAGTGAAGGATGACCCTTTTCTACAGAGAGCATACACATTTGCCAACAGCTGTCTGGTCCACCTAATATCGAGCCGTCTGTTTTTCTTGGAGCTCTACTTGGGAAACAAGAAATGCTATAAAATATGTGTTGAGCCAGATTCATCACACTTGATAGCCACACCACCATAAGTATTCTTTCTACCCTCTAAACAATGAAAATGCATCTGCAGCCATGAAAGTCAAATGTTTACTGGTAAAGCCAAACCTGAAAAGGCTAAAGAAGCCCTGCTCACCTAATGAAAGCAAACACTAACTACAGTGTAGAATGAATATCCTGTGGGAACATCTGGATTACAATAGCAAGCAAGCTTCCAAGAATTTAAGGTTATCAGAGTCAACAAAAGAGAGATATCATCCAAACTACATCAGATGGAAAGTCCAAAAACAGGGATAGCTAATTTTTAATATTTAAGTATAGCTTAATTTGATTAACTTTATTAAATTACTTATATACAAACAAAAATAATTTTTCCTCTTTTCCACATGACTTTCTTTCAACTGGTTCAAATGAATGTACAAGTTAAATAACTCTCTACCCCTACAGTGCCTCTCAGAGATAAACTGTATGCATATGTGAGGAAAAAAATTCAAAACTTGGTAAATGGTCAGAAAAACTTAGGTTCGAATTGTATGGATTTCAAGGTGGAGAGCAAATTTTTATAGGGTCACATGAACGTACAGATCAAGGAGTATATGCAATTACAGCAGAGTAGAGTGCAAAAACGTGTACACAGGTGTCCACAGCAGTACTATTCTTAACAGTCCAAACAAGGGAAGAGTCTCATGTCTTTCACCTGACAAATGGATAAATGGGATGTGGTATATTTACGTAATGGTGTATTATTCAACCATAAAGAGAAATGAAACAATGATGCGCCCTGCAACAGGGATGAACTTCAAAGACATCGTGTGATGTAACAGAGCTAGTAACAGAAATCCACGTATTACATAATCCCATTGATATGAACTGTTTGGAACAGGCAAGTCTATGGGACAAAGTACACTAGGGGTTGCCCAGAGCTGGGCTGGAAGAAGGATTGAGAGTGACTGCTAACAGGCAGGGGGTTTCTCTGTAGTGGAAGGGAATAAAAATATTGTAAATTAGATCATAGTAATGTTTGCACACTCCTGTGAACATACTAAAAAACCTTGAATTGTATACTCTAAAGGAATGAACTGCATGGTACATGGATTATATCTCAATAAAGTTGTTTTCAAAAAGCATAAGGGAAGTTTGAATAATTATCTGGACTTAGATTTGTTATTTGGAGACATAATTATTTACTTTGCTACACAAATCAGATTCATTTGAAAAGTTCAGAGGCTCTACTTTTTTTTTGATAATGTAATTCCTGTATTTCAAAACTATTTTAAGGAGAGTTTTTTTTTAATTTTATATCTCCCCTTAAAAAAATCTGAAGATGTTATGGAATTTTTTTAAATTATGTCAACAGAGGATAATTAAAAGTGATGCAATTATTGCGACTGACATTAAGTCATTGTTTTTATCTTAATCTTTTATTTTCCCTTCCTTTCTTGTTGCTGTTTTTCTGTTCTAACACTACTATAATTTGCCTAACCTTTACCAAAATGAAGCTTTGTGTTCATGCTTCTCAGGATTAACCTCAACCTAATCATTGACCTTGAGTGATGTCAAACAATAATTTAATTTCAAGGTAAATTAATAATATCAAAAACAATTCTGTTATGCTCTGTCGCCCACCAAAATACTCTCTGAAGTGAGAAAAGAAATTCAGTTGGGTAACTGACCTTGCACAGTTTAACTGTCAAATAAATCCCATGATGAACAACTCAGAAATCTAATTTGGTATTCCTGAGAAACTACTTCCTAATCCTAGTCCCTCCTTCTCTAGAAAAGTTTTTTTTAAAAAAACAGCAATTTAACATTGACATTTAGCTCTAATTCTCATAGTATTTCATACATTCCTCTTGGCATTCTTAAAATCACCTTAGCTTTTCTGGAACCTAGAAGATTCTATCTTTAAAATACAATTTTCGTATGCCGATATTTGCTGCCATTTATTTGTGGCAAACAAACAAAGTGGAAAACCTTATAAACAAGAAATATTTCAAGTAACAAAAATTATATGTCACCCAAGAGCTCCAAATCTCTGAAATGTGGTATATTTTTCCCTACAGGAAGATATTACTAACTCCCAGTATATATTTGTTCCTTACCTTTAACTACTATTTAAGTGCCATCTCTGACCAACAAATCAAGCCAGATCCTTCAAAACCGATTTATAAAATGTGGAAACCCTCTGCTCAGCAGAGTTTCAGAAGTTCAGGACCATAAGAGTGATGCCACAATAGAAAGTAAAACAAACATGAAGTATGAGGGATCTTGACTGAAAATCGTACCCGGGGCCAGCTGAGCTAGTAATAATCAAGCTGCCCCAAGTGACAGGGAAGGTGGAGGAAGAGCTTTCTTTTTGCGTGGCGTTCCTCTCCAGCCTTCAACCAAAATGAATTGTGGGAGCATTTACTGAAAACCTGGAGTTCTGCTCAGCAGCTCAAAGGCAGGGCCACGCAAAAAAATAACTCCATAGCCACCCTTTCTCCTTTGAAAGACAGCAATTTGCAGATGAATTTTCAACTAAAATCACCTGGACAGATCCAAAACATATACTTTCTTTTCCATGTTTTATAAAACTCAAGAGCTTTGCATAATAATCATATGCATACCAAATGATTTTGCAAACCTTAAAATATGAAAAAAGATGATTATTAGATAAGAAAATCAATGAGTCAAAAAAATGTCACTGGACTATTAGGTTTTGCTTTTGTCAAAAGAAATGTTACAAGTTGAACAAACGTTAAACGTTTTCATTTGTTCAAATAAAACCCACTTGACACTCTTACAAATGTTTGGGGGGGGGGAGTTTGTCTCCTCTCATATTTATCACTTCTCTCAACTGTAACACAGATTCTTTCTTCATGAGTGATGCATCTTACACATAAAAAGTGAATATCTGCAAATAAATCTGGTGCAAAATGACGTTACCTGCTACATATTTCTAGTAGTGTACTTGATTATTACCAAAGTGAAATGAGATTTGGGGTTTCTTCGGATTTTTTTTAACTTCAATAATGATTTTTTAGAAGCAAATGGAATATTTCTGTTTTACTTTAGATGTTTTGAGGTTTGCTTGAAGACCTGCTGGATCCTTTTACAAAAGCTACCTGTGGAACCATCCTGGAGCTCACAGTAATGAATCCAGGAATGAAGCCCAGAGTCCAGGGCTGCACGGAGCAAGGCGGGCCGCGCCCGGGAAGCAACGTGGAAGATAGCAATCATCGGGCCTATTAACGTGGTTCCAAATCGTCCAGGCCGGCACTCAGGATTCCCAGTAATTCCCAGTGTTAGCCTCGCTAAGGGACAAGTTGATGGGGCAGAAGGTGGGGAGGAAAATGACCCTGGAAGCGGGGTGTTGGTTTTACACCCGCTGGGTATCTGTTACAAGTGAATTTCCTCTGGCGCCAGCAGGTATTTTGAGCAGGCATCCAGAGGGATCCCAGAGGGGAAGGATGAGAGTGAGGGAGATGGAGCCCTAAGTTTGGGGATCAAAGCTTTAAAAATCTCGGAGGAAATCGGTAAGATCCGGTTTGATTGGGCTTAAAGCTTCAAGTGGGATGCGGGAAATATTTCAAATTTCTGAGGCTTGGAGCAGCAGGGTTAGGGGGTGGAAAGATAGGGAGTAAACAAGATCCCAGAGGGGAGATCTTCGCACCAGGCCAAGGAGTTAAAACTCCAGATAAGACCACAGAGAAAGTGAGAGGCTTTGCCCTCGTTTTTTAACCCAAGTCCCCAGAGGGCAACCCCTGCGGGCAGATCGTGCCAGCGTGGTGAAGCCGGGCTGCCAGGCTCCCAGCGGCCCCAAGTCGCCGGAAGCGAAGCTGAGGCTCCAGGGCGAACCAGGGGCGCGGACGCGCGCGCGAAGGCCGCGGCCAGTCTTCTCTGGAGGTCTGGGAGGAGAGCCATTAACGCCCGGCTGCCCGCTGCAGCGCTCAGGAAAAGTGACTGCGATTTATTTGCATTACTCACTATAAAGGTCTGGGAAGACAGCTATTTATCCGACGCTGGGCCTTGACAAATTGGGCAACGCGCGAGAGGACAGTCCCCCCGACCCAGGCGGCTGAAAGCAAGACCCTCCCACCTGCTCCCGACTGGAAGGGGCGGGCGCCGCGGTGCAAACGCTTGTCTCCACCTGCGGCCACCCCGCGGCCTCTGCCCTCAGCAATGCCATCTCCTGGCTTGGAGGGGTTCGGGCTGCAGCCCGCAGGCCTTTCGGGGAGGTCCGCTCGCTCTCCGGCGTCACCTTACCGCCGCGTTTCAGGGCGGGCACCAAACCTGCGATCTGGCCGGGTTGCCCTGCAGGTGACCAGTCCCGAGCCCACCCCGGAGGGTCCTTCTTGGTAAAAATCGTTTGGTCTGGCAGCATCCCGGTCGTATATCACAAGGGTCATTTAGAAGTCTTTGGGATTTTTTTTTTTTTTAAGCACTGACATGATTTGAACCTGAAATGTAATTCCACTTAATGTGGAATGCGACTGTAATGTACTTACTGGTTCCTAACGGAAGGTGACTTAGACCTTGGTGTCGTTGAGTCCGCAGCAGGTCCGCTCCAAAATCCTCCAATTCTGCATAGCTCTAACGAGAAAAAAAAAAAAAAAGCCTCTGCCAAATTCATTTTTCCTATAGGTCTGAACGTATTTTTCTCTTAATTTATTTGTCATTAATATATAAAAATTTAAACTCAAGGTCTTTTAAAAAAAGACATTTGAATTAAGCACCAACCAACAAAGATAAATAGGTAAATTCCTAATGTGAGATGCAATCAAAAAGAATTGTTTTTCCAACAGTGTGCTGCTTTTAATGTAATTTATTGTTGCCTTGGGTTTAAGGCCAATACTGTATAATCAGGTAATGCAAAAATTTAAGGCTAGACACCTAATAAATACATAATTCTGAACAGGAACTCGGACTACTGGTGACAGGTAAATCTGATGACTTTGTTTTCAGAATCTGAAACAGCCCTGTTTGGACCATCGCTTAAAAACTAAAATAAAAAAAAATTAAAAAAACACTGCATCAAGCAACGATGTTAATTTCTTTCTTTGTTTGCCTTTATTTTAGTTAAAGACCTAAGACTAGGAGAGTGATTCGAATACATTCTTTCTTATTCAGTAAAAGAAATTGGATCCCTTCTGTTAAAAGATGAAAGTTCAGTGTGGTCAGAAGATGAGGATTTTAGCCCTTTTGATGGAGACTATTTGAACCCGAAAATTTTGCGTGGCTATCTATCTTGCTAAAAGTCAGGGCGAGATAAAGTGTAATCTGGCTCTGATTTCTGCTGGAAAGAAAACATTGAAATGACTGCTCATTTATCACTGCGCCCACCCTCCCCCTCTTCCACCTTGGTTTAATTGACAAAGTAACACTGAGCTGTTTGTGTCTTCCCTTCGCTGTTGGAAATGAAATCAACCCAGTTGAGGGGAGAGTTCTATCCGGTTTAGCATGTAATGAAATTATAAGAAAAAAAGTATAGGGAATGTTTGCAAAACGTCTACCACCAGCAAGAACACTGGAGAACCATAGAATTCTGTGAGAATTCATCAGGTTTTTCTTCCTGTCTGGCTGCTAGGTGAATTTGCTTATATAGGTCCCTTGACTAATAGTAGCTACTTAGAAGTTTACTTAAGATACTATTTGTGACACTATTTCTAAACTGGTTGTAAGAATACCTACTATAGTAATTACGTAAATTAAAATGATCAGATCATTTGTTTCTAGTCTAGAGAATTATTTTAGCCAAATAAACACAGCACTTAGTTCTTCTGAATAGATGCCTAAAACTACAAAAGTTGCTATTAATATATAATAAAATTCATTCTCAACAGTAGCCATTTATATAATACTAAAGCAATAATAGAATATCTTTCCAATGGTCTGATTAATCAGGATTTCTTAAAATGGTAATACCTAATTTTGACAAGAATCCAATGAAACAGCTATTTCCAAACACTGCTTGAGAATGTATAAGTTAGAACAACCTAAGGATGTCCAAAAGACTTTAAAAATCCATGTGCCTTTTATGCTAGCAGTTCTATCTTGGTGCATGTATTCAATGGAAAGAATTAATATGCACAAAGATTTTATATAAGGATCATTCACCATAACAAAAAAAACCAGAAACAAATATACACAACATGAAAAATGGTTTTGCTGACATTTAATGACAAAGATATTTATAATATGTAAAGTAGCAAAATAGATTATTGTAAAATATAATTCAATTTTTGAGAAAAATACATTTGTAGAAAAGATTTAGGAAGATATGTATGACAAAGGTTTGTCACAGGGTAGTGGTATTCTAGTTCCTTACTCAAAGGTTTTAGAACATACATATATACAAGTTTTTACATACAAAAGCATTACAGATGGAAAGTAAGTCTTCTCTTCCACATCTTCTATCCTGCTGCTATTTGAGTTGTTCACTTTTTTACATTGGTTTGTGCAATTCTTAATCAATTAAGAAAATGAGAACTTTTTTTAATCACATGTTTATATTTAAAATGTGAATGTAAGCACATTTATGAGCCTTTTCTTTCATAGCTTTCAGGTTCTCTGTTTGCTTTGAAAGCCCCCTTCCCTACATGCACACACAATTACTACCTTTTTTTAATTTCTCATTTTTCTTCTAGTAGTTTTACAGTTTTAATTTTTTTTTTACTTTTAAATTTTGGGTCCATTTAGAATTTCTTTGGGTTCAACAGTGAAGTAGAGATACAGCTTATTTGTCCTAACATAGTTTATTGAGAAATACATTTTTCTATGGATCTAAATACCAAGTTTTCCAAAAATTAAATTTTCATTCATATCTGGCTCCAAACCTAACTGTGCTATTCTGCCCTCATAGGGACCCACTTCTCCCCGGCAGTCAGATTAGGGAAAGAAGACAAGGGTCACAATAAACTAAGAAACTCTTTCTGCCAAACCTATTTTGCAGTCAATGAACTCAATTTTTATTTGGAGCACAAATTTAAGTTTATAAAATAGCTTAAGTCAGAGAAATGCCTGTGTTTAAAATGTGTGTGAAACGAAAGGAGAAAAAAGAACGTCCATCCAACACTGCATCTGCTGATTGGCAGTTCGCGGGTACGGTTGCTGCCCTAAGCAGTGTGCCATGGCCAGCCACGCACCTGGTACTCCAGCCTAGTGAATGAAATGGAGATGGGCTGAGCAAGAAGCATGTGAATAATAAAGTCATAAAGTGCCTTGTGAAAAGAAACAGAAGCCTGAAGGACAGAAAGCAGGCATGTGTTGTCATAGGCATTGATAGCATTATTTTCTATAATCAAGGAGAGTCCTGCTTGGATGGGAATAATACCTGTTGTACATTGCATGTCAATCGGTGTATTGATTTTACAGTTTTATTAAAAGCAAACACTGTTATACAACTCATAATCAAAACCTATAATTTGGTGGGCTGGGATGGGAGTAGAAGACAGAAAACTGTACAAGAACAACAATTAAAATACAATTTTTTAAAAAAACCTATAATTTAACAAAAATGTTTAACCACTTCAATAATGATTTCACATTTACTTAATCAAAATTCTCACTTTTAATTGAAATCACAAATTTAATACATTAGATATATTTAAATATTTCAAACAACTCAGATGAACAATCAAAATAATTATAAAACCTCCTATTGTACTTAAATGGATTAAAATGCATTAATATCTTGATTTTAAATTTGCCCTGTCATCATACCTATGCTTATTCTCATTTTAAAGTAACTTTTCAGGTCGTAGACAGGCAATATTCAAAATATTTAACTACTGGTACCATTGACCAAGCAGAACTGGATGTCTGCAGTGGTGATACAAGCTCCTAAGCTTCCCCACCGTCCTGGTCTTCCCCTTGCCCCAGGTATAAGGCCTTTGGTAGCTAAGTCAGGGACATCTGTACAAGTGCAAGGGAGAATTGAGGAGGCACATGGCAAAGTTGAAGTATTTACCAGCGTGAATGGAAGTATTTCAATTTTAACCACTGGTATAGCCATCGCTATACTTACCAGCTGAATATCAGTCCTTCTTACAATAATGTTACAAGACTCAGAGAAGAAAGTCTCCCTTCTCAGATGACCCCAAGTTAACCTGGGTTATTGACTAAGGGACTACTTGTATGTCCGTTCAAACCATCCAAGATGATCTGAACCCTAACCAACAATGATCCGATTGAGCCTCTTTTGATGGTTGGATTTTGACCACCATAATTTTTCAAAAAATACGGGGTCTGATGGATAATCTTTGATATCTCACCATCTTGTTTTCTCTATTTGATGCTTGTTTTTTAGATTTTTTAAGGTTTCGCTTTATCATTATTTTAAAACCTTACTGCTGTCCTCCTGCATAACTTGGGCCTGGACTGGTGTGATCAGGCCCGAAGCCTCTGGAAAGCCTGGTTCACTGTCATCCCAAGGTGTCCTCCTTCTCATTAATCATCAGTGTTGACACAGAGAAGTTGTTCTGAAGGAAAAAGTAAAAAAGCGTAGTTGTGGACATGCTGCCTAGGAGATATATTATGCAAAAATGACCAGGAAGCATATGAAATTCATCCTCAGGCTTTAGGAATTAAATCCAGAGGAAAGAACTAATTGGAGAACCACATATTTAGAAATGATAATAAAGACTGGAAAATAGATGGGATCACTAAATCCGAAGGGAAGAAATGAGAAAAACAGCAATAGAACCTTGAAAATAAAACAAATGATCTAAGGTGCTGCAAAGACAATGTAACTATAGAATATCACAGGATCCAAGCAAAGAGAAAATTTTAAATACATATACAAAAAATGATGTGTAGTTATTTGACATAACAAAAAGAAGTATTAACAACCTAAATGTACATCAATCATTTAGTGATGAAATTATGCTCCAGTAATACCATAGACTACTTACTACATAACCATTAAAACAAGGTAGATCTATGCTTACCACCATGGAAAGATTTCCAAGCCATAGTGTTAAATATACAATTAAATCACAGAAATATGTATACAGTGTGGGAGTCCAGATGTGTAAGACAAAAATAAAAAGCATTGCATAATCTATGCAGATATATATTCATGCACATATCTACAGATCTAGATTGAACAATTCACTGGCTGATTGATATGCATACAATATAGCATTTGGTGGGCTTTCAGGTTGACCACCACACAGAAGAGAGCTTGAGAAAAATATGAAGTGGGTGTTTCCTATTTTGATTAGGGTACTTCTGCTTTATTTGAAGCTTTATAATAAAACTATATTTATGAACTACTTGGGTACAATGTATAAACTATATATAATTTTTATATAAACCAGTAATAAGCCAGCAACTGGTTTTAGAGGAAGAAACCAAAGAGGATAAAAACCAAGGAAAAGGCTATTATTTTCATCCTTAGAAATTTAACAGTAGCCCCAAAAGAGTAAGTTCAGAACACTGGTAAGGAGAGGACCCTAATTACAAGGATGAGAATAGGCAAAAGTGGTGGTCAGATAGGACCTACTCAAGATCTTTATCTGTGCCTTGGAGAAACACTAAAGAGAAGAGGTAACCACAGAATTTTTAAAAAATATTATTTTGTATTCTTTTCAGATGTACAGCGTAGTGATTAGACAATCACACTTTACAAAGTAGTACTCATAATATTTCCAGGAGCCTCCTGACACCACACATAGTTATAACAATATCATTTATTTTATTCCCTGTACTGTACTTTACGTCCCCGTGACTAGTTTTGTAACTGAACAACTCATACCTCTTAACCCCTCCACCTTTCTGACCCAATCCCTCAGTCCTCCTCCCCTCTGGCAACCATCAGTCTGTTCTCTGTTTTCATGAGTCTGTTTCAACTGTGACTGTTCATTTGTTTTGTTCTTTAGATTTGGCATGTAAGTGACATCTATGGTCTTTGTTCTCTGTCTGACTTATTTCAGTTAACATAATACCTTCTAGGTTCATCCATACTGTTGCAAGGGGTAAGATTTCATTCTTTTCTCTGACTGGGTATTATTTTATTTTATATGTATATGACATCTTTTTTTTTCTTTTTTTTAACATTTTTCATTGTTTTTCAAGTAGAGTTGTCTCCATTTATCCCCCACCATGACCCCTCACCCCACCCATCCGCACTTCACATCCTTGATCCTACCCGCTTTGGCTTTGTCCATGTGTCCTTGATGACCCTTCCCCTATTTTCCCTCATTATTCCTCTCCTCCCTCCCCTATGGTTTTAAAACTCTTTAAAACCGTATGCTTTCTTCTAGGAGTTTTATGGTTTTGAATTTTACATCTAAGTCTTTAATCCATTTTGAGTTTCTTTTGTATATGCTGTAAGAATGTGGTCTAGTGTCATTTTTGTGTGTGTGCATTTATTGTGGTTAGGTTTGTGCAGTATCCACTGAGACTATCAGAATCATCACACTGACATGAGAACTTTTGCTGGAGTTGTGGGAGAACATTCCCCCTTTTTCCACGTGGGAGGAGGTAAACTGGAACTTCAGGCAGCTATTCTGATTCCATCCGGAGCCTGGTACAGAATTCAACCCAGCAGAAAGCAGAAGACAAACATGGGCTCAGTTCCAATGCAGAATTTCAGTGCTAAACTCTGATGTGCTGATCCAGCTACTATTGTATTATCCTTGGACTATGCACCCATAAGAGCCAATAAATCCCCATCTTTGATCAAATCATGATTGGTTTTCTGCCATTTGATACAGAACTTATCCAAAGTTTATTTTATTTGAAACTCTAAATAATATAAGAAAGGACACATTGAAGTGAATTTCCAGATAACCCCAAAATTTAGTATGACCACTAACATCGGTGTCTGTCCCAAAGCTCTTACAAGCCCAGCTTACCAGCCAACACTGAAATAACACTGGGCGTTTTGAATTTGACCTCCTCTCCTTCCCTCCCCTCCTCTCTCCTCTCTCGGAGGTGCTTAATGAGTAGTGAAAAGTTCCAAAGGTGAATGAGAAAGAGACTGTATTCCTGATTCCCAAAGTCTCAAGCAGTCCTAAAGGCACTCAGTGCAGTCAGTACAAACATGTGTGGCCTCACTCAAGTTATCACAGGTCGCTCTTCCTGTCACGGGGCTGGAGAGTGGATAGTAGATTTCCTTTTGAATGACAACATTTGAAATATTCACTGCTATCAAAGACTGACTTTATTAGTTTTCATATTACAGGTAGTGCTCTCCTGTGACTTTAAAACTCATGTTGGTTATATAGAGCTTGTTTTATGGTTTATATCATATGACATAATTATATAATATTTGATCCACACAAAAGAATTGTTTGCAATACATGCATATGTTACAAGACATAGTAATAAAAACACTGCTGAAAACTGCTCCCCTCCCCAAATTTACGTGCTAAAAGCAAATCTCTAATATGATGTTATTTGGAAGTGGGGCCTTTGGGAGATGATTAGATGATAAGGTGGTAGAGCCCTCATTAACGGGATTAGTGCCCTTGTACAAGAGACCCTACAGGGCTCCTTAGCCCCTTACACTGTGTGAGGACTCAGTGAAAGGAGAGTCTCCTGGGACGCAGCAAGGGGATCCTCACCAGACATGGAGTCTGCTAATGCCTTCGTCTTGGACTTCCCAGCCTTTAGAACTTCAAAGTTCACTGTGGATTTTTATAAGCCACTCAGTCTACAATATTTTGTTATTACAGCCCAAATGGACTACCACAAATGCCCTGGAGCCACCACTCAACATAAAACTAACACATTCCCAACACCGAGTCCATCCCTGTGGTCCCCCAGTCACAGCCCCCTACTACCGCAAGATAAAATCACTGTTCTGAATTCTGTAGTCAACATTCCTTATGTTTTTATACAAATTCATCACATATGTATATTTCCCTAAATAATCATACTGTATGTAGTCTTCTGTGACTTCATTTTTCATTTAACATTATGTTCCTATGATTTATCTATAATATTAAGTATAGTTACAGTTCATGTACTTTTCATTGCTGTATAATATCAAGCCCTTGTGTGCTATCTTGTATTATACCTCTTTTTCCCTTTCTTCCTACCTAATATAACCTGGGGGACTACTCACGTCTGTATGAAACATTCATGGTAGGAATATAGTTTCTCTCTCAGAAGTTATTAATATAAAGAAAAAGCTGCCAACTCTATTAGAGCTCTCCCAAAACAAACTGCAGAGATATCTTCGTGAGAAAGCTAAGCAGAAACTGCAAGGAACTATGGGGACAAATTACCCAAAAATTATGAGGAAACTTCCTCTAACAGTATTAGTCCTCATACTCCATTATAGTTTCAGAAGTGGACGGAAAAGTATTTTGTTTCTCTTTAAAACACTTTATATATAGTCAAGTCAAACTTCCGTTTTTAATGGGATCTGTGTTTCTATACTATGCCAAATACCTGGTTAAAGATTAAAATTCCCAAATGTCATTCACTAATTTTAAAAAACCCAAAATACTAATGTATGCAATAGTACGGATGAAACTAAAAAACATTATGCTGAGTGAAAGAAAGATGAAAATATCACACATTCTATGAT
Source organism: Anoura caudifer (assembly GCA_004027475.1). Classification (NCBI taxonomy): domain Eukaryota; kingdom Metazoa; phylum Chordata; class Mammalia; order Chiroptera; family Phyllostomidae; genus Anoura; species Anoura caudifer. Next base: position 301,069 of record PVKU01001115.1, on the reverse strand, counting down.
TCATCTAATTTATAATTTGTGCAATAGATGTAGAAAAGGCAAGTTTATAGACACAGAAAGCAGACTGGTGATGGCCTGGGCCGCAAACGGCAGGAGGAAACTTCGAAGAGATAGAAATGGTCTAAAATTGGATTGTAGTGATGGCTGCGCAGCTCCACACATTTACTAAAACTATTGAATTATAAGAATGAATTATGTAATAGGTAAATTATATTTCAATAAAGCTGTTAAAAATTGAAATGCGGTCTATCCTAATGTCTCTAAAAACTAAGTTGGATTCTTTCCTTTAATTCACTTTATTAATTCACCCTACAAGTGATTTGGACTTTTGAAAAAACAGCTTCAGTCTGCTAACTTTTAACACTGACATGAAGAATCTAAAGTGCCAATTTACAGGTAAAACTAGAAGTGGGGAGAAAGGGCTACAGCAGATGGCTGGCTCGTGAAAATGGCACCTGAATGAGTTGGACTACTTGCTAACAGGGGCCTACAATACGGCGTTGGGGAGATCACCACCCCTCCACAGAGAAGAGAAATCCTAAAAAAGCAGCAGATTTCCCAAGGGATCCTATGTCATGATGAGGAAGGATTACAGGAAACTTCTACTAACACTTTATTTTCCTTCCTGGAGCCGTGGGAGAGGTTTCAGGAACTCAGTGGACAGGTCAATACCCACTTACACTATAGAGTTACCCCCAGCCCTCATTACAGCTGAAGCCTTCCCTGCTCTTTTTTAAACCCTCTTTCCTTTGGTCAGAGGCATTTAAGTTTTGCGTTTCCACAGGTTTGTAACTCTCAGCTGAGTTTGGTTTGTGAAGTGCTAATTGTTCATTGAAGTAGAGCATCAGGTGCCAAATGCCTCCAGAGGAAACCAACGATAGAGCAGCAGGAATAAATGAATGACTTGGTTGAATTAACCTCATTCTTTTAGACATAATTTTAAATGAAAAATAACATTTTTACCTCAATATGAACCAGATCCAGAACTAAAATATAACAAAAAAGCTAAAGTTTTTTAAACATTTTAAACTTATCACAATGCACATGGAGAAGAGAAAAAAAGGCAATTCAGATAATATAAGCTCATTTCCAAAATAACCAGTTCTGTCTCAGTTATTTTTACATTTCAGGAAAAAACTGGCATGAATTGTCCTAATGATGAAAATTCCTCTAATGGTTTTGCATATATAGAAACAATGTAAGTCAATGAGTTAGCATATAGTTTAACGTTCCAGAAACAAGCAATCAAAAAAAGAGATGACCACTCTGAACATTTTCCCTGCAGAAAACTGTGAGATGGCCGAGTGAGCTGCCATCTTACAAGCAGCCATCACCCAAAGTTGGCAGTACATTTTTCTTCTATGGTATGAAAAAAAGAATCTTGTTCCAGATACTCGGTTTCAAGTTTTTATGGCACTCTAAATACTGTTTAGGAAATAGATACCAGTCACCTGATTTAAAAATATTGCCCTGGTCAGTGTGGCTCAGTTGGTTGGTGTGTTGTCATAAAGCAAAAGGTTGTGGGTTCGATTCCCGTCATGGCAAATGCCTAGGTTGCTGGTCCAGCCCCCCATTGGGGCTGAGGTGAGAACTAATAGCTGCTTTTCTCTCTCTCTATCTCTCTTACCACTCCCCCCACTTCCTTTCTCTCTAAAATCAATAAACATACCCTTGGGTGAGGACTTTAAAAGAAAGGCCTCACAGTCAATCAGCAGTTTGTTTTGTTTATAGACTAAGTGCCCCTCCCCCCCCCAAAAAAAGTTTGCCAAATTGTATTACTGAATTGATCTAACCCATGTCTATTTCTCTGTGGGAGCTGTACGGTATATTCAAATGCACTGGCTGAAAAATTCCTAAATTACTCTACTAATGGGTTCTTTAGAATTGATTTAAAGATTCTCACTACAGAATGATCCTCCTCTCTCTCCTTTGGAGGACTGTCCTTTGCAAATTTTAGGAATGAGTATCAGATGACCCTTCTCGTCATAGACCATGAATCTGGATTTAAAGCTCTTTACCCTAATGACTCTTCAAAGAAGAAAACCAAGACCAACAGAGCCTGAGATTTATTTTTCTTATCATTGTCATTGCCATTAGTGTAATGACATTGGAATATAGTAAACGCTCAAATGACAAGAGTCCTAGGCAAATCCTAAATTGAAAATAAAAAATAATAACAAATAATAAAAACCATTTTCTAGATATATTTCTAAAAACAAATGCTATGAATAGATTTGTGTTCCCCAATGTGACTGCACTTGATGACAGAACTTTTATGAGATAATTAAGTTTCAATGAGGTAACACAGTGGGGCACAGTAAAGAAGAAAAGAAAGTAGAAGGAAGAGCCTGTGAGGATACAGCAAAAAGGCAGCCATCTGCAAGCCAGGAGTAGAATTCTTACCTAAAACCAACCATGCCAGTACCATCATCTCTGACTCGGATCTCCAGAACTGTGAGAAAATAAATGTTGTTTAAGCCACCCAGTCAAAGAGATTTTACCATAGCAGCTTGAATTAATACAATAAACTGCTATCAAACCTTGAAAGTATATTAGAAAAATGAAATTAGAAAAGAAACTTTCTATTTGCTGCAAAACCCTTATAAATATACATGCTCATGATCAGATTGATACAAATTAAACAAGCAACTTAGAGGACTTTAGTGAGGGCCAGTATTTGTTGCTAAATAGCCTTAACAGCCTACACATTTTTGCTAGTAATTCCTTAAAAACAGTCACTATGTGAAGCCACTTTAGTGAGCCTAAGTTAGCGACAGCAGTGGTTGAAATGGATCAATGTTCTCAGATATGTAGTCAGAAGTAGGTTGTTCGATACTTTTCAACTAATTCTGAGATTCAAATATGGAGTGAAGCCCCCTGGTACCTGATTTGAACTAATTATAAACTTCCTCGAGAATGTGTGATGTACATTTTCTATCAGAGTCAAGCAAAATATTCTATTTTATCCTTTATGCTACAATTACACTGGCAGAAACTGGCCTGGCTCCCATTCTTTTACTAATGGGTCCCCAACTCTTGAGTTTTAACAGAGTATATTTAGAGACTTTATTTCCAAACTTTCCTTGCAACTCAAGAGGCTGAAAGGATGGGAGCAAGAGTGTTGTGTATAAATTCTATGCCCCATTATTAGAAGGAATCTACTCTCCCTCCAGCCTCTGCTTCCCCCTTGCTGAGGGCTGCTGAGGGTAAGCTGACTTCACCTATGTATGTGGACCTCCCAAAGGATGACAGAGTAACAAGATATAAGAAACATGGGTCCTTGGAGGTCCTTATAAGGGAGAGTCATCCATCTACTCTGGACCACCTACCGAGGCCCACGCTGTAAGAAAGAGAGAAGTAAATTTTTGGTTTATCTGAGCCACAGTGTTCTGGAGTTGTGTTAGTAACTCTAAATAATGTGCATATCTTAGAGTTTTAAGTGTGACTTCCATATTCTGTGATCTAGAACATTCATCCAATCATTCAACTACTTACTAAGTATATAGTATGATAGTATGTACCAGCCCTGCTCCAGGCTCTGGTCACACAACTGAGGCAGGCACACAGAGTCCCTGTACAATAAACCTTTCATAACAGTGAGGAGGGAGGAAAGGGGTGGAGAGACCATAGCAAAGACAACACAATTAAACAAAATAATTTCTAGCCTTGGCTGGTGTGGGTCAGTGGATTGAGTACCGGTCTGCAAACCAAACAGTCTCTGGTTTGATTCCAGTCAGGGCAATGCCTGGGTTGCAGGACCAGGCCCCCAGTAAGGGGCACACAAGAGGCAACCACACATTGATGTTCTGTCCCTCTCTTTCTTCCTTCCCCTCAGTCTAAAAATAAGTAAATAAAATATTTTTAAAAATTAAAAATAAAATAATTTCTAAACAATAACAGCAGTTTAAAGTGAGGGCTATAGAGTTAGATTGTTTGTGTTTATATCCAGGCTTTGTCATTTATTCATTTATCTACTGTAGTAACCAGCCTCTGAAAGTGAACCCAGCCCCACAAACACACACACACATACAATGAACCATGCACCCCCCACTGGGGACCTAGCCAGCAACCCAGGCAAGTGCCATGACCGGTGAGCCTTTGGTTCTCAGGCTGGTGCTCAATCTACTGAACCACGCCAGCCAGGGTGAGACAGAAATATCCTTAAGCGGAGGCTCAGGAAAGTTCTTATATGGAAGGTGACCTTGAACTTAGACCTGAAAGAGCCAGAATGGAGCATTCAGACAGGAAAGAGACCAAGGACAAGGGACCAGGGCTCAACAATGGCACTGGTTTGAGGGACTCAGATATGGCCAGTATGGTTGGGAGGAAGGGGGCAGGGCAGGGCACTAAGCAAAGTAAAGAATCATTCAAGCCATGATAAAGAATTTGGATTTTCCTGTTACATACAATGGGAAGCTTTGAGGAATTTTAAGTGGAGGAATGATCTGGACCATTCTGCTGGAAATTGATTTTAGAAGAGCAAGACTGGAAACAAAAAGATCTTTAAGGAGGCTTTTGTAGTCATCTGAGTAACATTTCATTGACTTGAACCAGAATTTAACAGGTGACATGGGGATAAGAGGACAGATTTAGGATGTGTTCTTTGAATGAGTGGACCTTGGATTGCCCATCGCCCTATGGTAGAGATGAGATTTTATTTTAACAAGGTCATTCTGAACTACATCACCTATACCATAGACAGGTTTCCAATCATTATACCCCAGGATGGTTCAAATCTGTCTCATTTTATATAATTCAGGTTTCAGTTGTTAGAGTCTTGTTACTAATTAGGAGATGAAAGAATATAAATTAACTTATACATTTCTTCTTATTATTCAAATAACAATAATTGGCTTAGTGGAAGGAGTATTACAAGGCAAATCAGGTTCAAGTGGCAACGCTATTTCTGATGACTTACTCATGTACCTCTGCAGAATTCTTGGCCATTTAGGGCCTCCTTGGCTCTCAACCCCTTCCATTTCTGACAGTCAATGACTTTGGGATTCTCTTTAAAATATTGTATCACATGGAGATATTCTATGTTCCTCAAATCAGAATTCACACTCTCAGTACTTTGTTGTAATCTCAGGTGCTGAACTCTATGACCCTTCACTCCTCCAGGCTCAGAGCGCCTGCCACAAGGACATAATCCTGAAGAGAAAATCACCAAGGGGTATCTTATTCTAGTGCCCATCTTCACCTAACCTGATAGACAGGAAGCTGAGAGCAAATTGGCCTGCATGTTTTCTAGCCATCAATTAACCATATTTAACATGCTCTCATATAATAGTGTTTCACAGGTATCTTTCACGTAATCCACAAGCTTTATTCAGGAGGCTCTATTCTCAGGCTTTACATTAAAAAATAGGAAAGTCATCTCTCAAGGAAGTTTTTCTAAAACTTCATTGTTAGGCTGGAAGTCTCGGGCACACATATCTGTTAGGATCTTCATATAGCAGTTCTTTCTATAGTCGTGACAACAGAAAGGACAGATTCTACACTGAGCAGGAGAATGAAGAGTTGTTCAATTTGCTCTCCCTTCTTTCCTAGTATTAAGTGGGTCTAATAAAAGTATCCTAGCATTAGAAGAATTAGGAGAACACTAAAGAGGATCTGTGAAGTTTTTACCTGTCACTATCTGCTTGAGTTTCCTTCGGCCCACCTGCTCCTCAACATAAACTTTGTCCTTCATGTGCAGAATTGCCTGCTTTCAAAGTTTTATTTTGGAACAAGTGGGAGTCAAGATTTCCTCTTGGATCTAAAGAACCATGGTGAGTCTTTCTCTAGACTTTTTTGTTGTTCGACAACTTCAAATCTTAGTATTGTGGCATCTGACCTACAGTTCATTAGATTACATGTGCAAAGAAGGGGTTAGAATGCAATGGACACCAAGAGGACTTCTGGTAGCTGAACACATGCATGACCTGTTGGTCATAAATGATACCAGGCAAAGATTACAGCAGCCCCTCACACCAACATTATGACCCCCTTAGCACTCATTAGTGCTCTATTCACTTTGGCAGCCAATACACAGGCCAGAACCGTCATAATTTGGCACAAGTAATGGAGTATAGTGCTCACTTTACAATCAAGTTAAAATTTAATAAAATAGAGTCAGATTTCAGTGGTCTTATGAGCAGAAGTTGTAAACCAGTCAGCAGCAAGGCAAAGATGCAGTGACAAGTTAGTCGAACAGAGAAAGAGGCACCGATTTGTACAGGAAGTCAGCACACTGTGGCAGTGTTGGTGGTTAGCACCAAATGAAGAGCATGGCACATACCGGGAAGTGTTCATTGGAAGTGGAGAAAAAAGAGAGAATCAGCGGTTTTGCCAATTTGCAAGCCAGTGCACCTCCTGGGCAAATAACGGGAAGCATGAGCAAAAGATTAAAATTTGAATTTAAAGCGCATTTTTCTTCCCTAGGAAAAAGAATGTGATGGTCCATGAAGTCAGTTCAAAAGAAGCCTGTGATGTTTTCCTTCTCATAAAAAAATAAGGCAAGTTATTCCATCAAAGGGCAACTGAATCAAATTTGAACTTCCTGAAAATATATCAGTTGATAAACCAGGATTTAAGTTCAAGGGTACATTCCATGCTTAATCTTCATTTTATAACTTTTGGAGATAAATTTGCCTCTGCACTGAAATCTTGCAGAGATAGCCTTTCTTGAAAAACAAATTGTCAGCAGTGTGCAACCAAGTGGCCAGATGTCTCTGGGGCACAAACACTCTCTTGAAAGAAAGGTGAGAACTTCTGATATCTACTGAGAGTTTTCAAATCACTAGTTTTCTATCTGGTGCTTTGAAACAGTAATGTTCAAAGTAGTTTTCTTGTTATTGAAAGAGTTAATACAGTTTCTCCAAAGTGCTTCTCTTCTCACAGAATATAGTTTATATTTTGGGAGAATTTGGCACAGCTTTAGTTACCGCTTCCCTGATTTTTTTAGTAGAATCCAACAATAAGTCATTTCCCTCTCCCATTTGTCCCTTACTGTTTATTTGCCAGAGTAGGCACAAAATGTCAGGAGAAAAAAATGTATTATTCATATTAATCTACTTTCTTCAAGACTTCTGGAGATACCTAAATAATAGCTTTCTTCACACCTTGCTCCCAAACTGGCAACCATCCCCTAGGGTGTTTTCACAAACATCCCAAAGTCCATTATCAACCTGTTTACCCTTCCCATCCCAAATGTATCACTGCAGGGTGAGTATATTTAATTCTTTCTTATCTAAAATAATAATAATAATAATTGCTAGACACAAAAATCAGTTTGTGGCATAAAGCTAGTTTTGCCTATTCCAGAAATTGTTATTTTTAAGTTGCAGACCTTGGAAAAAAAATAGACATCAGAAATCTATTCAGTGGTAGGTGTTGCTTCGTTTGCTACTATCTCCCAAATGGTCTGATGAGCCTACCGATTAAGGTGTAACAGAAAACCATGCCCTCTTCCTTTCCCCAAAGAAGAGTGGCTCCAAGAAGCAAAATCTTTACAACTTAATGGCCTGGTGTATGGTAAGGCCATCGTTCTGATTCTTAATCATTATCCCATTCTGGAGCCCAAATAAATAAATTATCTACGGTTATTTTGCATATGTCTCAGTGGCTACACACACATATGCAGTTTTCACAAAGTATTGGCCAAAGCCCATTTCACATACTTCTTTTAGTCTAAAAATAACTTTAACTTCCATGTTTTACCAAGACCGAGACAAGGGAGGGAAAAATCAAAGAAAACTAGTTTGGGACTCAGTAGGGGAAAGTGCAGCAGGCCTGCTGGGTGTTCGTTTAATGCTGTCTTGGATCTCAGATTAAATGATGCACTTTCCGCGTTCTAGTACTGGGTCATTTGTGCATGAGGACAAAGGCAACTTCAACTTGATATTTCTGTCATCCCTGCTGTGGGAAGAGTCTTTTTCCTGGTTTATAACATCAATCACTCTTGCAATAAATCTTTGTGGTGGATATGGTCATTTAAATCTCCACCTGCACAAACAACAGAGAAGAAGAGAGCCCATAAATCTCTATACTGGTGATTAACAAATTTTGAATCCTGGGCAAAGATATTATGGTGGCGAGGGGGGGTTTCACTAATTCATTAATAAAGACTGATTTGCTGACAATCTGTTTAGTTTACAGCATAGGGGGAAAGCAAACAAGACCCTGCTAACAAAACAAAACGTTAGAGGTTAGTGAATTCCCAGCTGAGCCCAGGATTAGAGATATGATATCTTAATGTAAGAGAGGGGTGCAGACTCCCAGACAAAGGCTCAGATGCCACTTACACTTTGCTCCAGCCCCTCTTCTTCAGTGCCTAATTGCAAGGGAAGAAAACCAGGCAAAAATAAATAAATAAACAAACAAACAAACAAACTAGCAAGAGATTCATGTGTTCAGTCTCTCCAATTTCATCTCATCAGTTTCATGCCACCCCTTGGTTTCTGGTTCCCTTTGCCTTTCTACTTGCTCCCCAGATTGCCTTCTTCTCTAGGAAAGATGGTCCAAGCTGTAGTCAGAAATGGAAAATAACCTTTCCCAAAAGGATAATGCTGTTTAGTGTGTTGGAACGTCAGCTTCATGTGAGGAACCCTGGTAGGCAGAGAGGATGTAAGGAGAAGGAAAAGGCAGTAGCTCCTGGGCGGAAGAAAACAAGAAGCCCCAGGCCAGGTGATATCTGAGAGCAACTAAGATTCTTAAGACAGTACTAAATACATTTGTAGAAAGAAATTCAGAAAACAGTTTTAATTCCATTAAGAAAGAGATTATCACCTTACAAAATACTTTCCACACACTCATGTTACTGTGCCTCATCTCCCCGACTCCCTCTATGTGCGTGGTTGTGTGTGGGTACGCAATGGGGATGTGTTTGTGTACACACAGGCCGTTTCCTCCTGTCTTCAAAGTGACCGGGTGCAGGTGAATTTCCTAGTACTTCCTCTGACAGCACCCTAAAGATTCTATGAAGCACTTCTTTTCATGATTGTCCCCAGTTAAGGCTGGAAGATGTCTTGGTATGATTGTAGTCTTATAGGGTGTTGGCAAGAGGTAGTTCATCTCTGCCTGGATTTTGTTTGTTTGAGAGAGAGAGAGAGAGAGAGAGAGAGAGAGAGAGAGAGAGAGAGGATCCATTTGTTGTTTCACTTATTTATGCATTCATTAGTTGATTCTTGTTTGTGCCCTGACAGGAGATGGAACCCCAACGTTGATGTATATGGACAATGGTCTAACCAACTGAGCTACCCAGCCAGGGCTTCTGCCTGGATTTCAGTTGGTGTTTTCTTGGAGGGAAGGAGGCAAGAGGGGATGCTTTGTGGGTGGAAGTCCCAGGAAGAACAAAAGATCTGGTCGTTTTTCTAAAGTTCGCTACATACAACCCTCTATGACCTCTTAAGAGGGAAAGTGGGCCTTAGGAGATGGCAGATGGGCAATGAGCGCCGAGAGGGGCTGTGGCTGGGTCCTGTTCCCCCTGGGCCCTTCCTGAAGTGGAAGAAGGTGTCGGGTATTTAAGCGTTGCGATTGAACTGATTTACATTACAAGTTGGAAATCGGGGCCTGTGAGGGAGAGTTTCCCTCCGGTTGTGAAAGGGGTCTAAGAGCCCTGCTGGGGCTTGGCAGGCCCCTCCCCTGGGCTGCAAGGATCCGCCTCTCTATTCCCCAGATAAATTCCTAGTGTCCACCAAATTCCTCAGCGCTCTCTCACACTCCTCTACGGCCACGACTCCGGGGGTGGGGAAACAGAGCGTCGGCTTCCTTCCCGAAGAAGCCGTGGAGGTTCCTTCTCACAACTCTGCGGAGGGGAAAGGGGCGTGAGACCCAACCAGAACCCCAACTGCAACTCCCCACACGAGGTGGCCGCCCCGCACCGCACTCTAGGGGGGCCCATTGCTTTCCGGGTCTCTCTCTCCTTTCTCCCTCCCCTCTGTCCCTTTCACCCTCTCCCGCGAACATGTCCACCGGCTCCCTCAGCGACGTGGAGGACCTCCAAGAAGTGGAGATGCTGGACTGCGACGGGCTGAAAATGGACTCGAACAAGGAGTTTGTGACTTCCAACGAGAGCACCGAGGAGAGCTCCAACTGCGAGACTGGGTCCCCCCAGAAGGGCCGCGGCGGCCTAGGCAAGAGGAGGAAGGCGCCCACCAAGAAAAGCCCCCTGAGTGGGGTCAGCCAGGAGGGGAAGCAGGTCCAGCGCAACGCAGCCAACGCGCGCGAGCGGGCCCGGATGCGGGTGCTGAGCAAGGCCTTCTCCAGGCTCAAGACCACCCTGCCCTGGGTGCCCCCGGACACCAAGCTCTCCAAACTGGACACGCTCCGGCTGGCGTCCAGCTACATCGCCCACCTGAGGCAGATCCTGGCCAACGACAAATACGAGAACGGTTACATCCACCCGGTCAACCTGGTAAGTCCTCCGCTGCGGCTGCGGCGCTGCGGGGGCCCCCGCCCCACGCGGGCTGAGGGCGTGCGCTCGCGCGGCGGGGACTTCCGCACCTCTGCCACCACCAGCCCAGCGCCTCTAGGGACCGTTGCAGGAGATTCTCGCACGGCCCTCGCTGTCTGCCTTGCAAGCCGCCAGAGCAGGGGTGATTTATGAGTTTGTTAGACGTGGCAGCCTACTAAGGAGCTTGCAAGTGTACTGAGCTGGCAAAGAGGAGGATCCCTTGTGCCCGAGCCCTGAGGGCTGGAGTGGAGGGCCTGGTGCGGGAAGGGAATGCCGACCAGATGCTGCGCGCCAGAAGGCTTCTTGTTAATCCCTTTATTCTTCTTTTAGCTAAAGAGTGGAACTCGATTTTCCCTCTAATTCTCGCAAGTAAAACCACCCAACTCTTGTTTCTTTCTCAAGCACATATAAGACCATTAGATGTGGGAACATCCTGTCTCCTATAATTGTCAAGTGAGTCCCCAGCTACTTAAAGGTGTTGTGCTTCTCCTGTAAGTGCATTAACATTTTTAAATCCCAGAAGTTCTATCAAATATCAGCATAATCGGCACATTCTCAAGAGTATTGGTGTAATGAGTAGGATTAAAAAAGTCACTTTTGTTCAAAATTTAAGAACATTTTATTTTGTACCTTAAAAACCAGTGCTCAATGAGCCTAATATTTTTCTCAAATGCATTTTACTGTTTAAGAAATATATCTGATTCCTTTTCATTCGATTTAATTTTAAAACCTACAGGCTCTAAAGAAAAACAACTTACTAGCATCTCTGTTTATACATGATAAGAATAAGAGGTTTTCCTCTTCGGAGTCATCTTATCTGCCAGCACTCGTGAGAGAGGTTTGAAGATTTGAATTGTCTTCTCACTGAGTTGGAACCAGGAGGTGCAAATTCACATTTTACCTCAAAAAATATTTTCCCCTCCCATTAAAAGTTTATTTTTCACGTGAGATGAGTAAATAGCTGTTTAAAATCTGGAAGTCAAATGAAAGTGCTGCCTTCATTTACAACTTGCTGCTGCCTTCATCTTTGAACAAGAAACTTAAGGGGCTTTATTATACAACATCACGGAGAAGGGAAGAGAAGGTTCTGCTTGCTCAGGCCGGTAGGAAGACGATCCTAAAATAAATATGCATGTATATTCTTTCATTGGTATTCTTTTTTCCCTTAAGAGACAGCAACTAATTTAGAAACAGGGTTTGTCAAAGCCGGCATCTGCGAGGGAGGAAACAAAGTCCGCAGGGGTAGATAGATGGAGATGAACGCTGCAGGTCCAGGAAAACTGACCACGGCCTCACTCAAACCCTGTGCCCAGCCTGCGAGAGGTCCTTCTGGGTTTCCCCGCTCAGTCTCATGCTGGCATCGGCCTCCGCTTATGCCAGGGCACGAGCCACTTCGGGCTTTGCGAAGGGCCTCCTCCCTTGGGTTTCACTTGGAGCCGTAGAAGTGATCTCCTTGCTCTGCCCCCCGGAGCTGTGCCTCGGCGCCAATGCTGCTTTTTGCTTTATCCAGCCACGAGGCTCGCTGGGACTGCGAGTAAATTGCAGAGATAACCGGTCAGTCGGATTCACTGCCTGCCCCCACGGCGCCCTCTCCTTTCGTCAGCTGGAAACCCACCCCACCCCTCCTCCATGGCCACTTAACCTCCTTCCACCCTTTTCTCTCCTGCAGACGTGGCCCTTTATGGTGGCCGGGAAACCAGAGAGTGACCTAAAAGAAGTGGTGACCGCGAGCCGCTTATGTGGAACCACAGCGTCCTGACCTTGGAGGTGCGAGTCTGGGAAAGGCGTGCTCCCCGGGAAAACGGCCCCGGGAAGGCGACCCCTGCCCTCCCTGCTCTCCGTCTCTGCTTCCCCCTGCAAAGCTCCTCTCTCTGTCCCACCCTGCGAGAACACTTTACAGCGACGAGGAGATTCGTTTCCAAACCAGAGGAGATCAATTGTACTTACTAAGATTCCCATCTATTTAACTTTATTAATTTGTACGTGAATGACTCTGCGAGCCTTGCTGGTCCAAGTGCAATATGTAATTATAAATCTATGACTAGATAATAAGAGCCTATAGACATGTATCTGTTGTACAGTATGTTGTAAAGTGTAGCTCATAGAATAGCTGACTTTAACAGTCACATTTATAAAGTAATTCACTTAAAGATATATATTTTTTCAAACAAGTTTTGCTACTTTCAAAAATAAATCTTTCTTTATATTGCTAAAAGCCCTGATATTGGTGTGATTTAAAAAAATTATTTGGAATAGAAAAGCAGAGAACTGTGGGGAAGTTTGATAATAAAAATTGTTCTTTTGAACCTGAATCCAAACTCCTAGAGATAGAATAAGACCAAATATGATTTGCACTGTGAAGGCACAGACGACATCACGCACTGAAACGAAAAAGAAAAAAAAAACAAAAACAAAAAACTCTGATCTCTCAGGCTTCCAGATTGCTTCCAACACAATTAGAAATAATGTAATTGTAAACAAAGAAAGGGCAGGATTAAAGTTATTAATAGTTACACAGTTCAAGAGAGAAGCACACCAGAAAAGGAAAATCTGGTTGTCATGTATTCCACAGTATAGGACGTAACTGCTAACATGAGCAGGAAGGTGAACTTTGTGTTTTAGAACTTTCCACAGGAGGGCATGTAACCCACAGTTACCAAACAATAAAGAAATAATGGGACTATGAAAAATATAAATTCCGTAATCCTTAATAAGTATTTTCCGACTTTCAAAGTGCTGCAGCAAACATTATGTATTTCTTATTAATAATTAATTCGTTTTAACAACAGCGCCTGCCTGCCTGCCTTTCGGTTAAGGTTACCCAGTGCGTACAGCTCCCCGCCACGACTTCCGGCGGACTGGGTTTTAATTTAAACATCTTCCAGGCTGCGGAACAGCTCGTTGGGGAAGATTAAGTTGAGATAAACAGAGAGGCGAGGCCGAGGAGCCTGGGACCTGGTTCCCTTGCTGCCCCAGCGCAGCCCGCGGCGGCCGATGAGCCAGATGCCACCGGGGCTGTTTAATGTTCGGGGTTATGACCGCAGTGTTTACAAGACGTCTTCGGTTATTTATACTGTTATTCCTCGCAGAGGGCCTTGAAACTTCCGCTTCGTTTGCTCTTTCTTTTCGATTTTTTTTTCTTTTTCTCGATTCAGTTTGGTACCTGGAGTAGGAGCTCCTCCGCTCCCCTTCTCACACTTAACCTTCTACTAACCCCAAAGGCGGCTTAGAGGTGGAGCCCTCAGCTCGGCCCTCAAAGAAGGAGCTTGTCAAGAAGAGGGAACCGGTGCACCCAGGGGTGTTCTCTGCCACTGCTCAGTTACCACCTCACGCAGTGCAGTTCATTCTCCAGGGGCTGGGAAGAGGGTGATTCCTCATCCACTTGCCTGTCAAAGGCACCTCGGAAGACTTCTCGGGGTGTCATTCTATCCTACCACTCCCCTACTCCCACACTTGACCTTCAAGAGCCCATTTCAAGCTCTGGCCACCTCCTTATTCCCCAAATTCCTCTGCTCCTTCCGTCACTCCTACCAGAGGACACTGCCCTCACCTCCACCCACCCGGAGTTCAAGTCACAGATGAGTCCCAGCGAGATTCGGGTTTTTTGTTGTGTTTCAGTTCAGCATATTTTCTAAGTTCCCACTCACGTGTTTTGTTCTTCTAAAAAAAAAAAAACCCAAAGCTCAAAATTCTGAGCACTCAATGCGGGCAGCCACATAGAGAAAAAAACTTCATGCTCATTCTCTGACGACCCTAAACGGCAAATGGATTGTTTTAAAAAGTCCCGGTGCTTCCTATCTATAATTAGAAACCTTTGCTTTAAGTCTGAGTCATAAGGTTATGAACATACAACACGTGGGTTAAACCCTAGTTCTGTGTCCAGCTTTTTCCTGAAAGGGACTGGATGCTCAGGTTTCTCGTCTTTGCAAATGGGGAGAAAGATCATAATGATGATGGTTCATGATGATACTTTTCCTCCTTTGTCTCACGAAGTGTTAGTGGGGCTCAAAAGAGATTATATTTGTGCAATTGATTTCTAAAGAAAGGGATCCATGCAAATATCAGTTAACTTGTATTAAATGGTGGGTGGTGAGCTGTCTGTGTTAGACCCAACCTGAAGGTGTCTCAGGCATGAAGCTCAAAAGTGTGTATGTTTATAATGCACAGGCAATCGTGGTTGTGATTTTTATTACATGAACCAAAACACCTCTTTTGGACGCTGTGTTTAACCTCACAGCATCTCTCTCTCTCTCTCCCGGCCCTCCTTTACCCTCCTCCAATGTTCTCTGAATTTGTCCAGAGCTCTTCACAAATGTGACTGTTCCCTAGAAATCTTGAATCCAGAAAAATTCAGAGAGCAAAGATTGTGCATGATCCCAGCAAATGCAAGGGCTACACAGGTGTCTGCCTGCTGGGAAGCCCCACCCACAGGGGCTCAGCTCTGGGACCTGGATGCACTTGAGACGACATGGTTGTCCACTGAAAGGAGCAGGCAACACGGTGGGGATTACTGTGCTGTGGCCACCACTCGCCCAAAGAACAGGAAACTGTGACCACCCCACACTGCTCCACGCAGGCATCCAGTCTAAACATCTCTCCTTTCCCATGGCCCTTCTCTTAAGACAGATCAGCTCTCCCACACCAACCACAGCTTCTTCTCCATATCTGTTGTTTTCCTGGAGTCTGTTGCAGCAGGGCTCCACCACCCCCAGCCTACCTGCCACCTGCCCGGTACTCCGTGTGTCTTGATTTCAATAGATGGGTAGGCTGCCTGAGAAGGAATGAAGGACCTTCCTGCTTTGCCACAAGCCAACATAGTTAGGGGTGAGGCGTGGGAGTGCTCTGTCTGTGACCTCTTGGTTACGAAAATTATCTTAGAAGGTGCTTTCAGAAAGAACCAGGAGAACATCTGAAACAGACTGTAGAAGCCTGGAAGAATGAAGTGTTTCAAATTAGCGTGTGTCTGGGAGTTCTCAGGAGTGGACAGACATTGCAAATGGACTGTTGCTGGGGAAGTCCCTTCTCTCTCCCTCCCTCCCCCCCCCTCACAATTGCTTATATGACTTTTTACAAGCAACTCCTTTGGCCAGCAGGTTTTTCCACTGTCAAATCACAGACTTTTTTTTTTTTCTGAAAAGAAATACAGTAAACAAAGTCCGATCGTGGCTGGTTGTAGTCAGTGACCAGTGGGAGATGCTGTCCAAGCATACTTTTTTGGTGTCTCTCAGAATCACCCAGATAGCTGGTGGCAGTGAATCGTTGGGCTCCATCACCCAACTTCCAGATTCAAGAGACCCTAGAATTTGTATTTCTAGCATGGGCCCAAGCAATGCTCCTGGCCCCCAAACCACACACTTTGAGAGTCACTGTTTTGGGATTTGTCTCATTGGAGAAACTAACGGAGTTACTGCAGACAGAAAGAAAATATTTGGAATTTTTTTAAGAGGCTGCGTTTTCTGGACTCGTTTCATTTACTTTTCCATTCACTTCACAGTGACACAGTGTATTCTTAATGCTTAAATGATACTCTGGAAATCAAACCACTCATCCTGGGAAAATAAAAGGTGCGTTCTACCCTGGTGTGCGGAGGTGTATGCGCTCATCCAGGGCCCTCAAAGACAGAGTTCAGTCACCAGGTGATGAGTTGAAGACTTGAGTGGATTTTGGCCCGGCTGCTGTTGCCTCCGTTTTCATCCCCCAAAGAGAGAAATCAGGGCACCTGGGATTCAAGCCTCTTGGGATTCCTCGATTCCTCGGCTGTGCAGAGGGTCCCTGGGTACCCGCCAGCAAAGATTTCCCCTTCACTCCATTGGGGAAGGTGTTTCGTTTTGTTTGGGGTCTTACACGCCCAGCTCATTGGAAGTCAGTCAGCGGTTGGGGTACAGAGGTGCGGGAGTGAGGACTAGAGTGGAATGAGCGCAGGGTGGAGAGGGTGGGCAGGGGAGGGACTCGAGCCCACAGGCAAAGTAGGGGAGGCCTCTCCGTGGCTTTTCTGCTCAGTCCCCGTCCCACCCTCCCCTGTCCCCCGTCGCCGAAGAGCTTAGGGAAGTAGGCGGGAGGAAAAGGAACAGGGCTCCGAGTTCGGAGCCTCGGCACACACAGCCTCCAGGGTCGCCGTCCCTTTCAGGGCGCATGTGCCGCTGCGGCGTCGCCCAACGCTCTCAGACGTGGCAAAGGGAAGGTTGTGGGGTTACGATCCCATAATGCCAGGAAGGGGGTCGCATATCCCATGCAGTTGGCTAATCCAACTTCCTTTCTTAACTTTTCATCCTTCCCTCCAAATGCGCCCTTGGAAACTCGGGTGGTGCCAACGGCGTTTCTGAGAGCCCATCTGGCTTCCTCCAGGGGTCTTCCTCCACGCGCTTTTGATCCCTAGATCCGGGCGGGCTCCGCTGATGCACCCTCCAGCCGGTTCATGGAAGCATTAGCCACCCAGTGGACTGAACTTGAGATCCCCTCCCAGGGCAGAGGGAGGAGGAAGGGGTGGAGAAGGCAGAGAGAACAGCCGTGCAGAATGCGGAAGAGCCATGCGACCAGACTCCTGGAGAGCAGCATCCCATCATTTCTGTGCGCATCACCCATCGAAGCACCTGACACTTCGGTCCACGTTGAGTCCTTAACTCAGACTTTGGTGAAGACAGGGTGTGAGACAGGCAGTTAGAGCGAAGAAGTGGGTCTGTTGCTATGCTGGAACTAACACCGAACCTCTCATGTTGAAGCTCAGGTGCACATTTTATTCTTTTTGAAAAAAGAATAAAGCAAGTATTCAATAAAAATAAGTTTTTTAAAAAACAGTAAAGCAAGCAGACATGATGGGACTAGATGGCATCAACTGGAGGCGGGATGTTTGCCTTGTCCTCCCTGATACTCAAGTGAAAACTGTTCTTCCGCTTGCCAGCTGAGGGTGGCATTGTTAGTTTTAGAATTTGTGTGGCCCTTAGATCAGAATCATTCACTTAAAAAAGGTGCTTCGAAGAGAGAAAATAATTTGAAACTCTACAAGCATAAAATGTTCACAGGTATTTATTTAAAAATTAATCCAGTTGGCAACAAGGAAGTAATTTTTTGCCTTTTACAGAAGTAGTTTATACCTACATCTGGTGAATGGTACAGTGGAGAGAGCTTTTAACTGAGTCCTTTGAAAGGTCAAAGTACTTGATCTTTCAGGACCTTGGTTCTCCCATCTATAAAATGGGTATAATGGCTACTTCAGGAAGATATTGTATGTGGGAAATGTCTGGTACATGATACACGTTAGTTTATTTAGGTTTTCTTTCCCTCTTCTCCACTTGTTCTAGTCATTAAATTACCACAGTGCCTGAAAGAGTGGTATGCATTTTTTCTACATAGTTATCTCATCAATAGTAAACAATTATTAACTTCTTGCAATCATCCAGTAGATTCAGGCCTCTTGAGAGTGATTAAAACAGGTTGTGAGAACTTTCCACATTGTGTTCAGAGGATCCTGCTCCAAATTCTGTTTTTAGCACTTACCACCTTATCAGTAACAGGTCATTATTATTTCCTTTTATTTGTTTACCGAGTTATCTGAGGTGTCTTTTTCCTTTTGCTCCAGGAGGACAGGGACCATGTCTGGCTGGTTACCCTTCATTTCCCCAGCACCTACACAGTGACAGGCACGTGCCAAGTGCTTGAAGTGAAATGAATGCATAAAGCTTAATGATCAGCTTCTCAGAGATACTTCTGTCTGCTAGGTAAGTTTGTGTTGCATTGCTGTAACCAGAGGCAGGGTTAAATATATTGCCTAATTTTATATAATAATATAGCGATGGACACATTCTACAATAAATAAGTCTGTAATTGAAAAAAGCACCATCAATTCTGTTGAAGGGAAGTAAACCTAAAACACTGATTCTCACCACGCGTGGACTCTCTCCTAGCACTACATCTCAGAAGAGGGCTCACAGGAAGCAGTGCCTTTCAAAATAGTGTGTCTTGCCCTTCAGCATTCTTACCATTATCGCAGGGCAGTCAACTCTAAACTTCTCTGTTTGGTTCCTGGGGCCATTCACTAATGAATCCCATCAGAATAATTTTTCTCCCTCTGCACTTTATGTGAATGCAGCCATCACCTGCTGCCCTCCAGTCTGTTACTTTCAGGCATTCACCACCCACTCAGTCTCTCCTTCTACCTTTTTAACAAGCATTCTTTCTCTGCCCACCAAGAACTAGTAAGAAATGCAAGACATCTCTTAACCTAGGGGGATTTTTCAAACCAGCGGGAGTCATTTGGTTACACAAAACAAAAATCCCTTCAAATTGGCTCAGATAAAAAGGGGAACACAGCATTTAAAGATAGTCCAAGGAATCTACATCTCCAGGCAGAAAATGTTACTGGGAAAAACCTGTTGGGAAACTGAAAGGTGGGAGTGAAACTCTCTCCCTCTGTAGGGCTTTCTGGGCCTGTATCTCTGACAGTTTTCCACATTTTCCCCTCCGTAATCTGATTTTCTATGTTGGCTCACTTTCTACTTCTGAACTTTTTATGTCACATCCGGTTGGTTTTGTTAGGTTGCTGATTGTGACCCCAATTCTATAAGGACACTCAGCTGCAGACTCCACTATCCAAAATTTTAGTCTCAGCATTTGAATTAGAATTCTCAAAATAAGATCACTATAAACTTGGTCTGGGAGGCTCTGGTTAAATTCTCCAGGTAAGTGGTATATATGCGTCTTGTTCTATCAGCTATAGTCGGTTGGGGATGGGTGGACAGGTTGGCTGCTGGCTAGGGCAGAATTATTTGAGATGGAGACTTTGCATGCCACAAGAATTCCAAATCCGTTTACTACCAATGTAATCTATTGTAATCAGGGCTGGGCTGTCTGCATATGAGCCACCTGGTTTTATTCTGCCACACCAACGGTGAGCAACGTGTGTTTGAGAAAAGGTCATGTTCAGAAGTGTTATTGTGTCTTTGATGGGGGACAGGGTTGGGATAACAACAACAAAACATATATTCATATAACCTAAGTGACCTATTTTATGAAACAGAACAATTTTATTGAGAAAAATCACCACCAATTTTTAGCCAATAAAATGAAATTATTGGGCATATTTAAGAACTACCAGCATAGATTCAGCTCACTTAATTTTCTTCTCCATTTGCACTACACAGAGCACATTAATATTTCATCTCCAAAGCAACCCTTGCCAGGAGGTGAAATCATCCTAACTTCTCATGTAGGACAACTGAAACTCTTAGAGAGGAAGTAAGTACATCTTCAAAAGTTATGTAGTGAATGAGTAGCAGAAATCTGAGTACAGAATTATCGCATTTCATTAAAACTGAAATGGGCTCCTGCCTTGAACACAGGAGAGTCCTCAAGATGAAAGAAATTAAAGATGATTATAATTTTTAAAAGGAAAGAAATGCTTCCCCTCTCAAAAGGATAACATGATGCTTTTTTCAAATAGATTTTTTTTATTTTATACTTATTGAAAGATCTCTTTTAGACTTATTTTATTTTCTACCACCATTAAGGACACAAAAAAGGAAATTATAAGCAAAATAAGTTAGTCAAAATATTCCACAAAATGTTTTATATTCAGAGTTCCATTTATTCCAAGTTATTTATTCACTCTGTAATTAAAATCTGTTGATTTTCCACCATCAAGTATCAGTTAGTTTTTGACATATAATAAACCATCCATGAATCTAATGGCTTAAAACAATAAACATTCATTATTGCGCATGCGTCTGAAGTCCGCTGGGCAGTTCTGCTAACGCGGGATGGACTCCGCGGTTCTCACTGGACTTGGCTGTGTACCTGTGATTGGCTGGTGACTTGTCTGAGTGTTAGCTAGTCAAGGATGGCCTCACATGTCTGGTGGCTGGATGGCTACTGACTAGTGTGATGAGGGTGACTAACCCACGTGTCTCTTGTCACACAGTGGGCTGGCTTGTACTTGTTCTCAGGGAGACAGAGGAGGGACCAGTAGGCCACAAGGCCTAGATTCAGAACTGCCCTTGTATCATTTCAGCTGTGTTCTGTTGACTGATGCCAGTCACGTGGGCTTCCCACATTCGAAGAATGGGAAAGCAGATTTTACCTCTTGATGGGAGAATCTGCAAAGTCATGAAGCATGGACATGGAGAAAGGTGGAGATTCAGAGCCATTTTTGTAATTAATGAACCATATTGAAGTCCCCCTCAGATTTCTTTATATTGAGAGTCTAGCCTTTCTGAATCATTTTTGTCACTTTGAATTGTAAATATCCAGTGATTTACTACCCAAGTTTGTTCTCTGGGTTTTTAAGAACATTTCTTAGAAGAGTTCTCCTCCATTGTCACCAAGACTGTTTCCCAAGCCACTGCTGCCTGTTCTACAAATATCAATGCTTCCCTTTCTTCATTTTGTTAGAAGGGAACAAAAAGAAAATACCAACATAAATTGTTCACCCCCCACCTTTCACCTATTCTTAGAAATTTGGAAGCTTTTCTAACTCCAGTTCTGTTGCTTGGCGTGTGTAGTGGGCTGAATGGTGGACCCAGAGATATCAGATCTTAATCCCTGAAAACTGTAAATGTTTCCTTACTTGGAAAAACAGTCCTTGCTGGTGTGTTTATATTAAGGATGTTGAGATGGAAAGATTATCCTTGATTACTTGTGTAGGCCCTAACTGCCATTACAAGTGTCCTTATAAGAGAAAGGGAGAGAGACATTCGATACACAGAAGAGGAAAGGGTGAGGTGAAACAGAGGTAGAGATTGAGTGATGGAGCCACCAGAGGCTGGAAGAAGTGAGTAATGGTTGCACCTCAAGAACTTCTGGTGGGAGTGGGGCCACACCTTCACCTTGATTTTGATCCAGTGCAAGTGGCATTGAAATTCTGGTCAACCAAGGAAAAAATAAGTTTCTGTTTTACCAGGGCACCAAGTTTGTGGTTATTTGTTGTGACGGGCACAGGAAACTAATACAGCATGTGAGAGGCAATCCTTTGCACATATCTCAATAACAAAATGTAACAGGGTCATCCATGTATGTTTTCTTTCCTCTTAAGTTTTCTGTAAAGCATCTGGATGTCACTTTGTAAGAAAATGCAGAGTTATAGATACTCCTTCAGGGACAATATCTTTGTTCCTGCACACTACTTTTCCATTTCCCTGCCTTTTTGTGTATAACAGGATGGCACTTTATATTTATTATTTATATAACAAAATAACATTTTCCAATACTGAATCAGTATACTCTTTTTAAAGATATTTTTAGTGGCATTTCAATCCAGCATGGGTAATACCAACGATATAGATAATTCAAACAAAAAGACCAATGTTGAGATGCATTCCAGTTTTAGAAATGTGTGAATGTGAAAAATAATGCATCCCAATATGATAATATACAACAGTTCATTTCATTCCATGCACCATCACCGAGTATACACTGAACGTAGGACCTTGTGTGCTGGAAAGGAATGAGTAAGATGATATCCTCCTTACCTTCAGCTTGGGTCTTCCTCTCTAGTAGTTGCAGATTTTCTTCTGTACAAGGGCCTGGAGAGGTAGAGCAACCTTGTATTCTGAAAAGCACCAAGCATGCCAGTTTTCAGGAAGATGGGCTACCAGGACACGCTGGTTGCCCGGTCACACTCAAGTCACTAGGCTACTGGCACCTCAGCCTGCCATTCATGAAGCTAGTCCAACATGGTATGCTCCCTGCTGCCTCTACCCCAGACTAATTCATCTCCCAGTAGTGGCCAAATATGTGGGGAAGTGATTCCAGAGGTTCCTTTCTACATCTAAGGGAATTGTCCTGGAGGTTTTTATTTTCCCATGGCTAAAATGGAATCTCAGGCCTTTTGGAGATGGGCTAAACATGGTGGGCTATCGTTTTGCTAGACTGATATAGCCAGCCATTTTACAAATATGTGCTCTCGGTCCTTAAAAAAAATTGGAATATGATAGGTATGCTAGAAAAAATTTACTTTTACCACTGAAAAATCAACACCAAAACTATAAATGATAGAGCATCAGAGTCAGCCATGCCCCATGATAACTGAGCTTAACTTCTCATTTCTCACCTGCCGAGTCTTCTGCATCATCTCAGAGGCCTTCCCCTCAAACAAGTGATCAACTTCCAAGGTCTTTTTGTCTCCAGGATCTAAAATTTGCTTTTTCTTCTTTTTTGAGTCTTATAAATCAACTCACAAATAACACACTGCTGAATTTCACTGTCTTTCTCAATATTTCATATCAGGTACATTCAATTTATTAAAATAAGGGTTTTAAAGGTGACATTTTCAAAAGCCCTTTGACAGGCCTGGGTTTTGGAGGCTCTGCCACAAGTTGTTCTGACCCTGAGCTAATCATTGAACCTTCTGCACCTCAGTTTCCTCGCCAGTAAGATTTTTAAAGTTCTTTCTAGCACTAAAAAGAAAAGGAAAGGAAAGAAAAAAAGCCAGAACTCTAGAGAAAACTTCCTGTGGCTTTTGAGCCAGACTGCTGGTATGTGGCCGGATAAATGCCCACCCAGGGTCATCTGGATGTTGCTGGAAGTCCCAGAAATTGTTGGTAGCGTGACAAGTTCAGGGACCTCTGCCAGCCCTGCCTGTCAGAACCAAAGAGAACATGGAAGTTCTTCTAAGACTCTCTGTCATTGGAATGATTTCCTTTTCTACAAGTTACATAACATTTAGAGAAAATTCCTAAATAAATATGCGTTCACATGTGTTTAGTTACTATTCTGACCCTGATCTGGGGCCCGTCTCCACCAGCGGCTGCATGAGCAGACAGAGGAGGACGGCGCAAGCGTGTGGCATTCTTGGAAGACTCACTAAACCTTCAGGAGGTTTGATATTTTGTCATATTTCATTTATTCCACCCACAGTCTAGATAATCATTCTATGATTTTCAATACTCAGATTGTGCTTGACTTTGCGCTCTTTCACTGTAGACTGAGATGCCCTCCCGTCAATCTTTGCCTGCATCTTCCAGAAGTAGAAGTGTAGGCCGATGGGTGGCACTAACTTTAGCTTCTTTGAACATACTGCCAAATTGCTTCTCATTTTATGCCCCACCAGCAGTTTCCCAGATCACTGCTTAAATGTAACTGTAAACTTTCAATGTAACTGTTTTTTCTCTTGCCCGCATAAGGAAGTCTGACTGTTGAGCAGATGAAGAGAATGAGATGTTGAAATGAATGAATTTCTCTCCTCTCCATTGATTCATATTATCACACCTTTTGGATCAAACTACGGTATCTTTTAAAACAATATTCATTCTTGTGCAAGGGCTGAAGGAGAACATGAAAAAATACAGCCCTGGCTCAGTGGATTGAGCTCAGGCTGCGAACCAAAGGGTCGCAGGTTCAATTCCCAGTCAGGGCACATGCCAGGGTTGTGGGCCAGGTCCCCAGTAGGGGGTGCATGAGAGGCAACCACACATTGATGTTTCTCTCCCTCTCTTTCTCCCTCCCTTCCCCTCTCTAAAAATAAATAAATAAAATCTTTAAAAAAAAGAAAAAAGAAATTAAAACTATTCTAATTTTGCAGCTGTTGAGAGAGGGAGTAAACTTGTTTCCAAGTTTTTGCCTTTACATTCCATCTGTAGGAACTTTAAAAACAAAATTCTACCCTTTATCACTCACAGGAAAGGCTTTTATCCCCAAATGAGAAACTTCAAAAATGAATTGTTGCCAAATTAAGATAAATTCTCTTAACTTTTTTCTGATATAAAAATAATCTCTGAGGGTGGAAAGTGAAGGTTTACTTCAAGAGATGGCAAGTAACACAACAAAATACAGTTAATATTGTATATCTAGTTTATATCCTACTTTTTGACATTTAATCTTATAAAGTAAGCTTTTTGCCATGTCATATAAGTTTTTGAAATGCAATTTTTTAAAGATTGGGTAATTTTTTATTTGATGCATAGTTTATTTTTGAATTTAAGTTGTTCATAATTTTCCTGTGATAAATAATACTACATTGATCATCCTTATACATCCTGACACCTTTGATTATCTCCCAGATCATTTTTAGGATAGATAGCCAGAAGTGATTCTTTATAAATATTGCATAATTGCTTTACAGGAAGGCTGTACTCAAGATCTCACCAGCAGTGTGTAAGAAAGGCCATTCAAATGAGTCCTTATGAACAGTGAATATTATTCTTATAAATCTTTATTAAAGACATCTTGTTATTTTTCCACATTGCTCTCAAACCAGGTTTTGATAATTTTCCTTGTTTATTTACACAGTTTTTATTGAGCAACAATGAGAGTTTCTGCCCCCCTTCCCTGGAATTGTTTAAGGGTTGCTCTGAAAGGCAAGTTATTTTCCTTTGTAGCATTTGGGCAGGGGAGCTGCTGGGCTATGTAGTCCACTGGGGCTAGGCACCTCTATGGGTTCCCTAAATAGTCTGTCACCTTGCTTCCCGATCAACTTCACTGTTACGAAATATGTAGAACAGATACCAGTTGTTCTCCTTGGTTTGCATGGGGCTCAGAAGTCCTGTAATGAATAACTTGAACTCTCTTTACAGTTGAAGTTGAGAGATGTGTAGACCTGATGATCTGCAGGTCTCCAAAGTCATCTGGAGTGGAGGGAGGACTGGGAAAGTTGAAAGAAAATGATCACCGTCAGTGAAAAGAGTGGAGTGGAGTGGGCTAAACTGGACAGCAGCAGGGCATGAGCACTGAAATGATCATTTGCTCCATGCAGAATGAGGAACTGGACCCATCCATCCTCTGAACTAGCCACTGAGGCCTAAGAGAACAGTACTCCAGGAGAGCAAGTTACCGCACTGTGAGAACCCTGAGAACCCCATTTTTAAGAGCAAGTCACCGAAGTAGGAGATGTCCTACATTTGGTGTGAAAAGAACACTAGAAAACTGCCCAAGATCAACAGAAGTCCCTGGGAGGAAAAGGAATCGCTGTCTGAAAGACGCTGCTTCAGGTAGAAGAGTGACAGCTGTCCCCTGAGCAGGAAGGAGAGGAGCCAACACTAGCTTAAGGGACCAGCAGCCACAGCCCTGATTACACAGGACAGTCCCCACGCTTCAACCCAGCTCCGGCCCCCGCCCAACCAGTCCCCTAGAGATCCTGACACCACACATGGTCCTAGAGAGGGTCATACCCTAGGAATTCATTGAGCCAGTGACCAGCAGCTTGCTAATCAAGATGCTGGGGGCTCTGAGCACTGGGGTATGTGGGTACAAACATGAAGATTGGCTCTCACCAGGGAAGACTTTTTCACCATATGAAACTTAGGAACATGTCCTTATACGTTTGGAACTAAATCAGTATTTCTAAAGGGGACTTCTTTATTTCCTAAATTTAAAAAGATGTTGATTGTTACAAATTCCATCTTCATATATGCTGGTTTGTGATCACTGTTAATAATGTAGGACAGATCCTTCCAAACAGCTTTCTTTGCTTAGAGAAAATGTACACATGTTGTATATACACATGCATGTGTAGATACATACCGTGCTACGCAGAATCTCCTTTTCCTAGTGGGAAGCAGATCCCTAATGATATCTGAGGCAGATACAGCATTTCCAATGCTTTGTTATTAGGAGACAAATTCAGTACTGTCCAGCTTACAACTCAAACCTCATAACTTATGTAAGTCTCATCTCCTCCACTAGCCGTGGCCCACAGCTGCAGGGACTTGCCCCGGGTTCGCTCTATGTTTCCTCTGCCAAGTCACTGACATGGGTTGGAGTGATGGGAAGAGGTCTGGATTATCTATTCCCCCACCATATTCAAGAACATATTTCTCTGGTGGTTGAGGTTGAAAGGGAGGATGAGAGAGGATGCTTCTTTATTAATTGCCCACTGTTGTGGTCTTCTATTTGTTGTTGCTTCTCACTTGCCCTGCCTGGCTCGCCTCTATGTTTGGCAAAGGTCCAAATATGTCCTCTCACTTGGGCTCAAGAGTAAGTTCTTCTGCAGGCTCTTTTCTGGAGGAGGGTGCATTGGGAGTGGAGAGGATGATGTGAAGCCACCCTTCTGCACCGTGGCCTGCAGTGCAGTTTGTCTCTATATCTTCAAGTCTAACTTTCCCAACCCCTTCGGTCCCTGCCTTCTTACCACTGACATCCCCTCACTCTGTGGTCTGCTCTCATCTGTCTGCCTTCTGCCTCCAACTCTGTTTTTCCATGTTTGCACAGGTACATGGGCAAATGATGAATCAACTGCTTAAGCTAAAAATCCTCAAAATTCCTTTAGGGAACAAGATGCAATGCTCATAGTTTTTAAGGCACTCTCAATGTCTGTAAGCAGTTATCCCGACCCCTCTCTCCCTTACCTCGTTTTCCATGGGAAGTCAGTGGAGAATAAGCAGAGCACCCACATAAGCCAAAAGCATCTGCCTCCAAAGACTTGTCCTTACCCCACCACGATTTCCAGGTCTGCTGTTCATAGGACTGTAAGGGAGCACTGTGGTGATAGTTGGAGTTGGAGAAAGGCAGGATTCTCTGGGTAATGACTGGAGACAGCAGAGCTAATCCAGCCAGTTATTCATAAGCCTAATAAAAATGTCATTCTACAATATGTCTAAGCTTCCCGGAGGATGTCACTATAATATAGTTAATGCCCCTTCGTTCACACTTATTGCCTTAATGGCTAATTCTAAGCAACAGGAAAAGTCCCATTCAACAATGTTTTACCTAAAAAAATTAGAATATATTATAAATGTTATTTTTTTTTCAGCTTGCTTTTTTAAAAGGCATGAACACATATAATTTCAGTAGTTGCCAGGGGTTGGAGGCAGGTCGTGGAAGGACAAATAGGTGGAGAACAGAGGATTTGGGGGGTGGTGAAAATACTCTGTATGATACTATAATGATGGATACATGTCATTATACATTTGTCCAAACCCGTAGAGAGTGTAACACCAGGAAGGAACTCTAGTGTTAACTATGGACACTGGATAGTTAAGATGTAGGTTCCTCAATTGTATCACTCTGGTGTCAGATATTGATAATGGATGTGCATAAGTGGGGGAAGGGGGCATTTTCCTCTCAATTTAGAATCCTACAAACCTATCACTGCTCTAAAAAATAAAACATTTAAAGACAGTATAATCAATAGATGCCAATACTAAGGTAATGGAGATGTTAGAATTATTGTTTCAATGAGCAGTTACAAACATGCTTGAAACAAACATCAAAATATATAAAGCCTCAGAAAATAAATAGAAAGCCTCAGCCAAGAGTTATAAGGAGAAGGAAAAAATAAGAGGAAGAAGAAGAGCAAGAAAAGAAAGAGAAGGAAGGCATAACAAACTAAATAAAAATTTGAGAACTAAAAAATGCAACAACCAAAATAATAAGCTCCATGGATAGACCCAATAGCAGAATGAAGGGCACAAAGGAAATAACTGGTGAACTGGAATACAGGACAATAGAAATTACTTAACCTGAACAAAAAGAAAAAATACACTGAAAAAAATGTATTAGGTGCTTTGGTCCTTTGGGATTATAACAAAAAGATATGATATTTATATAACCAGAGTCCTGGAAGGAAATAAAAAAGAGAACAGGACTGAAAAAGTACTAAAAATATAATCACTGAAACATTCTCAAATTTGGCAAGAGACCTTAAACCTACAGATTCAAGAAGGTATGTGAACTGCAAACAGAAAAAGGAAGGAAAATAAATCCAGGACAAGGTTTGACTAGGGACAAACCACTAAGAGTTTTCAAAACATAAGACAAAAAAAGAAGTCTTGAAAGCAGCCAAAGAAAAAACGGTACCTTAGCAATGCAGATAAAACAGTATGAATGACTGAGGATTTCTCATTAGAAACGATAGAGGTCAAAAGGAGGCAACACAATATTTTTCAGGTTCTGAAAGGTAAAACTGACAAGGCAGAATGCCTTACCCAGAAGAAAATTTCTCTCAGGAATAAAGGGGAAATTCAGACAACCTCAGATGAAGGAAAACTAAGAGAATTTGTCATAAGCAGACCCACCTAAAAATGGCTAAAGAAAGTTTCTAAACAGAAAAACATGATAAAAGAGGGAACCCTGGAACATCAAGGAGAAAGCAAAAACAAAGGAAGTAAAAATGTCAGTAAATACAATAGACTTTCATTCTCCTTTTGAGTTTTCTAAATTATGTTTGACAGTTGAAGCGAAAATTACTAAAACATTGTCAGATGTGGTTTGAACTGGTAAAATGATGGCACACGTAGATTGTGATGTGTAATGTATATATAAAGTAATGCATAGGAAAGCACGGATATATCTACACACACAGATGCACTGAAAACACTGTAGGTAATAAAAGTCTAAAAATATTCAAGCATCCCACAGGAAGGTGTAAGAAAAAAACAAAAACAAAGTGAACAAACAAAAACCAAAATAGCAGACTTATAAGTCCTAACATATTAATAATTACATTAAGTGTAAATGATCTAAATATACCAATTAAAAGATAGAGTTGGCACAGTGGACTTAAGAATGTGATCCAACTATAAGTTGTCTACATAAACCCATTTCAAAATTATGACAATATAGGTAGGTTGAAAGTAAAAGAATGAGAAAGGATAAATTATGCAAACTATGCAGGAGTGACTATATTAATAACATAAAAATAGACTTCAGAGCATGGAAAATTATCAGAGAGAGGGGGCCATTAATATAATGATAAAGAAATCCATCAAGAGAATATAGAAATCTTAAATGTGTATATACCAAACAGCTGAAACAAAAATTGATAGAATGAAAAGGGGAAATTCACAATGATAGAATATTCGACACCACTCACTCAACATTTTTAGAACAACTAAACACAAAATGAGCAAGGATATATGATAATTTCATCATGTTATTAAGAAGGCTTTACTTACTATAGGACTATCATTAAAATATTATCTAAAATGTATCTATTACATTTATAGATCCTTGTGTTAAAATGTTGGTTCCAGCTGGAATTTATTCCTAAATACTCTATAAAAAAAGATTTAACTTATTTTTTCTAAGTGGATATTAGTCCCAAAATAATTTATTAAATAATTATTCCTAAAATATTATTATTGCTTAGTACTTTATTTGAAATGTCCATTTTATCACATACACCATTCCCACATATACTTGTACCTGTTTCTGCGCTATCCATCACTTGAATGACAAACTGGGATGGTTTCTATTCAGTAATGTATTCATACCCAACTTCTTACTCATGACGGTGTGTTCTCCTTTTCCCTCCATCTCAGCTGACTGTTAAACCAAATTTGTGTTACTTCAATGACAACACAAAGGAGTGTATTATATGTAAATGTAAGCTGAGATCATTGGTAGATATGGAGAATAGCCAAAAGCATACACAATTCATCCTAACTGTCAAATACTCTCAAACCTGCCCTTGTTTACACAGGGGAGCAGCAAAGAGTTAGTTGTGGACCCATCAGTCTGTCCATTGATAGGAATTTATTTACTCAGCTGTGCTTGTTACATACAAAATATGCAAAATGGTGTTTTGTCTGTTGCTACCGTGTTTATTGTAAGGGTGTTACTAAGAACCTAACAAGGTATGCTTGCCAATTTCACTAATGTTCCAGAATGCCAGGCATGGTTGTGCTTCTCCTGCCAACTGGTTTGTTTCTCATCTTAACATTGTGAACGAGGTAATGTGTCCCTTTGCACAGATGCTTGCGAGACTATACGCAAATCATAAAGAGAAAGCTCACAGCAAATACTCAGTGTCACGCAGCCAGTTTGGTGTACTGGCTCCACCACAGGACTCAGCTTAGCTTTTTCACTCCCATTATCCACATCGTATATTCTTCTTTTACTGATTTTTCATTGTTTAAAAGATTTTATTTATTTATTTTTAGGCAGATGGGAAGAGAGGGAGAAAAAGAAAGAAACATCAATGTGTGGTTGCCTCCCACACACCCCCTACTGGGGTCCTGGCCTGCAACCCAGGCATGTGCCCTAGACTGGGAATTGAACCTGAGACCCTTTGGTTTTGAGGCCAGTGCTCAATCCACTGAGCCAAACAGGCCAGGGCTTATTTTTCATTTTTGTCCTGCCTTGTATTATCCATATGCAGCAGGCAGAACAATGACCTCTCAAAGATGTCCACCTTCAAATCCCTGGAACCTATGAATATATTACTTTACATCATGTGATGGTCTTTCTAGAATGTGAACTTGGTTAGCCTAAAGTCCCCAGTTATTCAATCAGTCACTAATCTAGGTGTTGCCATAAAGGTATTTTACGGATGTAATTAAAATCCATATTCAGTTAACTTTAAGTAAAAAAAAAATGGTGTGGATAAACTGGGTGGGTCTCATCCAATCAGTTAAAAGGCCTTAAAAGCAGAGCTGAAGTTTTCTACATGAAGAAAAAATTCCACCCGTGGACAGAAGATACCGTCTGTGTCCAAGAGTAGACCCAGACATAACGAATGCCTTATCTTCTGTCTGGGATCCCACACAGTATTGCTTCTGACAGAGAAACTCGCAGCACAGCTAACGAAGAGCATTAGTGGGCCTATACTCACGGACACTACTGGTCTTACCATATTTCCCACCATCCTGAAGCAGCCAGCTGGATGCAATGGTGGAGCGATTTTTGGAAGAGTCAGTTACCGCACTCACCAAGTGGCAACACCTTGGCAGCCTGGGGAAATGTTCTCCGAGAGGCTGTTTATGTGCTAAAACAGCATTCAATGCATACTGTACATCCAGTAGCCAGGATCTGCAGGTCCAGGAATCAAAGGATGGAAGTGGAAATGGTCCCATATAGAATTACTCCTCATGATTCACTATCAAAATGTTGCTACCTGTCCACCTGACCTTCAACTTTGCTGGTCCAGAGGTCTTAGTTCCAAAGGGAGGAATGATTCCACCTGGAGACACAACCATGATTCCATTAAACTGGAAGTTGAGGCTGTCATCCAGCCACTGTGGGCTCCCCATGCCTCTGAATGGCAAAGAAGTGGTTGCTCTACAGGCTGAAGTGATTTTTCCTGGTTAATAAGGAAAGTGGGTTGCTACTACACAATGGAATTTAAAAAGAACATACAAGAGATACCCTAGGGCATCCGTTAGTACATTCAAGTCTCCTTATTTGTGCTAGTTATGTCCTATAAAGCTACTGTAAACACTGAGCTAGGAAATATTGAACCACTGTTCCTAGGGGAGGAGGTATTCTATGTGGTATGGGGCTAAGGCATGAGCTCCATCCCACCCTAATCCCAAGGGGGAAAGAAGCAGCCTGCCCACCTCATGGGGTTGCAGAGATTCCCTAGAGCTACTCTGAGAGCTTTGTGTCGTCTTTGGGGATGGAGGGGTGGCTCCCTCCTGTGGTCCTTCTTTTGTGGTACAGCCAGGACTAGGATGCTGTGCTGGGAGCTGTATACACAGAGCTTGTCCCCCACAGGAGAGAAAATGCCAGACATGAGGTCATCATATGCTTGGTCCAAGCAGACCACCTGCAGAGGCAGAAGGACCCAAGCGGTTAGGTAAAATCCACAGACAGAGCCTCAGGGGGCCTTCAGAAGTGGGGATGCATCTGCCTGGGACAAAGGACAGGGTCCATAAGAGAAAGCTTGGCTCCACATATCTGCCAGGTCAAGAGCACATTAGAATGGTACCCTGTTTTTTAAAGATCTTTTACAAGTCTCTGAACCCACGCCTTCCTGTTTCAAATTTTGGGAGTCAGAAACTGGCAGTGCTATGGATAGAGGAAGAGAAAACGAGGGAGGAGAGGCTGAAAGGAGACCAACTGTATTTTCCGTTTCCACCGCCAGCTTCAGATAGACCTGCTCTGGGGAGTTAAAGTTTAACACATAATATGGCTCAGGATTTCTATTAATGTGTTGGTTGGATGTTCAAATGACTGAATTGCGATTCCATAACATTTAGAACTGTGTACTATCTAAGAACTAGCAAAAAGGTTATAAGACTTGCCAAATATCCGTTCAGAAGAATAAGAGTTTCCCCACTGAGCACTTTTAAAAGAACAATAGGAGAACAGATAAATAAATAAGTAAACAAGTGTTTGGAAAACATCAGAACACCAGTTATATTTATTATAAGGACTTTCTTTTCCTCACAGAGTATTCCAGCTAAAGTTTAAAAATTGACACTAACTCTTTCTCCCTATGACCCCCTGTTTCCCTGCTGTACACAAACGGAGCACCTAGACCCAACAAGATTTCCTCTCTTGTTATTCACCAAATTGTGCATTCTTCCTTTACATAGTTTTTATACAGCTATTCCTTCCTTTCCACTTCCCCTACCTTCCATTGCTCTATCATAGGCCCAGAGTACCTCATATCTTGGTTAATACAATAGTGTCTCATTAATGTCTTTGATTCAGTCTTAGAATCACTTTCCAATGGAATCCATACTACATTGAAACCAGCTCTTCCTGAAAACCCAGTATCTCCCCCAGTTTCCTGGCCTGGCTTTCCAGGCCTTTCCTCATCTGACTCAACCTTCATCCCAGCTCTAGCCCTACATCATCCCTTTCCGATGTGTTGGTTTCGGATGAACAACTCTGCCTCTGCATCTTTCGTTTTCTGTCTGACATATCTCATGATTGTGGCTATATTTCGGTTCTGGGAAATCCTATCCTTCCTTCCAAATCCAGCTTAAAAGTCTCCTCCTCCATGAAGCCTTTCTCAAACACCTCAGCTTGAAAATATTAGCTGCAATGTAGATTGTAAAGTGGCACAAAACTACCTAGTTAAATCAACTACAGCATTTGCAGGTTCCCATCAATACTGATTTGACTGTTGAGTGAAATTTATACATCTGAGCCAAGGATGGATTGACAAAAGGGACATGAGTGACATAAAGAAGCAAAATCCCTATTCTATATTCATAACTTCCCAATAAAATATGAGGGACAGAAGAAATGCTGTCATCAAAATTTTGGTACTTTTTTAATAAAATAGTTTGGTTTTCATGGATGTTAGATGACAAACCCACCTTAAGAGAGTCCATGTCCAATTACAGGGCAGAAATGAATTGGTAATCTGAACAAGGAAATGTTAATTTAAAAAGTTACTAACTACAGCAGAGGATTAACTAGAAAGGGAGAACCCTGGGACTAAGGGCGCTTACCCACAGAGGGAACAAACTTGGAAGAGAAGCCCCCTTCACAAAGCTAGGATCCAGGCCTTACTGGAGAAGTCCACAGGACAGAGAAGATCCCTGGGTTGTTCTGGGCCAGAGCTGGTCCACAGCTGGTGGCAGCAGAGGCTGGCAAGCAAGGAATTGGAGTAGGGACTAGCATACCAGGAACACTCCTCTGAGATCCAGGCAAGCAGAGACTGGCAAACTGGGAACCCTGGCTAGGAATTTCGCAAGGAAAAGCCATCCACGAGAGGTACCGCCAGAGGAGACCTTGTTTTATCAGCCTGCAGATCCTGCTGGCTGCCACCCGAGCTGTAGTAACCTGGCCTGCAGAAGCTGGCCCACCAAAAGACACTCCTGGAAGGAGCGCAATGGGCGAACCAGAAAAGAGTAGCGCTTTCCTCTTGTGGTGTTCCTCTGGCGCCCTCTACTGACAAAGCTGAACACCGTGCCAGCTGCAAAGAAGGGCTGCTTAGAAAAGGGAGCTCCAGAGCAGTGGATTTGCAGCTGAGAGCAATGCAGTGATGATCGGAACACTGCCAAAAGCATCATCTTCCGGTGTTTTTATTGTCCTATTCAGCAGACAAAATGGATTTCTAAGTCAACTTCCCAGGTACCTAAATCCCAGGATTTCTCTAGACACCACCAACATCAAAGAACAAATCCAGGGGAACAAAAAACAGTATTGACACTTGCTCTAGAATCAATACTTACATATATTATCCCCCTGATGTAAGATAATGTAATATGCACTATATTGTATATTAAGCAATATGTAAGTGCATGATACCTCTTTGTATTTTAACATATGAGGAAACTGAAGCTTAAGAACACACAGTAAGTGATTGGTATAAAAATCTGAACCTGGGAAAACAAGTGTTCTGTTCACTAACTCAGCCTGACTTTCTCGCCAAGAGATTAATTTGTGTATGTGTGATGTGCTAGGAAATTTCAGGTTCTAGGCTGCAAACACAGTGCACAACCAGGGCCCTTGAGAAACCCTGCAGGCAACCAACTGCTGCCATATGGGTGACATATTTAGATGAATGTCTTTGAAATGCAATAGAAGTTACAACTTCCTCTGTGAAATCTGGTAGCTTCATTGTGAGCACACACAAAGTCTAGTTGTACACACATCTCCACTTCTGGGGAAATTATTTCAGTCTACCATTCATGGAGCCCTGAGCTAGTGCTAGGCATTGTGCTAAGGGCTCTGCATGCCTTTTTCTGTGTAGTCCTGCCCACAACCCAGGGGCAGGTGTTACTACCCCATTTTTCAGATGAAGAAACTGAAGACTCGAGAGAAAGGTTAATTGCCTTGACCGAAGTCATTGCTTAAGTGGTGGCATTGGAATTTGAATCTAAACTGTTCTGCTTCAGACCTCAAGTTCAGGACCACACCGTGAGGCCATCCAGGTGCCATCTGTTGTACCCCCTCTTTATTTCAAATGTTCTAGAATTTTAAGTTTTAAAAGCATAAGATGAAGTTAATATACTTCGCGGCTTCTTTTGCCTAATAAATGAGATTGCTCCTTTGAGGTTATTAGGCTCCTTTAAGAATGTTAAGCTGCCAAACATGATGCAGCTTATTTTTACCCCCAAGAGATTAGCAGGGGAAGCGTTAGTGACACAGTACCCCTTGCCCATTCTCACTAACTCCAAGTGCAGTACCACAGACCTGGAGGAACCTGATGTGAGTTGCGATAGTCTCAAATGAAGATGGTGGCTGATATAGTAAATGTTTCTGGCGGACTTAATTTTCATGGTCTTTCTTCTTAGCCTGAGTGTGCTGGCTAGAAGCGTGACATCCACAGAGGGGTCCCTCTGGAACCCAAGGAGTGTGTCCCCTTGAACATCCGCTATGTTTAACTAAAAATAGATCTCTGTGTGCATTTCTGTGAGACTCAGACTAGAGCAGAACTTACATAACTGTGGAAAGAAAACCTACTTAATATTTAAACATTTGCTTCACTTACCATTCATTAAATTCTGTGTCATGTCATTTCTAGAGTATGACGATCACACCAAAAGTATCTGATTGTGAAGTTAGGAACAAAGAGAATTTTAAGAATTTAATATTCTATAATGTATTACTTTCCTTAATTCTGTTTTATAAAATAAAATTGTGTGCAACTAGACCTATTTTTAAGATTATATATACACACACATAATATATATAAATATATGTATATATTACATATATTCCAAAAGGCCTTTTATAGATGGCTCAATCCTGGAGGTCTGCTAATTTTATCCTCCTGGGAGGTGAGGCAGCTCCAGGGCTGGGTCTAAAGGCTGTGCCGGGAGCTCCTGATGTCGTCTAAAGAGGGTACCACGTTATTGCAAATCTCACTAAGTGAGCCGTATCGACAATTACAGGAGTTGGTGATCGCAGTTCTAATTCATGGAAAATCACCTGGCACGCTTTCCCCAGTTCTCCCACTTCTTTGTGTAATCCCCTCCTTCCCGTTCTTTCATCAGGCCACGGGGTGGCAGCCTTGCTGCTCGTTTCCCCTTCAGTCTTGCCGAGGCAGAGATTCTTCTTACCTAAACGTATTGGGTTTCAAAAGAAACCTGCGGATGCAGAATCACCGTCTGGAGGAAACTAGCAGGAATAGTGGTGTGGGCCTTTGTTTCCTTATTTAGAAAACTGATTTGATCTCCAAAGTCCTTTCTAGCTCTAACTTACGATTCTGAAACAGACTTGACGCTGAACCTGAATGTACTAAAAGTGTGGGGAGAGGGTGGTAGGACAAAGCCTTCAGGAGCAAGCTGAACAAGCCCAGGCAGAGGAGGGAAGTAGTGTGGGAGGGCTAGAAGTGGGGGTTTCCCAGCATTTTCCAAAAGAAAGGCGGGACAGCGAGCCCAACACCTCCTGAAGGGCGGGAAGTCTCCAAGACAGTTAATTAAGGAAGATTATGACGGAAGTTATAAATGGACAAGAAAAGACTTGTGATTAGTGTTTAATTTCCATAACCTAGAAAATGTGCAAAAATCAATCCTTACACATAAAATTACCATCTCAGGGGGAAACTAGAAAAAAAAAATCTAATGAACGTAGTTCTAACAGCTTCTTGGAGGAGAAATGCAAAACCACACAATCCACTCAAGGCATGGCTTCTAACCAATACCTGGTTGACAACATTGTAACTCCTCTGAAGAAAAAATGATTTAACACAGGGACGGCAGTCTGCCACCTTCTTTCATCTTCGGTGTCTGAAAAAGAAGACACAAAGAATCTGAAATGTCTTCTCCAGCACATACTGTTTAGGAGAGAGTCTTGATCATATTGCATATATATTTGGTCTATTTGAGGTGAATACACTTTTAAGTAAGAAATCTTAGTTTGATAACACTTGTCACTTAAAGTATCTAAGAATTTTTTTCCGAACAAATTCTCTGATCACCTCCCATCTCTGTTGTAGAGGAAATAGCTTATTTTTAATATTTATTTGGAAACCATGTAACAAAGGGCTTCAGAGTACAAGTCTTGAAATCGGACAAAGCAAACTCAAACCATCCTGCCACTGGAGCCAGCTACGCATCCTGAACATTTTCCTCATCATTGCAGAGATACACCAGCACACCTCTGGGTTGCTTCTGAGGGTTAACTGAGGTAATGGATGTAACAAGTTCAGCAGTTTCTGGTACATGCTAGATGCCCAACAAATGGCAGAGAATTCTCACCTCTCTACCTCATCGCTGGGGATCCATGGATCTAGTTTCTATCACTGAACATCAGCTGTAGTGCCTGGAATTTTGTATAAATAAAATCATACAGTATGTACTCAGTTTTGCCTTTTTCCATTTAGCGTAACTATGTGGTGATTCATCGGTGTTGTTATTGCCTGTGTCAATAGTCCATTCCTTTTTATCTTTGAGTGCTCCGTTTTATGGAGGTACCACCATCTGCTTACCCTTCCTCCTATTGTCGGGTATTTACCTTGCTTCTTGTTTTGGGCTGTTAGATGCAAAGCTGCTGTGAACATATGTGTTCAAGTCTTTGTATAAACATACGCTTTCATATCTAGCAGTAGAAGGGCTGAATCATATGGTAGATAGAGATTAAACTTTTCAACATGCTGCCAAATGTTTTCTGAAGTGGATTTGCCATTTCCACTCTGCCCCATTTCCTCTCTCCTCTACTTTCTGGATGCTGACTAAATATACATTCATCCTTTCTCCTCTGTCAGTTATATCTCTTACCCTCTCTTCTGTATTTTCTTTTTGTGTCTGTTTCATTTTAAAAATAATTTTCAGACTTATGGTTAACCAATTCTCTTTTCAGCTGTGTCTACTCTGCTGTTAAAACCATCAATGAAAATAATTTATTATATTTTTCATTTCTAGACACTCCGTCTTGTCCTTTTTAATATCTGCTATGTAGTTTTTTTCCTACAGATATTTCAAATGTATCTTTTATTTCATTAAATCATAAGCATAACTGTTTTGTTACCTGTATGGTAACTTTCTGAATTCAAACGTTAAGTATTTGTGGATCTGTTTCTGTGGTCTGTTGGTCCTCACTCACGTCGTCGTCTTTCCTTGTGTGCCTGTTTAAGTCTATATATGTGTTGGTAATAGTATTTGAAAACTTATTTGTAGAAATAATTTGAAACCTGATAGAAATCTATCTCCTTACTGACTTCTGTGTTTCTTCTAAGCAATCTAGAGACACTATTGATCTGAGATCATTTTGATACAAATTCAAAGCTTGAAGTTCCCGAGACTACTGAGAGGATGGAAACAACTACAGGAGAACTTGTTTAGTTCAGGTACATTCTCACCCCCAGGACAGAGTCCTCTGTGCCCCCCACCCCTTAGTGTCAGGAAAATCTTCTCTTCAACCTTCTGCTCTGTGCAGTCCCTGGGCTATTGCTGCCCCTTTCACCTAGTGAGGACATCCAAATGCAAGACTCCAGTTCTCCAGATTGGCCAGCGCTCGCAGAGCAAAACACCTTCTGATACTCATTTACCTTTCTTGGTTCTTCTTTGTTGTTAAATTTGATCCCATCATTTCTGATTCTCTTTTCAGCATTTGCTTTGTAGAAAGGCTTCTAGTTTTTTTCTCCCAGCATTTTCAGTTTTCAGCAAGAGAACTGGTCAATTACCAGATCCCAATGTCTACTTTTTTCTTCCCGAGTCATTCTTCCTGTTATTTTTTTATAAGCTCTGCATTTATTCAAAACGTTCAAACTCGTTGACATAAAGTTTCCATAGTGTTCTCTTTTTATCTTTTTGGTCTTTGCCATATATGAGATTAAGAGTCCCTTTTTCATTCCTGAGTATTTATATTTGGGCTTTATCTCTTGTTTTTCTGGCCAAAGTCATGCAAGGGTTATCTACTCTTCTGAAAAATCAATAGAATCCTCTTATTTTCTCTGTGCTTTCTATTTCATTAATTCTTGTCTTTATGTTCAGCATCTATTTTTCTACTTTCTTGGAATTTCTCCTGATATCCTTTCTCTAGATTCACAAATTGCAACAGCATATGAATTTTCAGGTTTTTTCCTTTAAAGTAAATAAAAAGCTTATTAATTGTGTTAGTTAAATCTCCTATATCTACACTAATTTTTATTTGCTTTATCTATCAATAATTCAGAACATTTATTGGCATGTCTATTCTGGTATAATTTGGTCAATATCTTATATATTAATTTTTGCTTTTATTTTCCTGATGTTAATATAGCTACTAGTGTTTATGTTCACATTCTCTGGAAACTTTTGCACTTTCTTTACTTTCATGCTTTCTGTTCTTTAAATATAAAAAATCTTTTGGAGACAATTTATGTTCTGTTTGTTTATTCTTCTAATGTACCAGAATAATCTTTTTTAAAAACTGGTGAACTCAATATATTTATACACAGAGTAATGTTAAATTATTTTTAATCCATATTATAGGTTCTGGGGGATTTTTCGCATACGAACTTAATCTATTTACATGTATTATGTTTACCTGAAGTTTAGAAGTTGTTTCCACTATCTTACTTTTTGGTTTTTGTTGTTGTTCTACTTTTTCTGTTTATTTTCTCTTTCTTGGATTTCTTTACATGTGTTTATTTGTTTTATTATTTAATTTATTCGTTCTGCCAGGTGGGAATTTATTAGCTCTTTTATATTCTCTTTATCATATTAGTAGTCTTTTAGTATCTTATTTAACAACTCAGCAAGATCTAAAATTAATCACATTAACTTTCAAACAAGTCTAAGAACACTCTTCTTGCATCAACCTCCATCCCTCTCCCCCAACCTAACTGAGTTGCGAGGTATACATGATAAAATTGAAATAAAGTAAATAAGTTCCCTGCCACTAAAGAATGAGGTACGCTTTCAAAATAATTTTTATTGTATAAATTTCCTAAAAATATTATAATCTTAGCTGTGAATTGAATTATTTATCAAATGACTGGTTGAACTTTTGTTTCAAGAAGGTAACCTAAAAAACACATATTTCTTTAACTTTTCAAAATTCAATTAACAGAAGACATGCAAACATAAAAATTAATTCACTGCAGCACTAAAAACAAATTAGGGTGCTACCAGAATACCAGAACAGTGGAGAATTTCTGAATCACAAAGACTAGTTGTCCCCCTACAGTCTTAATTCTGAGTAAGGGAGTAGGGTACACAAGCAGGAGGATTTAAAAAAACTGCATTTTGTGTACACTCGTATTGCCCGAGGTCCTACAGAAAAATGTGCTTGTATATTATTTGTGTAGGAAAAACTTACACTATGTGAATAGAGATGATATAACCTAACAGATCTGAGGATCTTTGAAACCCATACATTTGACAAATCATAAGCTCTCTTCCAAAATGGAGCTAAAATAAGGGAGAGTAGAGATCTTTAACCTGTGCGGAATTTATTTTTGTTCTGAAATGAAGATCTGACTATGTGTGTATATATGTATATTTCTCAAGTGGATAGCAAACCATCTCAATACCATGTATTGTTTGATTACCCTCTTCCAACAGAGTTGAAATGCCACCTTTATCATTTACTGGATTCCTTTAACTACAAGATCTATATTTTCTATTCTTTTCCACTCATATTTTTGTCCATTTCTGCCTAATTCTATACTGCATTAATTATTACTAATTTTTATGTGTTTAATATGTTTACATCGTTTGCAAAATTGTCTCTGTTATTTGTGCTTGCATTTTCTTTTTCAGATGAAATTTAGAATCTGATTAATTTCATTAAAATTCCCATTAGCTATTGACTGGTTAACATTTTCTGAGGAGAATTGACTTACATACACCATTGATCCTTTCGTCCAAGCAGCTCTGCACTTGCTTCTCTTTCCTCTCCCTCTTCTGTGTCTGCATCTGTCTCCTTGTCAGCATTGTTATCTCCTGGTAGGACACTCTTTGAGCTGGCTCGGTCATGCGCGCTCTTTCCAACCAACCACAGGAGCTGAGAAAGCAGAGGTAGTGAGTCCAATCAGAAGAGGTACGCCGCACAGTAATTTGAGCAGAGACAGTACAATATAAATTTTTAAAACCATAACTGGGGATTGGAGTGTTGAGGGATTGGCTAGGAGGAAATAAAGAAAACTCTTAAAAATCTAGAAATAGCACATATAAGGAGCGGCCAGGGAGACCGCACCCCTCGAACATGGCTGAGCTCCAGACCTTGTTGGAGAGGTCATGGCCATGGCTCTGAATAACAAAGAATTTGCCATGACACTTGACAGACAGAATTCACTGGAAACCTGTCCTCTGCGTGTTGGGGAAGCAGTTCAAAGGGGGTGGTGTCTCACTGGAGGCACACTCCTGCAAAGCTACAAAACGGGAAGGTTTGCGGGAGTGGGGCAGTGGGAGCTGCATGTGTTGCCAGAGGCAGACATTTGAGTGGCTGCTCGAATTGCTCATTGCTTGCATCAGAGCTCCAAGTGGTACAGGAACCTGCCTGACTGCTGAGTCTCCCTGTGTACCTTTCTACAACAAAACAATGCTGTGTTTCTACACTGTGAGATGCTCTTATCATCTTACAAGTGAGGCTCTCACCTTTTCCCAAAACAAAGAGATACAGAGTCCCCGGAGTCATTGTATGCATTGCTGGCTATATTAATTAATCCTCAAATTCAGTCACAGTTCTAAATATTGTCACCTAAAGATTAATTGTAAAGTTAACTTCTGTAGTGCATTGCATTGTGACCTCAGAATACATGTCTAAGTCCTAGCCCCCAGTACCTGTGAATATGACCTTATTGGGAAATAGGGTGTTTGCAGATGATATTAAATTAAGGATCTTGAGATAAGATGACCTTGGATTTAAAGTAAGCCCTTAATCAACATCTGGTGTCCTTATATGAGAAAGAAGATAGCAATTTGCAACACAGAGAAGATGACATGAAAATGGAGGAAGAGATTGGGATGATGTGTTGTAAACCAAGGAATGCCAAGGATTACCAGGCAGCCAGCAGAAACTATGTGAAAGACACGGAACACATTCTCCCCCAGAGATTCCCAAAGCAGCCAATGCTGGCAACACTTTGATTTCTGAGTACTGGCTTCCAGAACTGTGAGAGAATACATTTCTGTTGTCTTAAGCCACCCAGTTTGTGGTACTTTGTTACAGCAGCTCTAACAAACTAATAGAATTTTCAACAACTTGAATATAAAATAAAAACGGGAGGAGAGGAAGAAAATTATATAAACCAAGAGAAAATATGCAAAGATGCTAAAGTTCCCATTTCTGTGATTAATATTAATAATCAAAACTGTAATTAATATCTATGTCTTTCCTGTCCCTCTCCCCAATCTGCATTTCCCCCACCCTCAGCCAGAACCTCACTCAGCTTGCTGCTTTCATTAATGGAGTGACCTGAACTTTCATTTCCAAAGGGTCTGAGTCTTCAAGCCCCCTATATGTTATTTCTGGTTACTATAATTTTTCACCAACCTTACTATTAGACATGGAAGTACCAAGAGGATCCCCAGGGAATCTTCTGGGTTCCAATCTGTTCTCCTTTCCTCCACGTGTATAAGCAGGCCAATTTCCCTGTCAGTTACACCATTGGAGTACATCAGTTCACTAAAAGTTTACACCTTTGGATGGGGGTTTTACTTGTTATTAATGAAGCATGAGAGAGTCCAAAATTGCCATACTTTGCTTGTGTGTAACTTTTCTGTGTACTTTCATTTATATAAATAAATATACTCATGGTTCCTTTATTAATTTGTATGAGTTACTTAAGCAGTAAATACTTGTAGAAGAAAATAAATGGCTCCAGCCAGTAGATTACCCTTTGTTTTTCCCTTTTGTTTCATGGGTATAAGGAGCCCCAAATGGCCAAGTGGTAGTCTCACCTTCCCATTTAGTGAAACCATTGTTGCATTTCCTGAGAAAGCAGCATTTTCTCCATGGGGACTACAGTTTCCATGCCAGCAGCAGTCCAGGTTTCCAGGTAAGGAAGGAAAAGTTCTGAAAGTGGATTGTTAGGTGAACTTGTGAGAAGAGTCACTCCTACAGCCAGACCTTGACCCAAATGTATTCTGGCTATGGAAGGAGAGTCCCATGTAATAGTCTGTGATCAAAATATATCCTATAAGAAAGAATCCTATTTTTCCAGGTCCTGGCCTCCAGACTGGGCCATAACTGAGTCTTCAGTAAGTCATTTCACTGTTCGGTTAAGCCAGCTGCTTCCAAGTGATGGTGTATGTGGTACGGTCAGTTAATTCCATAGACACGAACTCAACTCTGCCCTTCTTTTGCTGTGAAATGAGTTTGTGATCAGGCACAGTTATGCGGAATGCACTGGTGGTGGATAAACCATTCTGTGAGTTCACAGATAGTGAGTGGGTGCTGGCAGAAACGTGAGCGGTAAAGGCTGACCCATTTCCAGAATATGTGATTATTTTAATGAGAATGAATCTTTGCCCCCTCAGTGATGAAAGAGGTGCATCACCTTGGGGAAAGGGCCATATCAGGGATTCAGTGTTGTTCTTTGCTCTAGACAAGTCAGGCTTTGGCAGTAGCGTCAGCAAAGTGAGCCTTGACAAAGAGAAATCCAGGTTGCTGAGTGAATTCCTAGTGGGCATCTCTACTGCCATGGTCACTTTCTTCATGGGACCAGTGAACAAGAACTGGGGTGGCTGGGGAAAGAGGCTGGCCAACATCCGCAGAGTGTGCCATTTTGTCCACGTGAGTATTAACATCCTCCTCTGCACTGGATACCTTTAGTGTACATTCAAATAGGTCAGAATCACCTTCACTGTTTGTGCTCATGCAGAGAAATCCACCTATCCATATACCTCTTCCTCAGGCTTTCTTGTCACCAATCTTCCAATCCTATTCCTTCCAAGTCCCTGTCCATCTAGAAAAACTATCAGCAACTGCCTACTCTGGTCATCCCCCACTCCAGACATGGCAGACAAAGAAATACACTATTAGAATCGCGCCCCCTTGGAAGATTTTTCTTCACCTTGAATGGGGCTGGGGAAGCCACTTGTACTGCAGGAGGTGGATTCTAAAGAAGCCTTCCATGCTTCAGGAGCCTGAAAACGAAGAGGCAAAACCCTATCCTACACCAATGTCTCTCCAGTACTTTTAACTGATAAAGTTTAACATTGT
The DNA here is from genome assembly GCA_004027475.1 of Anoura caudifer. Classification (NCBI taxonomy): domain Eukaryota; kingdom Metazoa; phylum Chordata; class Mammalia; order Chiroptera; family Phyllostomidae; genus Anoura; species Anoura caudifer. The sequence goes on along the minus strand of PVKU01001115.1, from coordinate 256,995 downwards.
GATACTAGCAAGAGAGGCATATTTAAAGGGCCAAGACTCATCTTCACAGAGTAGGCATAAAGAGTGAATTTGGGACTCACAACAATAATTCAGTTCCAGTACAAGTGCTATAGAGTTGTCCCGGCTTAGCTCAGAAACACACCTCTCTATCCATCACTTCCCATTTGGACCCACATGAGACTGGAGGTAGGCAAAGAGTAGAAGTATTTCCCCTAAAAAAGAGGGAAGAATACTCTTCCCAAAAGAAAAAGGGAACAATACAATGTTCCCTACACATCACTTTTCCACTGTTCAGTGTGTGTGTTCGCTATTATCTACAGTTTCTCTTAACACAAAACAACTCTCACGCATGTAATTGAAAATGTACTCAATCCGTACCCAGTAGGGAGAAAAACTCAATGTCACATCCAACCCAAATTCAGATCTTTGAGTGCAGTCACTCTCGACCAGGTCCAGACATAGCTAAATGATGAGTAATGAGATTTTCCCCAATGCACAAATATGTAATGGGGGAGGGGTGAGATAATAAAAACTAACTAGAAAGGGCAAAAAGGAGGCTCAATGTGCAATGCTTGTGAGCATACACCATACCCTGTAGGACAAGAGTAATAGGGGAAGGACATCACTTCTCCAGCAGAAAAACGAGGTCTTTGGTCAAAGTGCCAAGACTTCCTTTGTTTATTTCCCTCAAAGACTCTGCCTAGAGTAGTGAGAAGGACTCTCCTGGGACTGCCCTGACAACTGCATTCAACTTTCTACAGATATAGAGACTGGGACACTTGCTGTCTTTGAGATAGCAAATCAGCAGATGCCTTTTGCCAGGTTGAGGACTTCTGGCAATACCTTAAAACTTATACTTGGCTGCCAGTCAATGTCATTTGGGGAAAATCAATTAGCTTGTTATCAGAAATCTCACTGTGACATAAATTTTGAATTTGGACTCTGCCCTTCTGATTCCTATCTCTTAAAACTGGCCCGGCAACTCTGTCAATCTCCCTAGATTTTAGTGCACTATCTTTGCCATAGACTTTATCTGAGAGCAAAGGGAGGGAACAGAATGGGGTCACTAAGCCGGTTACAGCATTAGACTCTATGCCCTAAGCTGTACACCAATCAACTGGCATACCAGTAAGGGGCCACAGCAGAAGATATTTGAGGAGTCCCGAGGAATGAGGCATTCCTGACTCTGCTTTCTCTGCTGGATCTTCACATTCCAAGTGCATTAACTTTATGTGGGGCAGAAATTTCGGTTGTTTCAACTGACAAGAGTAGACACCCATCTAATCCCTGTCAGTATTGGATAACTAAACCACTGGCAGGAAAGATTCCTGACAATGCTGTGTAAATATCACCACACCATTGCCTGTCGCTCTCATACAGGCCACGATGGACAAGTCTGTCCCTCTTGTGGCACTAAGAGAGGCAAACAATAGTTAACATATTCCAACAGGCTGATTTTTTTAAAAAACCAAGTTCATTAAAGCCAGAGCCTTAGTGGGTATAGCCATCTGCAGTGAAGGGTCAACTTTTTGTTTTTAATTACCAACCAAACACAGACATATGCTTTCATAAGTATGAAACTTCATGCTTAGTTGTCACATTAATATCCAATTATTAAAAGTTCCAAAATGTTCATCTCAACTTCTATACCTATTTTCTTGCTGATTGGTACACGCTGCAGACTGGCGTTAGTCTCGACACCGCGTTTTAAGTAGCACTGACCTAACTGATGAAGCTCACTGTTTGCCCAGACCATATGTCAATTTCTGCATTGAGAGTCTTGGTTCAAAACATCATTGTATATTCCAACCTTACCTGGCACCCGAATAATGGAGCACATTATGCCTGCAGTGGAACCCACGGCCACTATCTGTCTTATTTCTTTCATTGTGAATTCCTTGGTCAGAAGAAGGGTGTAGGGGCTAATATGATAGCGTGTAAGCATTTGATAAGTCTGTGGAGAATGGTGCTTGCAGCAAAACCAAATCCACTTCTAAAACTATTTCAGTGAGACAAATTGTTGACTGATCTATGGGTTCGAAGTAATTGACTTGCTTGATGCCAGGTAACTTGCTGGTCCCCCGGAGGGAGAGTGCCCTATAAAGGCCTTAAACTGGGTCACTGTTGCTGTACAATTGATTTTTCAGCAGTAGCCGTAATCACCAGAACAGAGCCCTTCCCTGCCATTCCTTGGTAAGTCAGACCATGTTACTGTACAGCGCACAGCCCTCAGCCCCCTAGCACTTAGAGGAAAGTCCAAACTCCCTGTTATGTTCTACAAAGCAGTGAAGGCTCAAGACCAGAGCTTCTCCCCAGCTTCATCTCATGTTGTTCCCCTTGCTCTGATGTCTACAATAAAACTACAGCACAGCAAATTCTTAGCATACCCTGCTCCCTCTGGCTGGAACGCTGTGCACAGCCTTCCCTCTCCCACCCCTTCTGGGAGAAATGCTGCTTCCTAAAAGCTGTCTCCCCACTACCACACAGACATTACTTTCTAACCCAGCCTCTTGTACATTTTCTTCACTCTACCTAAAACGAACTGTAATTATTTTATTTGAAAAATAATTTAGTACAGAAATGGAAACAAAATATAAGTTCCATAATTCTATAGAACTTCTCACGGTTCAGATATTTTTTCTAAACACTCAAGAGTGGAAAGCAAAACATCAAGAGGCATTCTCTGAGACTCCCCAAGTAATGAAATGTCCAAATAGTTTTTGTACACCCAAGTGTCCCAGAAGTCAGCCTCTGTCTTCTCTTTTTCAAAAAGAGAGTGGCATTATCATTTTTCATTTACGATTCACATCAATCCCAGGCCAGGAACCCGTGAGGCCGCCTTGTGGCCTTTTATTAAATCAGAGCTGCCCACTGACTTCACCCAGGGACAGAGGCTTTTGACCGCGGAGCTCCGCAGCAGAGGCCCGCGCCGGCTGCGGAGAAGCTCTGGGTTCCACGTTGCCGGTGCTCCTGGACCGGTACTCGAGTCTCGCTCCCGCAGGCAGCTCTGAGGGGTCCCCGGGGCGCAGTTGGATGGCCGTGCGGCCGTTCGAACTGGCGTGTACGCTCCTCAGGTTTCCGGGGCTGTTTCTGAGCTCCTTGGGCGCAGAGCCGTGGGAGGGGTCTCAGTCCCCAGGCGCCCAGCTTCCACGTGAGCGCCCATCCGCCAGTAACCCAAAACTGCCGCTTCTCCTGCTCAGCACCCCCGTCCCAGCCTGCAGCCGCCCCTTCCCACCGCCCTCTTTCCTGCTTCTAGTTAGGCGGCGTGAAAGCCTCTGAAGTGCCTCCCGACTCCCAAGGCAGAGTCCTGACCGCAAACCCAAATCAAGTAAGGAAATCTCGAAGAGACAGACAACAGAAGTGTGACCTAAACTCCCTGCTTATTTATCTATCCATCCATCCATCCATCCATCCCTGATCTACCAACGCCTATGGCTCTAATTTAGGACAAGGATTAGAATTCTTTTAACGAGAGCTTTACCGCGACGTCGTAATTTAACGCGTTTATTTTAACTGAAAAAGCAAAGTAGGACAGAAAATGCCTTAGAAAATAAATTCAGTTGTTAAGGTCTAGCTTTGCTAATTATGTTAAACGGTGGAGCTTCTCTATAAATTAAGCTAACGAGAAAGTTCCAAGTTCGATAAAAATAAATTATGTCCATTTATATTATACTTGGCGCTAGAAATGACGTACTCATATTTAGGTATCGGCTAAAAAAGTACACAGGATACAGAGGGTTTTTTCCAAATCTTTTCAACCGGCTCAAGCAAAAGTCTATAGCCCCAGTACCTCTTTTGCTACCCTCCCCCCGTTACCCGTCCCGTCAAGCTCTCGGCCGAGGGGCACGAATTCAAGACTACGAAGGAGGAAGCGGAAGTGGGGAAAGTTACGGGAGCAGTGAGAGCCGGAAGTGAGTGACTAGCGAGGCACTCAGTGCGCTGATGCTCTAGCCTCCGCGCGCTATCTCTATGCTCCCCCGCGTCTGGTCTATTTATTGTCGCGGGGAAGCAGCAGTTGCCTGTACCCGGAACAACAAAGCGCGAAAGACGGAGCCCGAACCTCGGGGGCTCCTAGCAACGGGCCGGGGCGGGAGTTCCATGGAGACTGGGGAGCGCTCCCGCCTCATCATCATCCTTGTCCTCCAGCTTCTCTTTCGCGTCCGACGCAACCGGCATCAACGCTGCAGCCGCGTCCTCTGCCGCCGCCCCCTCTTCCCACGGTAACCCCTTTGGCGACCCTGGGCAGGGGGGAGCGCGGGCGAGTAGGCGGCCTGAGTGCCGGGTGCGGGGCGTCGGGGCGCTGGGCGGGCGTTTGCAGAGCGGCGGCGGTGCTGGGACTTGGGCGTGCGGGGGCAGATGAGTGGAGGAGAGGCGCTCAGGTGAGGGAAATTGGTCCGCGAGCCTAGGGAGGGTCCAGTTCTTAGAACAGGGTGGCATTTGGGGATCTAGTTAGGGATAAGGAGGTGGGGGTGGGGCGTCACTGCCTAGGAGCATTATCCAACGAGGGTATAGGATAAAAAAAAGAGGGGTTTTGTTTTTCGTGTTAGCAACCACTAGGAAAGGGAGCTTCCCCGTCTATCTCTGTGGAGCCCTTACCCAGGGGAAGAGGGATCGCGCAAAGATGCTAGGGGTCTGTTGTTTCCCCTAAAACTTGAGTAGCTTCTGCCGGAGCGGGAGGGCTTCCAAATATCACCTTCGCCGAGAGCCCCGCGTTATTATTATTTTTATTAACCAGAAATAGAAAGAATGATCTAGAAACTGAGGAAGATAAAATGAATTGTGGGTACGGCTGAGCAGGGGCAAGAGTCCGGAGAAGAGCTTAATGATATTAGCCAGTATGCAGCCTAAAAGTAAATTTGATTGGGAATGACGGTTTTTTAAACTCTTCCGCCGAGATGTGCATCTGCGATCTGTGTCAGCGTGCTCTTTGCAATAAGGCTCAGACTGCAGCCACATCTGTGAGCTCTCTGGCTGCATCTGTCACCTGCAGTTCCAAAGCGACACTGGCAGTTAACCAGCCCGGGATTGTGTATTTAGGATTGAGAACAGTGCCTTAAAATTGGTTGAAGAAAAGGAAACGAGCTTGGTGTGATTTTTGTGTGAAGAAAAAAAATGGCAGATTCCCTAGGGAAATTGAAAAAGAAAGAAATTTAAGAAGAAGATTCAGCTATAATCTGCAGTCTCTTTGAAAGTTTGAGAAAATGCCAGTTCATTCAAATGAAGAAGAAGCTTTTATCACTATCTTGTTCAAAGAATTATTCAGTTTTATGTGTCCAATTACTTACCAGTTTATGATACCTCTTTAAGCCTTACATCACACTTAAAGCTTTTATACTTTTCAAAACTATTCTAGGTCAGTAAATGAGGTTTTCCTGTGGCAGGCATGCTGAAAAGGCCACATAAACATACTGCAATAATGCCATTCTTGTGCTCGTTGGGAACAAAGCTTTTTATATAAACTTGATGATTGCAGATGAAAATAAAGACTGATAAATCACAGAGGCAATTATGTCAGGCACAGCTTCTGTGTGCCCCCTACCTTTTTTGCTAAGCCTGGCTTCTCTTAAACGGAAAGGTGTCATCCTTATTCCCAGCCCTCTCTTTTTGTACTCTCTGCCCTCAAAAATCAGGCTCAGAAACTATAATGATCTATAGTGTGTTCTTGAATTTTACTTATGCTAGAGTACAGTTTGTAACTCAGGCTTTTTCATGGGAGATTCAGTGTCTCTTGTGAAAGGAATTTTCATGTGCAAAGAAGTGGGCAGTGTCTTTTTTAAAAGATGGGAAGTATAAAACACTGGGAAACTTAAAATTACATTTTAATACTCTAAGAAGAAAACCCAGTGTTGCTGTCTTTAGGTTAATGAAGGAAGGATATAGCTGTTCTGTGAAGGACATGCTAGCAGATGGCCACACTTGAGGCTGTTGGATGTTGAGCCCCAGGATTTTCATGGTGCATATGAGACACAGTGAATTTAATCCTTAGTGTCTAGGCTGCCATCACGCTCAGTTCCCTATTTGCTGTTGCCTCTGTTTCTTCCATGTTTGTGGCAGGGGGTGGGGGGGTGCAGGCGGGGAGTCAAGCCACACCTTCCATCTTTATTAACAGTCCATCTAATTTCTGCTTTCCCTGCTGTCTGCCACAACATTCCCAACATTTGGTGTTGTCTTATTTCCTCTCCTTTCTTAATCGTGTCCTAATCAAAAAATGACTTTTTATGCTATTTGTATTATTTTTGTTTCTTAGGGAGTTTTCATTATGAGTCCTGGGCCTATACATCCCTTTCATTAACATTACTTCGTCTGTTGCGCTTTCTCTCTGTACCCCCTCCCCTTTATTTGGAGAAGCGGAGTGGTCATGTCAGGTGTTCTGTGTTCGTTCTGAGTGACTGTTGGTTGTGCATTACAACAGGTAAGAGCCCTATGCTGAGCATCAAAAGATTGGATTGAAATAAGCATGTAACAATATTTGAACTTGTAGAATAAAAAGTATTTTAGAAGTCCAGAAGTAACACTGCCATTGTAGACCCAGTCACTTTTTTAAAGATAAAAGACTTACAGAGCCTGCTGTGGATTTTTAATTGAACCTTAGACTTTCGTAATTCTTAGTCTAAAAAACTTAACATTAGCCTTTTCTGATCATTTTGCCAGATTTAGGACAAGTGAAGTGATTCTCACACATTTTTCTTCATCTGGAAAATTTTTGTGGATGTATACAAATACAGAATTTATTATAAAATAGAATGAATACATATGAAATACACAGCTGATTATTTTTGTAGAGTGTCATTTCTTATGGGTATGGCACATTATTTATAAATCGGCAAATATGGTATAATACAGTTGAGTGGGCATCAGTGCTGCTTTTAGGTGGAGGAGACCTGTAATAACCTGGTGATTTCCTTCTGTTGCATCATAGACCCTGTGATGAAATTATTATTGCTATGAAAAATAAAGTTTACATTGATTTTAGAAGAGTGTATAGTAGAATATTTCCACAATGTCTCTTAGTCAAAACCTGTAGTGTTTTGAAAACTTAACTGTATTGTGATGTTTGAATTACAAATAAAGATTGCCAGCAGTTGATGCCCATATTTGTTGTGGTGTGCAAAGCTGGATGAGAAATGTTTTTCTTCTGGTGCTTTTTGTGTACTTGTAGATAGCAGAGAAACAACATGCATGGATACCAAAATATGACAGACACAAATTTGAATTGTAAGTCCTTTCTTACATATTGCTTGGTGCTGTGGTTCCTGGTGTGTGGGTGTCCTTGTGCCTGGTGCCTGCTGAGCTAGAAGGTTCTTGAAGTTCTGGACTGGGCGTCACCCCCGTGTTGTGTGTTCATGTCTTGCGTGCGTGCGTGCGTGTGTGTGTGTGTACTTTGAAAGTAACGTTAATAGAAAGATATGTATTTTTATTTTACTTCAGGTAGTTAATCCAGTGGATGAGGAGAAACTTTAGGCATCTAATCTATTAGTAGTCTAATATTTTATCCCTACAATTTCAACTTTTTATACTGGCTGCTAGTTATAAGCAGCAAAGATTTCCTAAACATGGTTAGGGCATTTTTATTTTTATTTTTTTAGCCAATTCAAACAAAAATCATTCCCACTATGTAGATGCAGTGTTTGCTCTTGTCACATGACTCCCAGTTTGGGAAATTTCAGAAGGGTGAATGTGTATACGTATCTGATATCTTTCGGGCCACGCAGGCGCAATCAACCTTTAATGTAGAACAGAGATGGGGGGGGGGGGTGTTGTGTGTGTGTGTGATTGTGAGAAAGTGAAATTCCAGAAGTGTGTCATTAGTTAAAAGGAATTGGATCATGTCAGAAATTGTACAAACCTGATTTATCTTGTGACTAAAGGATGAAAAAATACAGAATTTGCTTCAAATACCTAGTTTTATACTGGAAGCATGTTCCTGGGGATCATATAAAATGTTTTTAAAAAATACACTAAGGTGAATTCTGGGACAGTTCAAATCAGCCTTCATGTGGGAGTTAATAATGAAACTTTAAAATTTCTTTAACAGGAACCTAATCAAAAAAACAAACAAACAAGCATAATATAACCAAAGACACTGAAATTGAGAACAAGAGAGGAGAGGGATAGGAATATCCAGGGAAAAGAGGAAGGGATTAGAGCAACAAGTATGAAAGACACATGGACAAAAACTGGGGGGGGGGGGGGAAATGGGAGGGAGCTCTGGGGAGGGCTGGGGCAGTGGGATGGGATGGGAGTAGAAAACAGAAAACTGTATAAGAACAACAATTAAAATAAAATTTAAAAAAGCAGCACAAAGATTTGCGTGTCCACTTGGGCCATGCAGTGCTCAGCCATCAGGAACATGAAAATCACACTGTGTGTTAAAAGGGCAGAGTTTTCTTAGAACATGTGTGAATGAAATTAGGACCTTGTCTTTAGCACCGTTACATCTGTCTGTAGAACTGGTCCATAACATGCTTTTGTTTTTTAACTCACGACTTTAAAAAAATTAATTTTTTAAATTAATTAAATGCTGTTAACTCCTTCCTCCTTATGATAAATTACAAGTATTTTCACTGAGACAGAACGGTTTAGATCAAGATTAGTTACACCTTCTTAGGATTCAGGTGAGTGTAGAGTTGAAGAGCATGGACTCTCAGTACAGCCTGCCTGTGCCCGTTCAGCATGGTGGCTGTGCTGCATACGGCGGCCGTGAGCAAGTCACTGCGTGTGAAGCACTGAGAGCCGTGCTCAGCATAGTTAGATGGAAAAATAGTAGGTGGTGCTGGTAGCAGTGGTACCTGGTAGTGCATGCAGTGTAGGTGAACCATTAGACCACTTGAATGCTTTGTCTCTTTCATTTGGAGGCTTTCTATTAAAGCATTGAAATTCTTTGTGATCACTGACGATTGGACTCATCTCTCGCTGTTAAGTTTGGAAGGGAGGGAAATACTTTTGTTTTAATTCTGAATTGTCACAAAGGCATCTGGTTATCACTTATGGCAGATGGAGTAAGTAAAAAGAGACATCTCTGTTTCTTGGAAAAGGAAGGCCAACAAAGCCTTGTCTGGCACTGTGTTGAAGCCATTGAAATGCTATTTCCCTGTGGACTCAACTGCTTGTTTAGCTGTGTGGTACTTCTGAATAAATGCAATAGACTCCAGTGGTTTCATTTAGCAGAATTCGTCTTTCTTTAGAAGACAGCACTTTTTTTACCTGTATAACCTTAAGTGATGGTGAACTTGAAACTTACTGGTATCATTGTGAAGCCATTTAACTTGAGTTTTTGTGTCACTATAAATGTTCTAGATAGTAGCTACCTTGTAATTTTACCAGTAACTAACACTGCTACTCTGCTCCAGCAACTTAAGTGGTTCTGGAATGACTGCATAAAATTGTAAAATTACTTGCTTATGGTAAAAGGCTAACACCAAATACTGAGGCTACCTAGTCAGGGGAGTGACTTGATGATTGTGTCTTTTTTTGGGGTGCTACTGAAGTGGCTAACTTGAAAGTCAAGCCCAAATGTTACAGTTTAGTTTTAACATGTACATTTGAAACTGCTGACTAGAAAACAAACATTTATGCTTAAATACAGTGAATTGCAAACTGTTTTTCCTATTTTGGCTCCTATCCAAGCCTTAGTTTTTTGTTGAAATAATATTTTTATTAAATATGTACTGGGTTGTCCAAAAAAGTTTGTTTTTTTCCTTAGGATGGCTCTGGTAGTGCTTAGTTGTCTTTAGCTCATTGAAACAGTTTTATCATTTTGTCACAATACAGTGTCACAATGTCATCTCAGCGTGCATTGGAAAAAACTTAACCAAAACTGGTGAGTTTTTGTGTAGCCACTTTAATATTGAAGATGGAGGAAAATACGTGTCATTTTCTGCATACTATGCTTTATTATTTCAAGAAAGGTAAAAATGCAACTGACAGACAGAAAAGATTTATGCAGCATGTGGAGAAGGTGCTGTCACTGGTGAAACATGTCAGGCATGGTTCGTGAAGTTTCATGCTGGAGATTTCTTGCTGGACTATGCTCCACAGTCAGGTAGACCAGTTCCAGTTGATAGCAATCAAATTAAGACAAAAACTGAGAACAGTCAACATTATACTATGTGGGAAATAGCCAACATATTCAAAATATCCGAATTAATAAAGTTATTGGTGAATATTAAAAAATGTGTCTTTTATTTTACTGAAAAAACTTAAATGGACTTTTGGCCAGTCCAACAGAAGTTTATATAAAATATATTATTAAGAGTATATTTTGCTTTAAATGTACAGGGGTAAATTTTATATTTCCTCTTTTGTGTTAATGCTGTTTTTGTTTTAGTTGGTTTTTATACCCCTTGCAAAAGAAGATTGGCAAATATGCCTGTATTTAGAGGTGTGGGGTTTTTTTTTTCTGTTTAAAGAGAGTAAAGTCTAGTTGATACTGCTGACTTGAATAACTGTGATGGTCAGGGTAGATTTAGTATTGATATAATATTGTTAATATTATTCTCATAGTTATCATGGATTCTGGATCTAAAACATACTGAGATAAGCAAGGAAATGATTGTGGCTGTTTCTCTCTCCCGCTCGCTCGCTCCCCTCGCTCTCTCACACACACAGTGTGTTAGGGTTTTTTTAGGAAAAAGAGTCTCCCGAGGTTTCGATGCCATTGTCCATAATGAAGCCTGCTTGTTTTGAGATAAAGCTCTAACACATTGTTAATGTTTCTCTTCTTCCTTCCAACAAAGGGAACAGAGGTTACTGCCCTTGAGATATGAAGCTAATAAAGCAAACGTGTAACCTGAAAGTGCAAATATGGATGAGGATGGATTTTGGGTTTTGAGTATGGTCAACATATATAGAACCTGTTGCTTGCACCAACTCAGCTAAGATTTGTGGCAAACCTGAAACTTTTGTGAAACAAGAATTAACTTATTTTCTTAGTTTACTAGAGACTTTCGTTGAGCCACAAAGCCTTTTTTTATTTTTACCTGCTTATGGCCACAGCGACCTTCTTGGGTATTTGTTATTCATATGCATGTGCAACCTAGTGAGCATCCTGTGTTTGCTCATGGATTGACCACACCCCCAGTGTCTGTGGCGGCAGGTTAGGTGGTTGTAGGAGGCACAGTCACCAATTCATTATCATGAGACCATCCTCAACACAAACTTCATATGCGAATCTCGAAGACACATTAGATTTCTTAACTCAATTCTCTTCTTTTTTGGTGAGGGGGGGGGGACCTGAGAGTAAGGGATGTGACATGTCTTAATAGTTTACAGCTGATAAAAAGCTGTATTAATAACTTTTATTTTCTTAGCAGCGTATTGCCATTGTATATCTTTAGGTCAGTATAGCAGAGAAGACTCTTGGCTGGCCAGTAATCCTGAAAATTCTGCTTCAATGCATAGTGTAAATTTACTTGGATAACTGTTAATTTGTATGTACATTAAGAATATGTGCCTCTTAATTTACTCTTTCTAGGCTTTTTGTTTTGGGCCTGTTAAATTGGAAGATTTTCGGAGTCTTAAACTATATAGTCTTAAGATTGTCTTGTATTGTATCCTCACCCTCACTCTGTAAAGAGAGGAATAGTGGCTTTATCACTAAACCGTGGTTCAGTGGATGGTTGCTGGGCCTAAAGCGACTGACAGGGTAGCTGGTCTGTAAGCAGCTGTCATGGAATGAACTTAGCATGTGGATGCATTCGGGCCTTGGTGAAATGGAGATTGTAACTCTCAGGGGAGGGGAAAGGAAGTATATGTGTCAGAAGTGCTGAGGGCCTGTAAATGTGTTTTAATTAAAGTAATTCTTTCCTTACGTCAGTGATGTATCTCATTTCTGTATTTGTAAAAGCTCCTGGAACACAGCTGCCCCTCAGGGTTTGGGGGGCTGAACTAAAACGATGATCACGTGTGAGGTGCAGGAGCACTAAGTGCAACACAGCAAAGTGAAATGAGGAGTAACAGGGTGCTGCTGGAGAACGAGAGTGGTTTGAACTCTTGGGATCCCTTACTGTTACAGGGAAAGACGTCTGTCCTCCACACTTTCCCCATCTTCATAGTTCTTCCTTTTAATTGTTCTTAAAGTATTCATTTAATTCACAACTATTGAGTTGATGACCAAGTGCCAGTTACTAACCCAAATTTTAAAGACACACATTTACGTGAAACAGTTCTCCTCGAGGGCATGGCACCCACAGTCTAACGGACGGTCACAGTACATCAGGGCCTTTGTGTCTGCTGTGCCCTCCCCTCGGGTCTTTCCTCCCAGTCTTTCACGTGGCTGGCTCCTTATCCTTCAAGATCTCATGTTAAAAATTCTCATTTTTGAGGAAATTAAGAGGCCTTCTTGGATCATTTCTCCTATAGTTTCTCTTGAGTCATCTTATTTCCTTTATTACTTAGAGCATGTTCTCTATTTAAATTTGTGTCTCCATTTGTTGTCTGTTTCTTCCACTGGAATACAACTACCATGAGGGTTCCTTACCTAACTACTTTGTTCTCCGCTTAATTCCCGGTGTCTAGCCATAGTGCTGGCTTCAGATTAGTTGAATGCTGAATGAATTCAGTTATGAGTAATAATTAGTCAGTTGAAGGAATGGGGAAGGGCATCCTAGGCAGGTATAAAATCAGGAAAGGGTCTGCTTTGAATGCAAGAGTAGTGGTAAAAAGTTGAGACTGGTAAAACGTATTGGAAGTAGAAAAGGTTACAAAAAGTACTGTGTTTTCAGACTATAAGACACACCCCCCAATTTGGGAGGAAATGGAAGTGCGTCTCATAGTCCGAATGTGGCTTGCCTGGCTTGCTGTGGGGTGGGGGGTGGTGGAGCGGGGTCACAGGAGGCAGGAGCAGGGTTGCCACTGCATTTTCCCCCCAAATGGGGAGGTGCGTCTTAATGTTCCGAAAAAATGTGGTACATTTGAAATGTGAGGCTTGCTGCATTCCAAGCAAAACTAGTTAGATTCTATTTTGTCCATATAACAGAGCCAAGACATGTTTCTCTTAAGTGGTGTGTGGCACTGTTAGGAAGATAATTCTGGTTGCCTGTTTGGTAGATGGACCAGATTGTGGAGATTGCAGGGAGAGTGTTCCATTAGAAGGCTGTAGCCGTAGTGACATGTGAAGGCCTAAAATAAAACTTCGGTGCTTTGGATGCAGAAAGGAAGTTAGACTGTTAGATCTGAAGTTAACTGGGTATAGGAGAGAAGAGAGGAAGGATGACTCTGAAATTTCCGATTCGTGTGCGTGAGTGTTGGGTGGTGGTTCCATTAACTCAAATTAAGGCAGCAAGTGTTTCTGAGGGGATTAATTAACTTTGGATGTGTTGGTTTAATTTAATGAATATGCCAAGCAGGAATATGGTTTCCGATCTCTGATAGGTCCGGATTGATGGTAGGAGCTGCAAACTCATGTATAGCAGTTGAAGCCCGAAAGCTTAACGAAGAAAGGGATCTAAGGGGTCTTCAACTTCAGGGATCTTAAACTCGTTTGAGAGTATGAAGAAAACAATGGCCGCCTCAGGTGTACACCCAAATTTGTGTGCACATATATCACTACAGGGGGTTCCTCAGCTGTGGAACCTGCTGTTGCACTGAAACAGGCCTGTCGTGGAATTCAGTTAAGAACTTCTGAATTAAGGAGCGGACAGAAAAGTATTTGAGATGGGAGGAGAACCAGGAAAGGTGCTTCAGAAGCCAGTGGGAGGATTTTGAGAATTGGGTTCCCAGTGCTGTGTGCCCTAGAAAGGCCCAGATGAGGGAGTTTCAGCCGCGACGTTGGGTTCAGCAAGGAGTCGTTCATTCACAACGTTGTACATCATGCAGAGGCAGAGGCAGAGGGCAGATTGGGACGATTTGGCGCATGAATCCGAGTTAAGGGAACAATGTGTGGTAAACAGAGTACAGAAATCTTGATGGACTCTGTGATAAACAGTCCTGATATGAGAATATAGCCCCTTTGAAGGACCTACTTACTGAAAGGAAGATTCCATTATTTTTGAGGACCTGTTGTGGTACCGTGTTTCAGTCCAGTGGTTCTCTTAATCAGGTGCCCATTAGAAACAGGTTGGAAATTTTTAAAAATCAGGACCCTACAACAGTTAGTTAAACAGTGTCTTTGGGGGTTGAGCCTCGCAGGTTTCTGTCTGTTTTGCCGTCATCTAGTTCGGAACCAGTGTTCCAGTCATAACACTTCCTTATCATCTTGTTGTGTGTTCTACGTCGGAGTCCATCCTTTTGCTTGTATGTTATTTAGTTACTCAGTTTACTGTTGTGCTACTTTTAAATCATCGCCCTTTAATTTTTCTCGTAGACCTTAGTTTCCAGTTTTAAAAACTGTTTGGCTTTCCTCTGATCTTCAGTCAAGTTCTCCATATCATGTATCATTTTTTGAGTGACACAACCCTCAATCAATTAAAATCTGACCAGTTCTGAGTAAAACCAGAAATTCTTAATCATGCTTATATGTGGAAAGGTATTTATTGTGTAATCCTGTTCGCTTTTATTTATGCTACATTTTTTACTAAATATTAAAAACTTTTTAACTAGAACAGTATGAACTGTGTACACTATTATTCTAAGACGCTAATTTTATCATCTTGCCTTCCCTTTCTTTACATGGCAGTCATGCATGACACAGACCTTTACCACGTTTCTGTGTTAGCAGGCACTTTATATGAAGGGTAATCCTATGAAAGCAGTGGAAAGGAGACAAAATTTCCTATCAAAATAGGAAATTTTGCCTGTTGCGTTTTCACCGCGCAGTGCTTTTTTTGATTAAATTCCTGATGAGCTGTCAGCAGTTCCAGTTCAAACCCTGCTTTCACACTCGTGAAATAAGTCAGAATAAAGGGAAGTTTGAACTTTGTACGTGCCAGCCGTGACACCAGACAGAAGCTGAGAGAGGGTTTATTTAGTTTGCTGGTTACCTTGTGAATAACATTTATACCTACAAAAAAATAATAACCTTTACAAAATGATGCTGTTTTATTAGCATCAATATATTGGCTAAGTTAGTTTCATGAATTGTAGTTAACATATGGATAACTTGGGGCAGATATCAAGATTCTCTAGAAGAAGAGAAACTCCCTAGTTTTTTAAATGATCACCCATAATATGAGAAAATAGGGATACATGTAAGACCTGTGGAGAAAACTGATGCCTTATATTTGAAATGAAATGAACATGATAAATTTACATTTTAAATGAAAAGAACATAATAAACAGGTTTGTTACATTTTAAAATCCAAACTAACAACTATTTAATTTTGTTTGAAATGGTTTTGTTGTTACTGGGGACTTTTTAAAAATTCACTGTTAAATTTAGTTTTGTTTTTTAAAAATACTAACTTTATTTACCAGGTACATCAAAATTGTATTCTTTACTTTTATCCCTTGCTTTTACACTTGAAGAAATATGATCTGTTCTTAAGTTTCAAAGCTTGAAGGCGGCAATGAATAACTGGAAATCTTTTTATTTTTGAACATTTCTCTAACTATGGATGAAGGAAATGGGAATAGTTAAATTTAATGCTTTGTATCATGTGCAAGTACTGTGCTCCGTGCTTTGCACAAAGTTTTGATTTTCACTACACTGTGATAGGTAGTGTTATTTGCCTTATTTTACAGGTAAGGACATTGAGGCACAGAGGTGTTAAGTAACTTACCCAAGGTCACATGACTGATAAATGGTGTTGTTTAGATTTAACCCAAGTAACCTGTCCCAGAGTCTGAGTTCTTAAACACGTGTGTGTGTGTGTGTGTGTGTGTGTGTACACACATTGCTTTTTTAGCTCAAGCTAACAGTTAAGGTTTTATAGCCACTGTATTGAATGTGTTTGGTACCTTGGGAACTATGCCAAGGCTAGGGCACAGAAATCAGTAATTTTTTTTTAAGATTTTACTTATTTATTTTTTAGAGAGAGGAGGGAAGGAGAAAGAGAGGGAGAGAAATATCAATGTGTGGTTGCCTCTCATATGCCCCCTACTGGAGACCAGGCCTGCAACGCAGGCACATGCCCTAGACTGGGAATCAAGCCAGCGAGCGCCCCTTTGGTTCACAGGCTGGCATTCAATCCACTGAGCTATGCCAGCCAGGGTAGAAATCAGTAACTTTTGATCATGCATCGGAGAAGCTTATTGTCTCCCAAGAAAACATATAAATAAGAAATTTCACTAGGTTGCAGAAGAATGCAGTGATGGTGGTGTATGCATAGCAATGTG
This sequence comes from Anoura caudifer, assembly GCA_004027475.1. NCBI lineage: Eukaryota > Metazoa > Chordata > Mammalia > Chiroptera > Phyllostomidae > Anoura > Anoura caudifer. The sequence goes on along the minus strand of PVKU01001115.1, from coordinate 240,783 downwards.
GTAAAAGGACTCGGAGCAGGGCTACTCTTAGTCTTAGGGATCAGCAGTCTTAGTCCCTTTGATTTCTTATTTTACCCACCGTGGTTTTATTTACCTTCTGTTCTAGGTTTTCCAAATGTTCACCTCCAGTCTAGGCCTTGACCTGTCCTGAACGATGGACTCTTATCTGGTTTTTGTGTGTCTCCTCTTGGCTGCCTCACAAGTTTCCTCAAGCCAACCTGTCTGAAACTGATCCCTAACCCCTCCTCTTTTTACTATCTCCCCTGCCCTGCAAACCAGCTCTCCCTGCCCCCTCTGTTTCTGTTTTGGTAAATAGTACCTTAGGCCACAAACCTGGAGTCTTCCTTCATCCCCCTCTCCGTCCTCCCCATCTCAGTCAAAAAGCTCTGTTCACTCCGTCTCCTGAAAATGTCTCCACTCTACTTCTTCCCACCTTCCTTCGCCCTGTCATCGCCCCAGCGCGGCCATCTCTCCCCAGCACGGCTGCACTGGGGACCCTGACTGAGTTTGCTGCCCATTCCTGCCTTCTGGCCCATTCTCCTGTTCCAGAAGTGATAGGTTGTTTTGTTTTGTTTTTTTAATTTTAATTGATCAAGTACAGTTTTCTGCCTTTTACCCCCATCCCAGCCCACCCCCCCCCCCCCATCCTCCCCACCTCCCTCCCATTTCCAACCCCCCATTATTATTGTCCAAGTGTCCTTTCGGAAATGATAGGTTTTTAAAAAACAAATATATCATGTTCTCTCTTGCTTCTGTTTTAGCTCACTGTGCTCTCAGGATAAATACGGAAAGTTTTAGCATGGGCTAGAAGGGACAACTTGACCCTTGCCGGCATCTCCAGCCTTGTGGTATGCCCACTTCCCGCTCCCCCTTCCCACCCCAGTCGTGCTGGCCCTCCTGCAGGCCCGAGCACCTTATACTTCTAACTCACCTCCGAGCTGAGAACACTTGCTATTCCTTCTGCCAGGTCTTGTTTACTGCTGAATCCCCATCCCCTTTCATGAATGCTTAGATTTCCAGTCCATTGTTAGAGAATTGATTGGATGAAGGTGGTGCTGAGCTATAGAACAAATAGGAGGAGCCAGGTGTGCCGTGGGGGTAGATCATTTTTAACAGAAGGAATAGCATAAGCAGGCAAAACATTAATATCCTTTACATGTGAGAGCCTGTGTAAATTAGTTAGAAATCTCAGAAGGAAACTGAGCAAAGGACATGAGACAGTTAACACAATAAATACTAGTTAGTAATATTTGAAAAGTTCCCCCTCTTTAGCATGCAAGAACAGTCAGTTCAATGTTGCTGTTTTTCATTTATATCAGGCTGTCAAAGATTTGTACAAAATTCTTTGCTGACCAGATGTGACAAAAGTATTCGCATAACCACAGTCCTGTTTAATATGCACAGATAAATGTATGGATTCAGCAACCTTAAAACATGTGTCTGTATAAGCATAGAAAAAAATTTAGTAATTATCACTGTGGCAGGGTTATGGGTGACTTTTTTCCTTTGAGTATTTCTTATGTAGTCACAAAATGACCTGTTATATTTTTTAAAAGCCATACAGTAAGGCATCAATTTGAGATACTAAATCTATCCAAAATTTTGCTTTCACATAAGGAATTCATGTCTTTGAGTTTGAATCCCCAAATTTGAGGCTGTATTCAGTAAGGTGTACTTCTTGTCTTGTTACCTGTAATTGGATGTTAATTAAAATTAATACTAATCTTAGCACTGACTAATACATTATTTTAATAGAGCATATTTAATTTGTGGGGTGCTCATTAATCCCTCCAAACGGTCATGTGGTGTGTAAATAAATGGTGGTGTTTGCATTCAACAAGTAAGGGTACGAATGGTTCAGAGCTGTCACTTGTCTTTCAAGAGAATCCACGTCTCAGGCACCCTAATTTTCTTCCCTTACAGATCCATTGTAATACGTTCTGAAATGGTGAGATTCTGTTTTTATGTGCTGATTTTTAGAGAATGAGAAACATCAGTTTGCTGTTCCACTTATTTATATGTGTTAAACTTGCAGCCTTGGCCTATTAGGACGACACTCTCACCAACCGAGCTACCTGGCCAGGGCCATAACGTTCTTAAGTTGGCTGCTGCTTAAACATTTTTAATATGGGATGGGTATTAGATTATATATTCTTAAATTGCCAAACTTTTTTTTTTTTTTTTTGTCGCTGGAACTTCTTCATGAGAGTCTAAACCGCTGACTTATTTTTTCTTAAACAGTCGTTCAGAAAATCAACATCATTTAAATTTTTCTTCGCTACTTTTTAGGTACCATTACAAATATTTTTGTAGACCGAAGCATAAAACGCACTCCTCTTTACTATTTATTTGAAGTGACAGTTGCTGGCAACCCTCAGTTATTGTTGTTAATCAATTTCCAATAAAACTTTTTGTAGTTTTCTTAATACAGATTTTTTTAAATTACTACAGTTTATTTTGATGCAAGTTATTCGCATGAATGCTATCTACTTACCAGTCTTCAGAATTGGTATTTAGGTTGAGTAGCGATATACTAGTTGGAGACATGCAGTAAACATAATTAATTTAGCTTTCTGTTTAACTTAATATAATGATTTTTTTTGTACATCAGAAACTTTTGCTTTTACTTAAGCATTTGTTACATGTCTTATATGTTGGTATGATATATAATCCTTTCCTTGGGAAATACAAGGATTTTTGTGACCAGGCATATTATTAATAACATTTTTTTTCATATGGTTAGAATATAAAACTGCCAGCCCGGAGGACTGGTTCCTAGAGTATAAGCCTGCGGGCCACGCCTGAGAGCAGGTCCCAGGACAGAATTCCACCCCGCAGGGCAGGTGAGAGACTCACAGTTCTGCTCGTTCGCTGCCCCTCAGTGCGTTGACTTGCCTCCTCTGCTGTCCCTGGAACATTCAGAATTGGGATGTTAATTTAACTAAACTAACGTGCTAGCTCTAGAATTGAAATAGAAATTTAGTATATAGTCCCTAAATTTGTCTACAGTGTGTCTTCATCTAAGAGTTAGAATCCGGAATTTGGGAATTAGGTGGGATCTTAGAAACCTTTTGGTCTCATCTCCTACCCAGCAGACTTGTTCTGTAACTTTCTTAGCTGTTGATTAGTTATCTAGCCTTCCCTGTCCCTTTGTTTTTCTTTCTTCTTCTTTTTTTTAAATACTTCCGGGGAGCCCACTACTTTGCAAGTATTTGTTTTTTGATGTGGCTTCATGAAATCTACTTTTTTGCGATCCCTTAAAAACATTTCCCTTTTTTTTAAGATATTTGAGAACTACTGCTATTTTTCCTTTCTACTGCTAAGTGTCCTGAGACTTTTCTCAAACAACTGTTTTTATATCCCATATCATCCTACTTTCCTCTAAACATTTGATTACCCTCTTTAAAAAATAAGGGCAGGGTATTCTAGATGTTTCAAGAGACTATTTCTTCTTTTTGCCTGGACACTCCTGTCTTTAACCTTGGGTTTGTTTTTTTGTTTGTTTGTTTTGTTTTCTTCAAAGTAATATAATTAAAACGCCATGTTTTAGTGTGATCTATTGTGAAGAAAAATCTTTGTCTTAAACAACTTTTTATTTGATAAAATTGTGGCAATTTTCAGACAGATGTGTAATGAACACTCATGTCATCTGTCTCCTCAATTTAACAGTTGTTAAGCATTGAAGCAGTAACATGGCATTTTTTGTCTTAAAATACAATTATACCTTACTAGCCAAATCTATTCTGAATAGGTTATCTCAGTTTGTCTGTTTGCTGTGGTAAGATTCCAGCTTCCAAGGGAGTTACCTGAAACTGTATCCGAATCTATTTGTTATGATCAGATAGTGAAAAATAGCTGTATTTTAAAGTAAATTATAGACTTGACATTCTCACTTGAATGATCTCTGAAAAAATAAGCATATTTGTCTACATAACTACTCTTTCACTAACAGAATTAACAGTAATTCCCTAATACCTTTTATCATTCAGGATTTGTATCTCTTAGAGCTATTCACTTCAAACTGGGGTTCTGATGAAGAACCATAATATACAGAAGTTTTGGCCATTTTAATAAAAATGTGAACTTTACATTAATCAGTGTTAAATTTTATTTTATTGATATTGACTTATTGGACCCAGGAAACAGTAAACTTTTCCTCAAAAGTCCCGAAAGTGACTAATTTAGGCTGTGGGTCTTCTGGTCTCTGTCAAGACTGCTCCGCTGTGCATAGTTCTTACATAGGCGTGTGAGCATGTGGGTTTCAGTAAAACCTTTTTTACAGAACATTCGTTACACCTTTGGCTGTAGTTTGCTGACCTGTTAAGGTCTTGGTTTTCTCTGTCTGTTAGTGTGACTTTTCTCAAGCTTTGTATCAATTCGTTAAATACTGTTCAGTTACAATATTCCAACTATGTGAATCTACCAAACAGTAGTGGTTGCATTTTAACAAACATGTTGTATGCTCTGTACTTGGTGTAGATGATTAAATTGAATCCTTAGAAGCACCCTGGGAGGTACACTGGTATTATTACCAATTTCCAGGAAAGTAAGGTATATTCTATACTATTAAACAGGTGTAAAAGAACACCCTCTCTCTGAAGGCAAATGCTTGATCGTCTCCATCTTGGCCACAGGCACATGTTGAGAGACTGTCAAGTACAGCAGGGGCTCGGAATCACTGTGCAAATGTGTTTCCTAGTCTGCTGTTTTGGGAGCTTCCTAGAGAAGAGTTGGTTTAAATGGCATGTCTTACTTTTAGAAAAGAATGATCCCTGGGAGGCCATGTGGGTTCATGTTGTGTTTGCAAATTAGTCTATTCCTAGTCTGTCCCTTCTGCCATTTCTTAAATCATGGATGGTAATTTTGTTAAACCTTTTAGACCCCTCCCTCAGTATCTTACGCAACTTGAATACACTTTAGCTAGAGTCATCTTTTCTGTATTTTAAGGTTTACCTTGGGGTGTTTTTTGTTTTGTTTTGTTTTGTTAGATTTTAGAGTAATATTTGCTTTGTTTTTATGACATTGTTTATTGTGGCCTTTCAGTTTAATATCCTGGTGTGGAAATTTTAAAATGTAGTAACCTTGGGTGCAATTTGTCTTAAAAGCCAGGAGGTGGCAGTGTTTTCCAGGTGATGCTTTAAGGTTGCAGGTTGCTGAAGTAATGTTTTTAAATATTGCTAAAGAACACAATATGTTCTTGTCTGTAAAATTATGGATCGAGGAAGAAGTTGCTTCAACTTCTACAATGTATTTTAACGGGAATTGGAAATGTGACATTTCCTGAAGTTAGGGAGGTGCAATTTTAAACTTTGCTTTTTATTATCAGGAGGATATATTTAAACTCACACTAGGTGTTCAGAAACAGAGAAAAACACCTGATTAAACCATGTCTTAATATTAGGCCTTGGACAGTGGGGAAAATAACTGATAATTTAAATTTAAATCAAAACAAAACTAACTTTATTTTTCTTTCAGTATACCTAATATTTGTTAGGGTTTTTTTAAGAGAAAAATCTAGACTATAAAACAAGAAGAAAAAAAATTTTTAAGTCACTCAGATGCCAACTCTGAATAGAATAATTGTTAACATCTTGGCTATATAAGTATGTAAGTACATACATAGGTCTATAAACCAAAATGAACTTTAATCAAACATAATTTTTTTCCATGTTTTGGACCTCTGTCTGCATTCATGTACTTTCATAATTTGTAAAATCTATTTAGTAGTTTATTGTATAAAACTGCTGTACCTTTATTTAACCAGTCTCTTCAAGTTAGACACATGGGTTATTCTGTTACTAACAAAATTGCAATGTATAATCTTTATACTTTGCTCAGTTTAATTATTTCTCAAGATGCATTTTTTTTATTTTATTTATTTTTAGAGAGAGGGTAAGGGAGGGAGAAAGAGGAAGAGAAACATCAGTGTGTGGTTGCCTCTCACACGCCCCCTACTGGGGACTTGGCGTGCAATCCAGGCATATGCCCTGACTGGGAATCAAACCAGTGACCTTTCGGTTCGCAGCCTGGCACTCAATCCACTGAGCCACACCAGCCAGGGCAATACTTTAAAAAAGGCATGCTATGCAAAAGACTGTGCCTAGGTTTGCCTACGTGAGAGACTAAGCACATGCCTGGATTGCGGGCCCAGTGCCCAGGTGGGGACGTGTGAGAGACAACCCGATGAACATTTCTCTCACACATCGATGTTTCTCTCCTCCCTCTCTCCCTCTCTTCCCCTCTTTCTAAAAATAAATAAATAAAAATCTTTTTCAAAATTGACTTCATAAACCCTATTAAAGCAATAGTATTTCCTGAGGCTGCTTGCCACGTTACTGATCTAGAGTATGAACACTACTCATGATGAACTATGTCCATGATCTCATTTTTAGAATATAAACTGCTGAACTACAAAAATAATCATCAATTTTGACTTAATTTCAAGACTCCTTTGCATTCTCGAAAATTTGCTTTACCCCTTTCTTGACATACTTTTACCCTACATATTGCCCTTGAATTCTCCCCTCAGTTCACTAGTTTAATAATACTCAGAGAGGTAGTTCTGAGTCTGTTTTAGTTTGTTTGATGTAAAAAGTCTGTGTGAAGCAGTAGATTTGACATAGTTTTTTTAAATGTAATTTCTCTTTAAGGGGTGTTTTTTGTAGTTTATGCTCACGGGATGTGTGTCGGTTAGGATTAGGGTTAGCTGCATACAGCAGAAATTCAGTGAGGGCCTTGGTGTGGAAACTGGTTTTTATCTCATACTCATGAGTCTGGAATTAGGAAGGACAGGGACAATAAGGGATTTCATGGTATCAGGAACTCAAGCTGCTTCTCCTTAGCTGTTTTGTTCTACCATCCTTTCCTCATAGACTCATGATTCCAGATGGCTCCTTGAGCTCCAGCTCTCACATCCTGACCCCGGGCAGCAAGAAGGAAGAAGGGCAGGAAGGCAAAAGGGGGTTTTGCTGGCTTAGTGCAGCCCCTTTTAACCGACTTTCCAAAAGACACAAAACCATTTCATTTTACATTTCATTGACCAGACAGAGTCATGTGTTTTTTTGTCCGTACCTGTGGCCCAAGAGCTGAAAAGTGTAGCACTTTATTTCTGCCACGGTGTACGCAGCTAGGCGTCCGGGTTCTGTTGCTTGTGAAGGGAGGGCAGGATGGTTGTTGGGGTGAGCGGCTAGGAGCCTCTTCTTCGCATTTACAGATGCTCTGAATCTGTTCTGCCTGTTGATTTGAACCTATTGTATCCATAATCGCTGTCATGTTTGTGGTGTTATTTCCCAGATATATGTGCTAAGTACTTTTCACACATTTCATATAATCCCCACAACACCAACTCGTAGGCACCATCTATTATTACCTAGCACTGATGAGAAAACCAAGGCACAGACAGATTGCATAATGTGCCCAAGTTCTCCTAACTAGTAAGTGGCGAGCCGGACACTGAGCCTGCTGCATAAGGTCAGTGCTGATAGTTGCCTCTGTCCTCTGCTCATTAATCTACCTCTATATCTGTTAGTCAGGGCCACTGCCGCCCCTGCCTCGCACCTTATAGATGAAAGTCATTTGAGGTTGCTTAAATACAGAGAACAGAAACACAAGAAAATAAGCAGGTTGAAAGGAGCATTAAAGTGAGAAAATACAATGAGCTTGAGGTACAGTTGATACACAGAATTAGATGCAGTGTAATCCTGTGTAGGTTCTAGAAGTCTTGGGGTCTGACTTGTCGTTGTGTTCTAGGACACTGAAAGGCAGAAAAGCAAAATTGAATTCTCTTTACTTGGACTCTTGGCATCTTCATTGTTTTAGTCACATAAATAATTTTAATCCTTACAAAAGACACTAGTTCTTTATTTTGTGGCTGCAAGGAATCTTAAAGATCATTATAATAATACTGTATTTTCTGATTTTTCTCTTTGTGGGTTAGGGAAGCTAAATTATCATTAATTATTTCTTTTAAGATGTGAAAACCCAGTCAAAGAGATTTTTTTTTTATTTATTTTTTGCCGGGATATGGGTCTTATGCTTAGTACAAACTAGGGCTCATTGTGTTTGTTTGTGGAAATTCTTCTGTCAGTATTTTTGAAGAGATAGATATTTTGGAAGATTGTGATCTTGATGAAAATGGTGTTGTGCTGTTCATTAGAGCCCCCCGCCCCTCCCCCCAAACACACACACACAGATCTATGAGCTCCTTGGGGATAAAAGACTGGGCCTTATTTATTTTTTCCTTCAGTTTCCTTACTCGATGGTAAGTGTTCAGTAAGTGAATAATGAATGAATGACTAGTAAATGAGAAAAGTTTATGTTATAAATAATATTCCTGCTTCCTTTAAATTTAAGTCAATTACTCTACTTGAAATAGAGGAAAAATAGGTCATCCTTTTTATAGCTCTAGCAAGAGTGAAATAGGTTTTAGTACCATTAATGATTAGACAGTGGAACCATGAAGGTCACCCCTTGAACTTGATGTGTTTGGAGAATTACCTGTGATACACCTAAAACATAGTGGTTGTAAAGGCAAGTAGCAAGAGAAAAACTAAAAACTGGCAGCTTCCGGGCACATAAAAAGTTAATTATTAAACTTAAGCAATGAAAGTTGGATGTTATATGACATGTTATCTTTTTTTTTAATGCCTTTTTTTAGTGGGAAAAGGAAGGGACATGATTTGATTTAACATTGAAAAATAATCTAGATTTTTTTTTCATTTTAGTGTTCACAACTGTTTGTAAAAAATTCAGAAAACATTTACATTGAATTACTTTATTTTGTTTTATTTCTCAGGATGTGATCTTCGTGGTGGGAAGCTAAGTTTTTAAACTACCCCAATGGATGCAGACAGTGATGTTGCATTGGACATTCTAATTACAAATGTAGTCTGTGTTTTTAGAACAAGATGCCATTTGAACTTAAGGAAGATTGCTTTGGAGGGAGCAAATGTAATTTATAAGCGTGACGTTGGAGTAAGTATCTGAATTTGGGTATGTATGCCGCAGAGCCTAATTGTATAGTGCTGTGAATGAGGCACTAAAATGTATTCGTTCTCCAGATAGTTTAGGAGCATCTTACCATGTTCTAGTTGTACTGGCTGCAGCAGTGAGCACTGAAGTGGCTCCTACTCTGACGGAAGAGCAGCTTTTTGAGATGCTTATCGCCAAGTCTTACCAAAGAATTTTATACTGTTCTCTCAGTTTCATTTGACTGAAGAAGAGGACTTTACTTACGTGTATACTTACTTACTCAAATATAATTATGTTTGAATGGTGCCTTAAGATACACGGATGGATGGATGGTAGTAAACTTTATGTTGCCATAGTCCTCTTTAATTAACCAAGATAGCTGGTATTCTTTAGTAACAAATTGCTAAAAGTATGGCTTATATCCTAGTCTGTGCATTTTAAATGTTAAACCTATAATATTTGAAATGAAAGCTGATAAGTTGCTTTCAACCTTAGTGTTTTGAGATTAACATTACAAATGACAGTGAGGGTTCATTTGGCTTTTATAAACCAAAGAATGATGAGATATATATCTTATATATTTTTATGAAAATTAAGAATCTATATGAAGTCTTTAAGTTCTAAAAATTAGATGCCAGTATACCTAGATAAATTATTGTTAGTTCTCAGTACTAGAAATTAAGTAAAGATGAATGAAATTCAATTAAAACTTTCAGTGACACAAAGCTTTTCAAGTTCATCAACAATTCCATCTTCAATTTAAAAGGAATAAATATATCTGCTAAAAAATTTAAAAACAAAACTGCCTCACACTACTTAGGAACTTTTAATGTACCATATAGCAGAGAAGTCATCTGTCCCAGGAAGGTTAACTGAAAGGCTGAGTTGATGGACAAGTTGGTGGTGAAAGACAGTTAAATGTAGAATAAATGCAGTGTAGTGTTTTGCAGTTGTGTTTGTAATTTTATAATTTATTTTAGCTCAAATCTTATTTTGGATCTTTGTTAAATTTTGCAGCCCCAGACTTAATAACTTTCTAGTTTGATGGTGTGGCACCTGACAGAGAAAGAGAAGACCTCAGAATGTAACAGGTGTTTTAAGGAGACTGCCTCATTCATTTATGTGTTACATTACTCAGTTTAAATTCACATATTATCTTGGACCTTAGTTCTTGACCTACTTATACTCACTCTGTAGGTAATTTTATTTAAACCCATTGCTTTAAATGCCTGTCATGTCTAAGAAATCTAAAATTACATCTAGCTCCAGCTTTTCTCCTGCGTTGAAAATGTGCATGAAGAACTCGAATATGTAGTAGGTAGTTCAGCTGTGAGACACTGTAAAGTAGTGATGGATACCATGAAGCAGATAAAGCAGGTTAGAACTTACAGAGGGATGAACAGATGGGAGTTTGGTGGCACAGTGGGGGAGGCACCTCTGCCCAAGTGACATCTGGTGAGAGACTCGAGTGAAATGAAGATAAGAAGGAGCAATATTTCAGATATTGCCAAGCTCCTGAGGTGTGAACAGATTTGCTGTATTCGAGTGTCCATGCGAACTGTAAATTCCAGTTATGGGACTGGAATGGAGTGAGAGGTGGAAAATGCAGACACTGGTAGTCCATCGTTTTCAGGTAGTAGCGAGAGATTTAGACAAACCATGAATTTTTAACTAATTAAATGTCCTTTTGGATTAATGCATTCTTTTGTTCAGTATGGTATTTGATTTCAGAGTGGGTGGGTGATTTAGGGTATAGTTATTTTGCTCTTGGGTAAGATTAGAGTAGTGTTTAAACATTAAAGTAGCTACATAGAACAGAACCATATATTAAAATTAATTTTTACTATGTTTCTTTTTTTTCCCAGAAAGTATTAATGAAGCTTAGAAAACCTAGAATTACAGCTACAATTTGGTCCTCAGGAAAAATTATTTGCACTGGAGCAACAAGGTAAATTTTACTTGGGTTTTTCATTTTAATTTTCCTTTCATGGAAGGGACATTTATATAGAAATAGAAACAAAATTATATGTACAGTTTGTCATGTTCCTCAGTATAAAATTGACTTCCTGTATAATAGTCTCTCTTTTTTTTTTTTTTTTCCTTAAAACTTTAGTGAAGAAGAAGCTAAATTTGGTGCCAGACGTTTAGCCCGCTGTCTGCAGAAACTAGGTTTTCAGGTAACATTTTAAAAAAATATCCAAAGTGCAGATATTCAAGAATTTATTTTTGTAAAGTTAAAATTTTGAGCTTAGTAGACTAAAGAAATCTATACAGAAACTACTCTCATGATTGACCATTTTCTAGGTTTTTTTATACTGTTCTTCAGTGTAAAAATTTAGTAGCAAAACTTGTCCATATGGGTATTGTTAATGGATCCCGGCTTTTTTCAGATTGTTTTTTACAGAGAGACACCGACTTGTCTTCTTATGAGTTAACTACCTTTTCAACTTTTTTCTCACTTTTAAACAACCGTGACCCACCCCGCTTTCAAAAAAAACATGTTTCTTTTTTTAAAAAAACATGTTTGTGCAGGTTTATCTTTATTTTTTTTAGATTTTTATTTATTAATTTTTAGAGGGGAAGGGAAGGAGAAAGAAAGGGAGAGAAACATCAGAGTGTAGCTGCCTCTCACGTGGCCCTCACTGGGGACCTGGCCTACAACCGAGGTGTGTGACCTGACTGGGAATCGAACCAGCGACCCTTTGGTTTGCAGTCCCATGTTCAATCCACTGAGCTATACCAGCCAGGGCCAAAAAAAACCATCTTTCTAATCGTGTCTAGAGTGGTATAAGTATGAGGATGAGCAGAGAGCTGCAGGACCTGTTGGTATGTACACATAAGTTAGCTGGCTCTCCCACCTGTACAGTGACCATTGCTGGCAGGTTAACATCATCAGATATTTTGAAGAGGCATAAATTTGAGTAAAATTAATACGTATTATGGACCTGCTAGGTCACTTGCAAGTAATGAGTAAATGAAAGAAAGGTAAAGGTGTGCCATAGTCCCTAAAGAAGTGAGCCTAGGCTGTTTGCAGTTTGGATGGGAAGTGATGGGAAGGTGAGGTTCCCTCTGATGACTTCAGTCTCCTGAGGTGGGAGGTGAGAAGAGGACGCACTGAAGGGCTTGTGAGCAGCGGGGTCTGGGTGCCCCAGGATGGGCAGTGTGGAGGCCTGATTAACGGTGGGCCTGCTTTGCGCAATCTTACAGCTTTCTACAACTATCTTGTGCAGGTACTGAGTTGGAGAATGGTTAGTTACCCGGAATTGTGGTTTTACCAGGAGTGTTTGAAAAGGTGATAAAATAAGTCCATTCAAGATACTGTTAGGAGTTGCTGAAGTTATTAACCTGAGAGGACATTATTTTTAGCCTTGGAGCCTCTTGCCTTAGCATAAAATTAGAAATGTTGAGAGAAATCACAGTGAATTAAAAGCACAATTTTATCACTTTATCTTTTACTGTGTTTCCTTAAAGAAAACAAACATCTAACTAAACTCGCAGAGAGGCCGTTTTACCTTACTGCAAGTAAGACGGAGTCTGATCTTTGAAGTTCATTGTGCTCTCAACTATTTATTTATTGACTTTTAAGGTGACAACATTTTCATTTTGACTCTTGAGAGGACTGTGCTTTGATTGTTTTTCTTCTGTTTGCCCTCCTATCTCAGCAGACTAAATATCCCATTTAAAGTATCAAAAAATTAAACTAAACGGAAGACTCAGAAGACCGCAGATGAGCTGCCGTAGTCACGTTTCGTTTGTTTTCCTGGTGACGCTTTTGTGTCTCGTAATGACAGTGTTTCACGCGTTGCTGATGACATCCTGGGGCCAAGCTTAAGATATATGTTTTATCTAATTTGCTTATATTTTTAAGGATTGAAACTTAATCATTAAGAATTTCTCTAAGGAGCATATTTTTGGTTTGTTTCAAAGTAATTTATTGAGCTTTATTTCTCTCCTAAAGGTAATATTTACAGATTTTAAGGTTGTTAACGTTTTAGCAGTATGTAACATGCCATTTGAAATCCGTTTGCCAGAATTCACAAAGAACAACAGACCTCATGCCAGGTAGGTCCTTAAAAAAATTAAGGTGACTTGCCAAATTTGAAATTACTTGTCATGCTCTAAATATTTATATTGTGGCTTTTTTTGTATAGTTATGAACCTGAACTTCATCCTGCTGTGTGCTACCGGATAAAATCTCTACGAGCTACATTACAGATTTTTTCTACAGGAAGTATTACAGTAACAGGTATTTTGTGATACTGGAACCAGGCTTGTCATTTATGTATTGAATAAAGGGTGCCCATGCCGAAGTAGCAGTGATGTCCCTTCAGTAACTTGGGCCCTTCAGGGGGAACCAGTCTTCTGATTTTTAGCGCTGTAGACTAGTTTTACTCGCTTTTATATACTCTTTTGAAATCTAATAGCAGGCTATTTTGTGTCCGTCTTCTTTCCCATCATCGTGCCAGGGAGGTCCGCCCTCTTTGTTCCGAGTGTCTGTGGATCGTTCCTTCGTGTGGCTGTCCCACCTCCAGTGTGGGGGTGCGCTCTGCACCGGCACTCGGATCGTGGCCCGTTTGCAGCTGTTGAGAATATTCTAGTATATATTTTCATAATATTATTTCTTTAATTTATATTTTTATTAAAAATACTCAAGAGAAACCGATTTTTATGAACTTGATAAAGGTTTTGGATAAGCAAAATAGTTAAATACAATTGGTACCTATTTGTACATATTAATGTGTACTTTGTTACATCTTCAAAGTCAAGTGTTTAGAAGGTGTTGTTTCAAAATGACCTACTAGGCCTAGATGTCAAAAGGTAGCATTAGCCATGCGGGGTGATTTTTAAAGCTGCTATGGTTATAAATTTTACAGAGACATCACCTGGGAATCAGGCCCAGCTCCTGGCACAGTTGAGTTAAGGGACATTTCTTTTGTGCCCTGGAGTTTTTCTTTTTATTCCCTCAACCCCTAAAGGAGAATAAAAATTATTCACACTATTAAATGCTCAACAAGTAAGTTTTAGTTTTGACTCACCCCATGGGTTTTCACAATTACCTCAACGACTTGAAGCCAGAGCTGCGCCTGAATCTTGAAGACAGAGTGGTGAGGAACAGGTCTGTCTGTTCCTGCACTTCGGAAGGAACCCAGACTTCAAGGGGCTCCGGAATGCACTGATAAATCTCTACTAAGTGTAGAATAAAATGAAGCATATGTAAAGTCTATCTTTATTGAGTTAATAGATAACTAAACAACACAACAACAAACTAAAGACAGTTGGCCTGGTTAATTAGTGTGCATTATATATTCACATCTGGAATACTTTGTGAAGTGTTATAACTATTCAGTCATACTCAGTGGTTCCCATGGGCAAAGCACTATTCTGTTTGGAGAGGGTAAACTGAGTCAGGAAGGAGTGGACCAGCCTGAGACATGGTCAGTGCCGTCACATTACACAGTGGGTGCATATGTATGTTTTTAGGATCCTTCTAGTAAGGAGGAATGTGTAGTTAAAATGAAAACATTTTTATTCAAAATAAATTCTATGAAATTACTTTTGTCTACTTTTGTTTCTTTCAAGCTATTTAAATGAAAGGTTACATTTTTGGAAAAATTATTCCCAGCATTACACAGATTAATTAATATGTAGCATCACCTCATTTCCTTGCGCTTGTTTTGTTTTCTGTTGATTGCATGAGCTGTGAGTGTGAGGGCCAGATTAGCCGTCACTCTGGGCATTTTCAGACCATGTGGTTTACAGCAGCCTCGGGTTACTTTGGAAGCAGCTTTGTTGTGCTCTGCTGAGTTTCTCGGTACCCCTGCGAGCTTCAGTCATAGCCTAACCATATGCCAGACTACAGTGACCAAAAGGATACTAGTTTTCTCTAGGCCCGTTTGTCATTTCTTCCTTTAATAAGCATATTATAGTGCTTTTTGTTCTCCTTCAGGGACATACTCCTTGTCTACAGTTTTTTATGTGCACACTTTTCACACTGGTCCCTAAAACAAGATGAGTAACATTTTTATTTCAGATTCCCTTTAATTGTCTGGACAAAAACTATTCTCTTGATTTTTATTATGACTCTGTGTATAGAGTTCTTTTAAAGCAGTAACCCCAAAACTGCTTGGATACTTTGAGTTCTGAGAAATGAACCTTTCCCAGTGCTCTCTTTGCCTCCTCTCACCCGCCCCTTCTTCCCGTGTTTGTTACAGGGCCCAACGTCAAGGCTGTTGCTACTGCTGTGGAACAGATTTACCCGTTTGTGTTTGAAAGCAGGAAAGAAATTTTATAATTCTTCACGTAACTGTTTAGAATCCCTAACTGAGCACCTTTTAACCTGCTGCACATTGGACTCAAAAGGAAAACTGGACCAACAGCAACTGAGGAAATAGACTCTTTTATTCCTTCACGGCTACAGTGTAAGCTCCAGTCCCTTTGGATTTTATTTCAAACTTTGCTGTAATAGAAAAAGGAAGTTTACAAGACATGACATTGCTGCTTTTACAGAAGGACATTCTATTTATTTTCGCAGTAATTCTCATGTCCCCGCAGGCAGAGCCGTCACGGTGCGCGCTGCCTTGAGTTGTTCTGTTGTTTTTTTCCAGTTTGAGCTAATGTGTTTTATTTGTGACTAGTCTTTTACATTTTTGTATGCTGAATATGGGCACCAAAGAACCTGTAAAAGTTATCTTTTTCAATTGAATGTGCACAAATAAAAGTTTGGAAAAGGTCTCTCTTCATATCCATTCTATAACGTTTATTCCCCATTTTCTATTTTAATAAAAATTGTATTCCTAATTCTTTTTTTTTATCTATGCAAGCTCAGACTTTTGCTAAAGTGTGTTGGCTTCTTTTTGAAGTGTATTTTGTAAATATATATGCCACATGTACATAGGACCTTTTAATGCTCTGTTACCAAATATCAAATAGGATTTTTTCTTGCAGGTTAGAAATAAAAACATGTATGTAAATTTTAGGGAACCAGAGTAGAACTTTACAGATTAAGCATAGTATTTTATGTTGCTAATTTAATATGATAGAAATGTTAAATATCTTTTAAAAGTTACAAAACTATAGTTTTAAAAAAAGAAACCTCTTACCTACAAGGTGCATATGAGCAAGAAGCTGTGATGGGGTGGACCTCACATGTACCTTGGTATTCTGGGAAGACTCAGCCCTAGTTGTAGGAAATAATCTTAGGTTGGTACTTAAGGCTCTAAGAAGTCTTGTCAGAAGTTGGTATGTTGTGCTGTTGCAACAAGAAATGTTCACAAGACCCCTCTGTGCCACAGTGTCATTGTAATCTAGTCCAACTTGACCTTGAAAGCCATTTTGCAAGATATGTCTTTCCCCTTGCTGTGTCTTATTTAATAGAGCTAAAGAACGGCTGTTCGTTATATAGGGTAGCTGCTCTTTAAGTTACAGTAAACAGCATTTGTGAAACAGTGGTGCCTGCCTCTCCCAGGAGCCCACGAGCGGCGACTCAGAATCAAGCTGCTGGTGTGCTCTGCCGCGTGTTTATACGTCTGTCCTAGACATACAGCCAGCAGTGATTTCACCTGGGAAATGAACCTGAGTCCAGAATTAACTCAGCTTCTCAGTGGAGACAATATTCCAACACAATCTTCCTCTAAAACCCGAACTTCCAAAACGTTTGAAACCTTTGTGACAAATTGCAATATCTTAACCTCCATATTCTAGTACATTTTCCTTACCATATTGTAAAATCTTGAAAACTTGGCTGAAGCACTGTACTGAGCAATACATGTCGTTTTATTTTTATCTTCTCCATGCCTTCCCTTACCCTGCTTTTCACTCTCATAAGCTTGGTTGGGGTGGGGCGGGGGGGAGCAGGGCAAAGGCTAATTTTTATATTTCTTGTGAAAAACTTAATTGTGATTTTCAGACTTCTGTTATCTTTTTTTACATTTGTGTTTATTTGCTGCATTTAAAGTTCCAGTAGGATGG
This sequence comes from Anoura caudifer, assembly GCA_004027475.1. NCBI lineage: Eukaryota > Metazoa > Chordata > Mammalia > Chiroptera > Phyllostomidae > Anoura > Anoura caudifer. The sequence continues at coordinate 223,845 of PVKU01001115.1, read as the reverse complement.
GTAACCTTAGAGAGAATAATATTCAATGGAAAAGTTACAAGTTCTGGAAAGACTTTAAAAATTTGAGATTTTCCACTTAGTTTTAATTAACAGTAATTAATAAGGGACCTCTTCTTTTTGTGTGTTCCCAAAAAAGAAATATGAACAAGGGGGAAAAACATGATTATATGGCCCAGCTCCATAACCAGAGGTCATAACATTTTCAGTATTCCAGTGACTTGAAAACGGGGTAGATAAGCGAGCAGCTCATCAGAATGCTGTCTCAGGAAAGAAGACAGCACTCCTCTGATGGGGTCTGGTTTCAGGGCTGCTGTCGGGGCGTCACTGGGCGGAGGGTGTCCTGCGGAACCCACACAGGGCCGGTGAGAAATGAGCGTGACTGGTGTCTTCTGCTGGCTTTTCAGAAGTGCTGTAAATTCTTTTATAAATAAAAACTGTGCATATAGACCTACAAATTATAAGTATTTCCCCTTTTTATTTTTGAAAACCAAAAAGCTCTGATTGGGAGTGTACTGGGTAAACATTAGTTTGAAGGTAGAATCAGACAGAACTCAGTGAAAGAAAAGTCTTTTAAGATTCCAAAGTGAAAATCACTAGTAATAAACCTAAGAGGTTTGAAATACTTCCCTGCCCATTAACAGTGAATGGCTAAGAAATACCTAAAGTATATATAGCATTTGAACTTCAAAGAAAACGTACAGTAATTTTGTTAAATATCTTACATTCTGTGATGGTTGGCAAAGGGGAAAAAATTACTGTAATTTTTAGACTATAAGATGCACTCCCCCCCCCGAAATTGGGAGGGAAAATGGGGGTGTGTCTTACGGCCCGAATGTAGCTTACCTGGCTAGTAAATGTAGTTTACATTTACATTGGTGAAATGTTACTAAATATTTTACCACATTTTTGCTTCAAAAATTTTTTTCCTATTTTTCTCTAAAACCTAGGTGCATCTTATAGTCCGGTGTGTCTTATAGTCCTAAAAATACTGTACATTGATTACCTATCTTGATTTTTTTAAATCTCAATATAATTTCACTGAAGATTCTTAGTGAATTTCTTAAAGTGAACTTCTACAGAGTACACTTTCCCTTCTACCAGAACAAACGAAGGGGGGAAATGCAGGCTCTGACTCGCATGTGAAGTGCGCCATTGCAGAACGAGATCTTAGATCTCCCTTCCTCGTAACTCTCCGCCAGTCGTAGTCAACATAGTACGTTTCAAAACCAGGACTTTCAGTCATTCTGAATCTCTGAGAATATAGTTTTACTATTTCTTATACCAGTCTTCCTCTTTGTTACAAGGAAATATAGTAGATCACATATCCTAATATCCAACTTGGGACAGTTTGTTACATCCAGTAGGGAAATTCCAAGCTAAATAGAAAGGGTTTTTGTTTTTGACTCAAGATTCTCTTTTCTTCACATTAATTATATTTGCGTATTCATTTTCAAGTTAGGTTCATTCTTATGTTTTTTGAGTTTCTTCCATAGTTTATAATATATATTAGTAATTGAATCGCTACTTAAGTGGTTTGAGATTCTTTATTGTAGATTTTCTATCGTATCTAAATTCAATTACTAAAATGCCTCACCAACTTCTGAAACTTAACTGTAGAGATGCACAAGAGAGCCACCCATGGTTGTACGGGTGAAACTGAAGTTTCAGGTATGGTTGGTGATAGCGGTTTCGTCAGAGAAGAACGTAGCGAGGGGATTGTCCTGCTGTCTGAGTGTCGTTTGTAGTGTCTGCAGTCACCTGCAAGTCCGCATCGTCATAGCCTGCCTGTGTGCCATAGCCCGAGGTAGTGATAATCCTGAGGAGCACGAAGGATTGCAGGGAACTGTGGATCACTGTAAGTTATGAATGCCTTACAAAGGAAACTGTATACTCTTGGCTAAAAAGTCAAATCTAATTGCTTAGAGATTTGCATAAATAACCTGATGGCCTGACTCCTACTGTTGTACAAACAGCTACTTCTAAATAAATATGGTCCCAAGAATTTCAAGTTGTCCTTTCTATTCATATTTTTTAAATGGATGGGAAGATGCTTATTTTTCTCGGCTATTGCAGAATTGCTTGTCACATTATTTTATAATACTAATGACATAAAAGATTTTGTATTACATTATAGTTCATAATTCATAAAAAAGATGCGTAATCCTTGTACCTGTTAAACTAATTAGGAATTATCACTAAAATCTGAGCCAAGAACCTATCTGAATCTAGAATATATATGCAATTGTCCACATTATGTCCTGGTTCTTTTTTACACAAGACCCAGCGCAAGTAGTGTCTTGGGGGGGTGCAGGTGGGGAACCAAACTATAAGCTTGTGTTTAGACTACTTAGCATCTGAATAATAAGGCTGCAACCAGCCTGTATACGCACTAGCTCAGTCTTTCAAAGCTGCTCTGTGAAAAGGTGGAAAGTATTGAAACGGTGTTTTGTTTTGTTTAGCCTGGTATCCTGTCCAAAGTAATAGATGCTTGGGACCTTACCCCTCATTTACCTACTGTGGGTGAAGATTAAAGGTGGTCTTCATCATTTCAGAGTGTCCCTTTAAAACTAGCTCCATGACACTGAAGGCAGAACCTGGGGGTGGCCAGCGTGTACTGGTGTGAAGAGATCATACTGAATGTCCTTGCGCTGCCTCGGCATTTATGAGGTTCTGGTTGTCCCCCGCACTCCAAGGGCTGCTCTGGAGGCTTTTCTTACTTGGAGCTGTTCTGATGCTGAGTCCTCTTGGTGATGACTCATGAAACAAATGTTGTTTTTCACATAGTTCCTGAAAGAGAAAGAGACACTAATGAAAATGTCATTCTTGGTTTACAGTACTTGAAAAAAATGCGCAGGCTATTATTTTTTTTAAATCCCCCTGGGCTTTAATGTTTTAGCTATGCAAAAAAAAAAAAAGACATTTTTTTAAAATTGCAGCATCTTGATGTATCATAAAATTCAGTGTACCACGGAATACTGGTCAACCTCACGCAGAGGGTGAGGTGTGGGGCATCTTCACAGAATTGGGTGTTCCTGTTCACGGAGGAAGCTTCCAGGGATAGTGTTGCCTAGCACGGAGGCGGCATCCCGGGTTCTCTATTTTCTTTCATTTTTCGAACTCTTTATCAGTATACCTCTAAACTTTCTGTCTACATAATCTGCTTTTTGCACTGTTCCCTCACTCCTGCATCAACAAACTCTTTTCTATAGGATTATTCCCCTTAGCAGGAAAATAGGCTCCAGTATTTTACATTTATTTAAAAAGAGAGTTCCCCTTTGAACTTTGCTCCCCTTTCAAATATCTTTTTCAGGAATTTAACCAGTTGAGGGATCCCAACGTGCCTGGTGCTAGGGTAGGTGCTTTGGGTAGAGAAAGAAAAGACTCCTGCTCTCAAATTTCAAGGAGCATACCTTTTAATAGAGGGGGTAGCACATAAGCATAGGATTTCAAGTGGTGCAAATGCTAATGAGAAAGGGAAGGGGGAAGAAGGACACTTGGGGGGGGGTGTCTGTCATTTTGCTGGCATCTCTAAAGTGGTAACATTTGATCTGAAACTGGGATGAAGTTGGGGAGGGAACCAAGTGAAGAACTGCCAGTAAATTATTGTACTTTCAGAAAGACCAATACAGCTGAAGCATGGCAAGTACATGAAAATGGGGTCAAAAGACTTTTTTTTAAGATGGAACAAAAACCATGCCAGGTTTCTCTGCTAATGAGTAGAGATCTAGCGGAGAGGTAAAGTAGGGATGATGCAGGGATGACATCGGAGGATGTCCTGGAGAAGAGAAGGGGTGAAGTGTTGGGCTTCACATAGAAATGATGGAGCTAAAAGAACAGGGAGAATGGTGGTGTATTTGGATACAGATACCAGTGTGGGGGTTGATGTCTGAGGTTATGGGAGTTCCCTTGTGACTGTCCATTGCCAGGAGCAAGGCCATCAGAGGGGGCGAGGAAGGTTGTGGAGGTGGGGAGGTTTCCAGAGAGAGGCGCAATTGAGCAGTTGTCCAGAAGAGAGGCTGTCAGAGGCTGTTAGGACCTGTGTAGTGGCCAGGCAACCCCGGGGGCCACTTGAAGTTGGTGTTCCCAATGTGAAGACTCAGCCCTATCCTTGTGTTGCTTTCTCAGCCAGGTTCCTCTGCGTGACTGCAGAGGCGCATATGGTAATCCTTAACGTGTAAATTGGATCACGTCATTCCTGTGCTTAAAATATTTTAGTAGCTTCCCATTACACGTAGAATGAATCCAAACTCACTCAGCTTATGAACCCCTACACGGCAGTGTACTGACTTTCTAACTGAATCTCAAAGAATACAGCCTCCGGATTTCTTTTGGCTCCTAGAACAGGTCAGATGTTTCCGGTTCATCCTTTGCATTAACTGTCTTCTCTCCCTGAATGATCCTTTCCCCCCGTCTTTGCAGAGTTGGCTCTTGATTATCACCCAGATTTTACCTTAAATGTTACCTCACAGAGCAACTTCTCAGCTCAATCAAAAGTAGCCCCCGATTATTATTTTTATCTGTGCATTTTTGCCCATTAATTGTAGCACATAGAAGATGCCTAGCATATAATCGATACTCAGTAAATATTTACTGAAAAAAAGTGAATTTGGATGAGAAAGGAAGGAATGGCCACATAAAATTAACTATTAAAACTGAGAAATAGGCCTCAGAACTAAAATATTTACAAAACATGAAATGTTGATTTCTCTGTTTCCACCTAAATTGGAGAAAACAGCACGTGGCCAAGTCCCGTTTTGCATTTGTAACTTGCACAGCAGAAGTTAAAATAAAACCCTTTCAAATTACATTATTGCTGAAATCCTTCCTAACCTCTCAGCTGAGTCACTGTTTATAAGAAACTTAACAATCTTGGAAGAATATTTATTTTCTCAGGCTGGTAGGAATAGCAGTGAAAGGACCCAACTCCAATGCCAGAAAGGAAAATGTTAAGCAATGGGTAGTATCAAATTTGAAGTTAAGTTGATATAATTTCCTTTCTCCTTAGCAAATCATCAGGATATACACATCACCATTATCCATTTCCCTGGTGATGAAAATTGATTCGTTGTTTCCTTAGCTCCTAAATTCACAGACTCCCTTAACTCAGCAGTGCCTTCCCCACGCAGTCTTGCAGTCTTCGAGTTCACTTCAGCTTCTATGTCCTCGCAGGTTCCCCAGGCTTTCCACCACCCCATATGCACTCCCGTAGTTCAGTAACTTCAGTGCCATTATGTATTTTGATTTTTATTTCTGTCTCTGACATTTCCCTCCAGGGGAGCTTGTTTAACATGCATATTTCATACATACTTTGATCACTCTATACAATTCAGGCTGCTTACATTTTCATTTTTAAAGCCATTGCCAACTAGCTGCTTCAAGCCAAGACAAGCCCTAGCCTCTCTAGTCAGTGTTGAATAAACAGGAGTTCGCCCAAGATTTTTTTTTTTTGAAAGCAACTTTGTTTCCGGCCTGCGATCAGGAATGGGCCTTGCCGCATAGATACACCCAGCAGATACTGCTCCTCCTGCTATAAGCAAGTTTCAAGTGTGGGATTATTTTGCCACCTCATCTTTTATAATTCTCTGCACGAATGCTTATCTGGTTTTGTTCTTCAATACCAAGGTCCCGAAACTTGTGTAGTCTGTCAAGAGGTCGACAGCACCTGGGTTTTTAGATCTCTCCTACTTTGCAATTTATAACTTTCTTGGAGGGGTCTGGATTTAAGATTGAGTGATTGTGTGACTCAAAAATAACAGGCATATGATGCTGTCAAAAACATTTCCTATTTCAGAGTCTTACTCATTTAGACAGATTCCTTCCCCGCCCTGTATTTTGATGGAACGGCTTGGTTCCGTTTTAGATCACGTGTTCTTAGGGAATGCCTTATTCTGCAGATCTACTAGATGGAAAGATGGGCCTTCCTTAATTAACTTTGCCTTTCAAATTTTCATTTGGTTTGTCGTTTGATACATTCTTGCAGCCCTCCTGTGAAAAATGGATCTACAGGTTTCTTAACTCATCCAGAACATTCTGCTTTCAAGTTAAACCTCATAAGAAAGAGTGCAATGGGGGGTGACAATAGGGGTGCTTCCTTCAGTTAACTCACTACTGCTTTCTCCCTGCCTCGGTTTCTTAGCTAGCTTTGCTCGCAAGGGTTTTAACAAAGCTTTCTTTTTAAAGGACTTTTGCTCTCCCAGCAAGTAGATGGGTAGTTCAAAAGTGTGTGTACACAAGGGGAGGGGGCATAAAACCGATAAAACTTAAGCCCAGGCCCCCTGGCCTGCACAGCCCCTTCCAAGCCCCATGGAGTTATGTGTGATTTTTGCATTAAAAATTTGTAATATTCTGCTTCAATTGGACCCTCAAAAGCTTAGACTCCATGAAAAGCAGATCTCCTGCCTGTGTTCCCGGATGTTGAGGACCAAAACTATTTCTACACCGTAGGCATTTCTCAACTCCTGCTCCCAGCGAACGCTTGCCTTCCTCCCCCTCCACTTGTGTGTTCTGTGAGCGTCGCAGGCAGTCCGGACAAACTGAACCCACTGCTGTCCCCAAGCAGCCACGGACTCTTGCCTCCCAAACCTGCTTTCTCCTGCGCTGGGTCTCATTTCAGTGAAATGTTGCATTGAATCCTGGCTTAGTTTCCTAAGCTAGAGTCCCCAGTCCCGTCCCACCCCCCCACCCACCCCCGCCTTTCCCAGTCAGCTCAGAGCTGCGCCCCGGGCAGCCCCATATCCTCCTGCCCGACTCCTCCAAACCCTCTTAGTCTCCCTCCTTCGCCATCTCCCCTTCCCATTTGCCAGACTTTGCCAAAGTGCTTCTTCAGAAATCTGGTTCCTTTTCTCCCCTGCCCAGTTGTTTCAATCATGTCGCTCTACTTTCTGGATAAAATCCAAATTCTTTACCAAGACGAACAAGGTCTCCCCCGACCGCTCTCCGCCCGGTGCTCTGGGCTCGCGTCTCCGCCCCCAGCTCGGCACCGCCCTCTTCCTGTCACCCCGGGGAGGGCGGGGGGCTCTCCGTGTGACCCCTCCTCTGCCTCCCACACCTTCCTCTTCGCCCAGAAGACGCTCTCAAGACAAGACTGCGCTGGCACTATCCTTTTCGGGAAGCTTTACAGGTGAAATCCTCCAGTGTACTCTCTTTGTGCCTTCCAGCCCAGTGCATTACAGTGGTCTGTGCCCTTGCCTGCCTCTTAAATAAAGTGAAGAAACAGTGGATTCTTTCTCTCCTGTATCTGCAGTTCTTCCCTCGGACCGCGTCTGGCCCCCAGGAGATGGTCAACGCAGGGCTGAATAAGTAACAGCAGGCGCGGTGGAGAAGGGAGTGCCGAGGCACAGCCCGTGAGTCTCACTTCGGAACCCAGACCTCTTCCTCCTCCCGCTGCCGGGACTAGAGATTCAGTCACGCCCTGTGACCCGCACGGCCACTGCCTTCCTGACCATTGTATTTCTCTTCGTAAATGCATGTTTCATTTTACTTTTTGAAAACAGGGCCTTATCTTTATCAAAAATTAGCCCTACAACTTGACATTTAACTTACGGCTTGAATGAAGAGAGAAGATTTTCTTCTTACTAAAGTGACATGTTCCTAGCATGTGAACCATTTACAAGTAAGATGACTTCCACAGTCTTGCTTACTGTGCACCCTAATGAGCCAGGATTCACAGTTTGGCCTACACAAACATATATGCCTACCATCATTTCAGGGTTATTCTTCCTTCAAATAAAAGCTGAAGAACCTCTGTGCCCACAATTTCTGTAGCAATCATGCCTTTCTCTCTAGTGTATTGAAAGTATCTTCAGAAGAAAGTCACACACTATAAATACATAGTTCCCCCCCCCCATTTTATTAAAACCCAAGAACAAGTACGTTCTCATTTGCAAGAATAAGAACTGAAACCTAGGAAGAGTGACAGGCCCCCCTTCCCTCCCCACCCCCCCACCCCCACCCCCCGGCAACACCCGCTTTCAGGCCTCTTTCTGCTCTTAGAGCTATGAGTTCTGCCACCGAAGGAACAGGTGTTTTTTATGGCCTACTTCTTCTAAGTTAAAATGTTAATGCAATGTTTCCATGTGAAATTTATTTAACCGGCATTCTAAATGCCTATTCACCTAAGAAACTCTTAATCTTTCTTAAACTTACTTTGTGCCATATTTGGAATAATAGTAGATGTTTAAGCCTAAGTTTTCCTGGCAACCCTAGCACTAGCAAGTGTCGAGGCCTTAAAGAGACCGGCAAGTGTGACAGAGATGAAGAACTGAAGCTGCGGTTCTAGAACAGGGTGAGCCTCATGTTCCAGGACCTACACCGAGCCCTAAACAAAAATCTCCTGGTGTCAGGGTTGGGGGGAAGCAAGGGAGACGGGAGGGGTTCTTTGATTATTGCTGAAAAGTGCTTTGAAAGGTTGACTTGTGAAAAGCACCAATTATTCTAATTCCTTGGCTGTGTCACCCAAACTGAATACATGGCAGAGAAACTGGAATTACGGTTGAGATATGGTTGGTCCCACACCGAAGGGAATATCCTAAAATAATTTCAAGTATCATTACGATTTATCTGCATATAAAAGCTGCACCTCTGACCAAAGTGTGCTGTTCGGAGAGCAAGGTGCATCCTACTTACGCCTTTGCCAGCTCCATTGAGATTTGTTCCAGAGAGCACCCCTTTGTCTCGGGTATGAACACAATAACGAACACCAGGGCCGCGACACTCATGATTGCGTAGGTAAAGCACACCCACGGCAGTCCAATGAGATCTACAAAGGAGGAAAGAAACGAGTTAGGAATGTGTTTTGTGTTGCTTCGATCTCACTCACGGACAGCCGCTTCTTACAGCAGGTATAAAAACACGAACTTTCAAACACTCAGTATCCTGGGAGATAGTGGTACAAATTAAACTATAGCCAGCCTCTGAAAGTTTCATGTTTACAAACCACCCCAGCTTTCACTGGTAGAATAAATAGCAGTCTTGTAACTGTTGCAGCTTAAATCCAATGCTATCTTTTCGGTGAGCACGCTTTTTCTTTTTGCTCCTTGCAAAAAGAGAACCTGAAACAACACAGAAACATATAAAGGGGAAGGTAAAATATCTCCTCTCTCCCCTTGTGCTGCACGATTCCTCCCTGGGAACTGCTGTAGCAGTTTGGTTTCCATTAATGGACATTTTAAAGACATATTGATACAGATGGACCTTCTTGGAACAAACTCACCCTTCTTTACTCTGATTTTTTAATTGATTTTTTTAAGTAACCAAACCCTTTGTTTTATTATTTATATATTTATTTTTAAATATGTTCATTGATTTTTGAGATAGAGGAAGGGAGAGAGAGACATCGATTGGTTGTCACCCATACGCGCTCCAACTGGGGATCAAACCCACAACCTGGGTATGTGCCCTGGGTAGGAATCAAACCCCCGACCTTTTGGCGTGTGGCACAACACTCCAACCAACTGAGCCACACTAGCCAGGGCCTTCTTTATTTTGAACTGAATAAATTATTTCATGTTGGCCATATTTTATCATTTAGTAGCTAGTGTATTTGCGATGCTTCTTCCTAGATTCAGAAAAAAAGTGATAATAGTTCTAAGAAAAGGCATTCACTTGCTGAGTTGCAGCAGCAAGAAGCCTGATGGTTCTCACTTGCCAGCCTAGTTTTCCCCTCTGACCACTTCTAGCCAAAGGCACAGTCCCTTTGTAGTTCCTGACCAAGGTCAAGGTATGTTAATTGGTGAGAAATGCCCCCTGTGCACTGCAGCCTACATTTGCATTGGGCCACCCCTGGCTCAGCAGCAGAAGGTCCGGCGGGGCAGGGTATAGTGAATAGGAAGCTGGCTCTTTTTAAACACAGGCTCAGACGAACCACACACAGGTTGGAGCCCTTAACAGCTGCAGCCACAAATCATGAGCACTCAGTCAGGCAAACTTGACCAAATAGTCATTTACGAGGCAGTTCTGTAAATGCAGTGTGGAGGGAGCTAAGCACATTAACCACTCACTGGTCAGCCAGTTGGTCTGAGGAGGGGAGAAGCAGGAAGGAGGAATAACACAGCTCTTCTCCGGCATTTTATTTAAACGGATTCCTCTGTGTGTCTCCTGCTGCTTTGCTCAAGTGAATGCTTAATAAAGTGCTTGTAGACTTTGTCCTTCTTCCCCTCTGGTGCATAAAACCAGAATATATAAAGAAAGAAAAAAAAAAAACCCAAAAGGCAATCTCATCAAACTTGTCCCCTAATGTGTTTGAGCACTTCTGTTAAGGGGGTTCACCACTTTACAAAGATTCTCTCTGCATGGTGAGCCAGCTCTGCCTATTAAATGGGGATTCCATTCCTTACCAACTCCTAAGTGCAAGTCCACCTTTCAGGAACTCGGGTTCAGAGGTTCTGCTCTATCTTCTGGATCAGCTTTCCCCATGCCTTCTGCAAGACAGTGCTCCAGTATTTCTGTGCACCTCCACCCTTTCCTTGAGCTTCCTCTGTCCGTGTCAAACATCCTGAAGTCTTGCAACTGCTCTTCACAAGCTGTAATGCTAGGATGAGTGTCTCATTCCTGTTTGTCCTAACATCAAGCTCATTCAAGGTGTGGGTCATTTTTACTAAGTGCTATCCTTACTAAATGTTAAAATGTAGCACGGTATTTTGCAGGCCAGCTGTGAGGATAAGCTTGACAGGAATCCAACCTAGTAAGGGTAGCAACATGTAACTGACCAAATAGTGTATATAACCAAGGGCTAAGCCTCCCTTCCGGGAGGCAGGAACTTTGGGTTATCTATCTCCTGTCTCCTTTACTTGCTGCAAGCAAATAAAACTATCTTGCAACAAACAATTCTCATAGGCCTCATTCTTGAATAGAATGCCCAAGAAGAACCCCTTGAGCTCAGTAGCAATAGGTCACACGCCCATGTCATCCACTTTGCACTTGGTTGGTGGACACGCAGCAACCCTCATAAAATATGTAAACAGTCTTCCTCAAACACTTTACTCAGAGCCGAGCACAATACTGCAGCCATGTCATGAGCACTGCAGAGTAAGTCTGTCTCTTTGGAGCACTATGTTTACTGATAGAGCTGAACTTGCACTAAAAAGGTTGGTGTCCAAAGGCTTGCTGCCTTCTTTTACTTGGAAAATTATTTTTTATTTATCTACTTATTTGTTTTATTTTATTTTATTTTATCGACTATGCTATTACAGTTGTCCTGATTTTTCCCCCTCACCTCTTACCCATTCTCCCACACACCCCACCTCCCATCTCTTTATCTTCAATCTTTGGCATTTTAATTATGATGTGTCTTGGAGTAGGCCTCTTTGCATCCATCTTGTTTGGGACTCTCTGTGCTTCCTGGACTTGCATATCTATTTCCTTCATCAAATTAAGGAAGTTTTCTTTCATTATTTTTAAAAATAGATTTCCGATGTCTTGTGCTCTCTCTCGTCCTTCTAGCAGCTATGGGAAGCAAATATTGACTTGCTTAAAGTTTTCCAGAGGCTGCTTACACAATCCTCATTTTTTTTTTGGATTCTCTTTTCTTCTTGTTGTTCTGAGTGGTTGGGTTTTTTTTTTGTTTTGTTTTTGCTTCCTTATGTTCCAAATCATTTATTTGATTCTCAGCTTCATCTACTCTATTGTCGTTTCCCCATAAATTGTTCTTTATTTCAATTAGAGTATCCTTTGTTACTGACTAGACCTTTTTTATGCTGTTAAGGTCCTCATTAAGTTCCTTGAGCATCCTTATAACCAGTGTTTTGAACTCTGCATCTGATTGATTGCTTAGCTCCATTTTATTTCGTTCTTTTTCTGGAGTTTTGCTCTGTTCTTTCATTTGAGTCACATTTCTTTGTCTCCTCATGTTGGCAGCCTCCCTGTGTTTGTTTCTATATATTAGGTGGAGCTGCTATGACTCCATGTCTTGGTAGCATGGTCTAATGTAGTAGGTGTCCTGTATGGTCCAGTGGCACAGCCTCCTCTATCACCCAAGATGGGTACTCAAGGTGCACCCTTCATGTGGGCTGAGTACACCCTCCTCTTGCAGTTGAAGCTTGGTTGCTGTTGGCAGAGAATGGGAGGGATTTACCCAGGCCAGTCAGCTGCAAGGATTGGCTGTGACCACTGACCACCAACCTCCACCCTCCATGGATGACGTGCTGTGCAGGGCAGGGTGGTGGTGCTCCACGGTGGTCTGTAGCTACCCACTGGGTACGCTGGCCCTGGGATTCCCCAGGTAGTGCAGACCAAGGTCAGCCCCCACTTGTGTTCTGCCTGAGGCCACCTGCATGAGCTATAAAGCAATCTGAGACAGCTGCTCTTTGTGCTGGGCTTGGAAGCTTCCAGGCAAAGCCAAACTGTGAATCCAGGCTGGCTGCTGCTAGTGCCAGGCCTGGGCCCACTAAGGCCAGCTGTTGCTTTTTTGAGAGGATTTAAGAAATTGTGCAGTATGATCCATGACCAGCCATTCATTTGGAAAAACAGCTTGTGTGGGAATCTTGGACTATTTCTAAAAAAGTATGAAGTGCACAAACATTTTTAAAGTTTTATATAAAAACTCAAACCATGCTTATTTAACAACTCCTGAAGTTCCAAAGTAGATGTACTTAAAAAAGTGGTTGACAAGATTCAGAAATAGTATATGTAGATATATAGATACCTACACTTTTTAGTATGCATCTGCTTTTGAAAATTTATACATGATGTATGCATATTATTCACATTTTTCAATGACATTATAATTTTTTATACTTTGAACCATGACCCAAATACAAAACTTACCATTGATTCATATGTGTCTTAAAATCTGAAGGTTTTATCTCTGTTTCTGCTCCCCGCTCTCCCCCACACTTTAGAGTTTTGAAGAAACTGGGTCAGTCGTTTGGAAGCTCTCCCCAGGCAGGATTCTGCTGATTGTCCTCCTATCACTGACTTTCTGTCCTTTGCGTTTCCTGTAAACTGCTATCTAGATCTAAAGGCCTGAGGAGATTTAGATTTTGTTTGTTTGCAACCTTTATACATACGTATATCTATGCATAAAGGAAAAAAAGGGAAGAAGGAAGCCTCAACTCCTTGGTCAAGTTTGGAGGATGCTGGGGAGCCACCTCATTATTTCAAAAACTGAAAAATGAAGAGAAAGCTTTCCTTCCTTGTATGACCCCATATGTCTGTGGGCAAAAACTATTAGTTGTCAGAAATTCCTTCTAACAGTTATGGGAGAAATTTCTGCTTCCAGAAGCTGATCAGATAAGAATTTGGAAGTAAGAAGGGGATGTAAATAATGGAGCTGGGCAGGGATCCTCCTTGAAGGAAGCGGCACAGCAAAGCAGGAGGCAAGCAAACAAGATGAGCTTCTGACGGCAGGACACACGTCCATGGGCACCTGTGAAAGAGTTTGCAAACAAACAACCGAGAAAGTCTAAATCTGAAAACTCTAGATCTAGACAGCAGTTTACAGGGAACACCAAGGACAGAGGTCATGCTACACGATGACAATTGGCAAAATCCCACCTGGGGAAACTGCGAAACGAATGACCCAGTTTCTTCATTGAAGATATAAAGGAGGGAGGAGGGAGGAGAAATGAAGCCAAAACCTACAGATTTTAAGAGACATATCCATCAGTTGTAAGTTGTATATTTGGATTGTGATTCAAACAAACAACATATAAAAAATGATTACAAGACTCTGAAGAATGTAAGCATAGACTGTGTATTGATACCAAGGGATTTTTATTAATATTTTAAAGTTGATAATGATATTGGGTTATGGTTTTCAAAGGTCTTTTAGAAATTCATGATAAAATTTTAGGACAAATGGCATTCTATCTAAGCTGTGTCTTAGAATAATGTGGGAGGAAGAGCTGGTGAGGTTAGGAACAATTAAGGTTGGCAGCTCTTTAAGTTGGGCGGACGTACGTCAGGTTCCTTGCCACGCCCTCTCCTTCGGAACGTGCTTGAAAATGTCCACAGTGAAATGTTTTCCAGGTGAGTGTACTTTATGTTAGTCCTAACTGAGAACACAAAGACATTCAAGGAAAAGGACACATCCTTACCAGTCACCGTCAAAAACGTCAGAGAGATGAGGAGGTTGATGCCCCAGTTCATACTCGAAGTTAAAGCCATGGCTTGTCCCCTGATTCCACCGGGAAAAATCTCGCTGAGCACCAGCCAGGGCACTAGAGGAAAAGGCAGAGGGGGCGGGGAACAGCAGAATGATCAAAAAGCCCTCGAAACTGAGGGGCAGTCCATGGCTCTCCAGCCCGCCGAGTCCTGCGTGATTTGTGGTTGGAGAACAGGGGTGTGTGCTTTCTGCAAGCCTCCAGCCAAGTGAGAAACCCTGAGAGAGGCTGACAGTGGCCCCAGGGCAGGGGCAGGGATTTAAAGTGCTGTAGGTGTCACAGGTCTGACAAATGCAAATGAGAGGGGCAGTGGGTGGGGCCACCTACCTGGCGCAGAACCTCAGGGTCAGCCCCTAGCTCTCCGTGCTATGCCCCTGGGGCCTTTTCCTGGGTCTCCTTTGCCTCACCTTGGAGAAATCCAACATCACAGCTACTGAGTGGGTAGGAAATGCAACTAGGAGGGTGTGAGGAAGGAGCTGGCTACTCTCACTTCTACTTGGGCTTCCTGGCCTGGACAAGCCAGTTAGAGCGAAGTTCTAACTTAAATAGAGCTCCAAGGTTTGATTAGCGTGCCAGACTAAGCACCCGGACTTCTGAAAGGAAACACTTCTGGGCTTGAAAACTGATCAGAGAACTTTTTATTTTCTCAGTGTGACAGGGAACCTTACAGGACCTGGCCGATGGAATTAGAAAGTAGAGGAGAAAATGAACTTGTCTCCTGCCCACAGCCAGTCACACCAAGTTGGTCTAATAAACTGGCTGCCAGTTCCTACAATGGGCTGAGCACTTTACAAACCTCATTTGAGCCTCAGAAAATCCAAGACAAGAATATCACTATCCCTCTTTTATAGAAGAGGCAACAGAGGCGTAAAGGAGTTCGCAATCAGCCAAGGTCACGGGGCTCCTGTGTGGTCATGGGGTTTCCAAGGGGCAGACTGGCACCAGGCCCTGGCAGTCAGTTTCTGGAACTCACGCTTTTTAATCACGATGGTGGCTCAGTGAATATTTGTTAATGAATAATTAAATGTGGAGTACAGTCATGTTTAATTCTGAGGAAAGGAGGATTTAGGAGCTGCCCCAGCCCTGGCTCACGGCTAAGTCACCTTGTGTTGTAAAGCCAGCATTTATATACCGACCAGCTGCATGGTCCTAGCCCAGATGAGGTGAGGCAGTCATAGGGAAAAGCAAGAGACCAGGAGAGACCCCACTGGCCAGCAACCGCGTGGCCACCCAGGCCGGAATCAAGCGGTCAGCTGTGCCTCTAATTTAACAAGGTCTTCCATCACACTATCACTCTCTGCAGAGAAAACATCCGCTCAGAGTACATTCGCTACCTTAAAGTAAGAAACATCAATTAAGTAATAGAAGAGGGAAGGAAAAACATGTTTTTCTTGATTAGCTTCTCCAAGTAAATCTACGCGGGGTTACTCTTAGGGCCTGGAAGAAAAGCAACATGGTTATTATTGTTCTAATCAATAGGGAATTCAGAAACAGAATTGCACACCCCTCCCCTCCACTTCCTGCCCGAAAGTCCCTCCTTAGGTTCTTTCAGACTCTGTCCTTAGAGATAACCTTGCTGTGAGCTTTGCAAGACTGGGGCTCTGACTCTGAGTGGAACAATGCTGCAAAATTCTGGTAAAGCCTTTGTAATGACCTGTCCTTGGGCAAATACAAGATAAAATTATGTAAATCCAACTTGTTGAAGCTAAACAATCTCTACCACATAACAATCCCCTGTGTCTCTCCTTGCCATGGGCAGTTCACAAGGCTCAGCATGGAGCAGGGGTCCCTGTCGCCTTTTGCTCTAGTAGCTGGAAGAAGGAGGTGAAGGGACACTCATTTTTTTTTTTTTTTTTTTTAGTGGCGGAATTAGCACAGGTTTGTGTGACCTACTTCCATCCCCACCTCATCGCCTCTGAAACCCCTTCTTCCCCTCCCCACCTTTCACCAGGATGGCCTCTCAGAATTATGTGGTGGGGTTTGGGGAAAATCATGGCTGTGGCCATCACCGCCATGCCAGCAGGGGGTGAGAACGAGCTGGCCCTGCCGTCATGGAAAGCGGTGGGTCTCGCTAACAGGAAGATGGCACAGATGCTCAAAGTACTAGCAATGAGTGCTCAGTCTGAACGGCCATGGGCTTGCCGGAGAGCCCGAGGTCCACACGGACGGTCTCTCCTGGGCCTGTATTCAGTGCAGCGCCGAGCCAGGTCCTTGGGCGCTCTGACCAGGCCAGCAGCAATAACTGACGATTCAGCGAGAGGCTTCCCTCAGTCTCGCATGGAAACTTGACGGGCAAACCTTGCACCTGACCGTTCAAAAGATAATGTATCATTGCTGAAAGCTTCTATTTGTTTTTAGAGAGAATTCTACATTCTTTCTAAATTCTACTTCTAGGAGAAAGAATTTGAGAATTGATGCCTTGGTTTGTCCAATGGACTGGATGCTGCAGCAAGTGACAAGTGTGTTCCGACAAGGCTGGTTCGCCTCCTGGTATGGTGCCTGCCAAGTCAGAAATACAGAGAATGTTATTTTAACTAGGATTTCAGAGCCATAAAAGTCACAGGTTTTCAGATCCAGAGAGAATGAAGTAAAAGTCAAAATGCTGCTTACAGCGAGAGAGAGCTTCTGAAAGGGTTAGAGCTTTTCCAAGGCAGACTTAGGAGCGAGACAGGGCCAGAATCTTACAGGCCCCGTGCTCCCTGGGCCGCGCTGTGAATGTCCGAAACAGAAGAAACGTGGAAGCTTTGTTTCAGTTGGTAAGTAAGGAGCCCAAAGGGATAAACTGTTACCTGAGGACTATGTGGCTGTCTGTAAAGACAAGTGTAAAGTTCTTCAAAAATCACTGATGTTTTCTCTAACGAGATGGCCCAACTTCTTCCCGAAGGAAAGTCAAGTTATTGCCTCATGCCATAGTAAAGACATGGTGGCTGTCTCTGGCTGTCCTGTTTATCCCTTTCCCTGATGATGGGCCCATGGGAGATGCTGGGTGCTCTTTGCTCATGAGGAATCCAGAGTGTTCGAGATACAGTGAAGACCATCAGCGAGTGCAGCCACTGCAGTTCCGTGGGTTCTGAAACAATTCTCCCTGACCCCTATTATTCCGCCTTCAACCCCATCACCCAGGACTACCTACCTCAGAAAGATGTGTGTCTATAAATGTCAGTGTCTGCACATGTCTTCAAGGCCTTCTCTATGCTGCAAAGATTGAGGATATTTTAGATCTGTGGGGAGATAACGGCACACAGATCCTGGAACTCACATTTCACTTGGTATTAAATCAGGCTGCCTGCCCGAACTTGCCTGGCCCTGATGCAATCTGCAGGCGGTGTTTATGGCTGCACAGAGTGTCATAAAAAGACCACAAAGGACAAATATGTCGCTGGTCTCCGTGTGCAGGGAAGGACATGGACGTGGGTTCGCAGGAGCAGTCCGGGGAGATGACTGAGCCCTACCACCTGCGCTCTGCCAGGCTCGCCTTCCCCTCCCTGGCCCCTGCTGCAGTGTTCCCACCTCGGCTTCAGATTTACCCTGCGGCTCTCCAGGCACCCCTTCCCTTTGGCTTCAGTGCTTCCTGTACTGGCCCCAGGTGGTTTGAAAGTCTCCTGGAGGTCTTGAAACTCTCACCAGAAAATTCCTACCAGCTTTGGAGGAAGTTCTATGCTTAGGCTGCAGAATTTCCATTCAACAGCTTGACTCGACCTGGAGCAAGGGGCCTACACTCAGTCCGAGTGAAGCCAATTCTCGGGGCTTCCTTCGCCTGTGCAAGCAGCATGCAGCACACACCCCTCTCTCTCTCTTGCTAGGGGCCACTTACCTGCACACTGGAAAGGGCATGTGCCCGCTCCCTTCCAACCAGGTGTCTACATTCTGGCCTAGCAAGTTCCCTAAGCGGGAACATTACGTTCTTTGAAAGGTAAGCTCCACCACAGGCCACCTGCTTCAACAACAGTGATGTGGGACCTTTAATTTATTAATTAAGTTTTTAGTATTCTCTCTTGGCTCACTCTCAGGAGTTTTGTTCACTCCTGGCCTTGTAAAAGAAATATTTCATTCGCAAATATAATATTGCACTTCTTAAATAACAAACCAAGACATTCCAGGGGGAATGTTGCTTACGTCTAGAATAACGTGATACATTTCTACTCTAAATAGATGAAACTTATTGTTCTAAAGAATAATGAAAATAGATGGGGAGTCGAAGAAATTTTATAATAGTAGAGTCATCAGGTTTTCAATTAACAACAAAAGTTATTTGTAATATCAGCTGATAGCTTGAATAAGTCATCCTTCAGCTTTATTGAACATGAACTATTGAAAATATGTAGGCTTATGAAAGGATTATTATGTAGTTATTAGAATCATTTTCCCATCCCACACTTACACCTATTTTCCAATTGTCTTTTTAATTAGTTTTCTGAGGTTTTGATAATGTGTGACGTGTATCCTGAGGTTTCTGATGGGTGATAGGTGTGCTTTCTTTTAGGAGGGAGGACACGTAACTGGGGATGGGAGAAGGAGAAATGTTAGAGAACAGGTTTTTTGACATTGAAATTGATTTCCTTTGATGTATGGTTAAAGGAACACTTTGCACAGTGAATCCCCAGGGGTACGCATATCCTAATTTGCGGACCACTGAACTAGAGACCAAAATGAAAGAAAAGAAAAAGAAAAGCAAGAGCTACAAGAAATTAGGCTTTTTTGGTTTAAAATATAACATGAGTGTCATGCTTTAGATGTAACCTTTTATTTTTGTGCTTTTTTCATAACTGATGCTTTGGACTTCTATCAGGAAAGTATTGTAGTTTTTAATATTCCTTGGAAAAAGTCTTAACCTTGTGTGCTGGAAAATAGTAAAGAAAACAGTGAATGCTTATGTTTATGTGTTTATTTTTAAAGGATTGTATTATGCTTTCTGGTTCATTTTTTAAGTTTTATTTATTTATTTTTAGACAGAGGGGAAGGGAGAGAAACATCAATGTGGGATTGCCTCTCATGCACTCCCAGCCCCGGGAACCTGGCCTGCATCCCAGGCATGTGCCCTGACTGGGAATCGAACCAGCAACCCTTTGGTTAGCAGGCCAACACTCCAAACTTTCAAAAGCATAGGACTAGGGTTGTGCTGGGCCGAAGCAAAAGTTCAGCACTGATGTGTGATGTGAACAGATGGTGGCAGAACTGATGCTGTCATTCCACTATGCGTGCAGCTGTGCTCACGCTGCGAAATGCAGCGTTAGACGCCGGTTCTGTTAGGTCCGACTGCCACATCATCTAACGCCAGACAGGAAGATGAGGTTTCATTAGCTACAGGTACATGATGCCTTTAAGTTTTTCCTCTTTTGTTTGGGAGTATATTGAGTGTAACTATCGAGATACTATTTTTTTTAATTTAGCATTATTTTAATGAGTAACACCAGAGAACCAAATAATTCACCACTTTAATCAAAATGACCTTTAACTTAACTAACTAAAAAAAAAAAAAGGAACAGTAGCAGTATGAATATTGGTAATAACAGAAACCTAAGCTTTAAATGAAAAAAAAAAAAAGATTGGCAAGATCTTAAAGGTAAACACTTACACTTAACACAAACCCACTGTGTGAACATGATTGTGTAATGGCTACAGTTGATAACAAAACTCTCCTGTTTAAGGAATAATTTGTGCAATACAGCTTTTCTCTAAAGATACGCAATTGTCACAAGAATGGTGGGAAAGGACAGCGAGCACTAACAAAGCCTTTCCCTGTGATGGTTCCAACATCAGGGGGCCTGGGGTCTGGAGAGAAACGTGAAAGATATTAGAATCTCTTGTGAAACACTTGATGTCCTTCTGATCTGCAAGCTTCTTTCTTCTAGACCCAATATGCAGCTACATAAACTTCTAAATTATAACCTACAGTTCCACATCCCTGGAATTGCCATAATCATTAACTATGCAAACAGTGTATGAAAGATTTCTTTTTGAAGAGCCAGAGTTATTTAGGTATACACTCTAAATTTAAGTGTTATGGCAAATGAGCCTTTTTCTTCCTACAGATACCCATCTTCCAAAAGGCTGACTCAACTCCATAAAACCAAACCAAAGTTAGGCTCTGTAATCTTTGAGCCTTAAAAAAATTCTAATTTCTTGTTTAAAACAGAAAAGCAACCTTTTTAGGATACTTGATGTGAGAGACAATTCTCCATGGGCCTCTTGCATCTCTGCATGTCTGACCATCTTTGCCCAGGCTACCTTTCCGAGGATGTTCGCTATACAAACAGCCTTCAAAGACAGATGTAGTATCTCATCTGGAGCAAAGCTCTGTTTAGTATCCAGTCAATTAAAGATAAAGTCTCCCTGCAGAAAATAAATCAAGCTAGTTTACTGTCTATTATAAAACATTTGGGTACCCTAAGCCTGGGGTTCCTCTCTAAAATACCCCATCATGGGTGTAGGTGTAATCTGACCCTCTTTGTATGGCCTTGTGCATATTAGGGCAGGGACTGCTGCAGATCTGATATCCTGCCTATTGTTACTGCAAGGAGTAGTATATGGTTCTTTGTCTCTGATCAAGAAGTCTTTTGCCAATATCCATAAAACTGACAGTCCAGCTTGCTAGCTTGCTAGTGGGCTTACATATCATCCAATTTGCAGTTCATGAGAGTTTGATTACTTGTGGCTATAGTGTAATTTTTCTGCAAAGATCTTTTATTCCTGTTATGAACTTTGGACTGCCCATTCATATCTGTGGAATTTAATGTGACTCTTAAGCCTGAAATAATCCACTAAAACATTTCTATAAGCTCTAATGCTAATTAAATAAGCAAACACAGCCCCCAAATTTCAGATTCATATTTTCACATATTTTTCTTAGTAAAACCGTGAAAGAATTACCTTAAATTATTTTTGGCACAAAGTCATGGTTAAAAACATTTGTTTAGTAAACCAAGGTAGTAATAACCACCCCATGATACAGCTAATCTCAATTTCTTTCCCCAGGGGAAGCGCCAAGTCTCCTATTTGGAGAAAGCAAATAGATGTTTGGAAATGAATATGTTGCTTAACATTGTTAAATTTTTAAATGACCTTAATTCTAGTACATTTAAAATGTGAACTTTCTTTGGTCATCAGTTGAATTAGAGATGGCCCTGAGTTCTGAACTGAGTAACTTTACTCAGATGTAATTTTTGGTCAAATGTCCATAGGGTTCTGCACAAATCACATTTTACTCACATTCCCTAGATTCACTCCAGAGGAGATCAGGATGTCCCAACCCCAGACAAGAGAGAGAAAAAGGTTTAATCACAGATGCCAAGAGAGTTCCAGAAACATCTCTCTCTTTTTTTGAGAGATGTTTTTGGCTCAGCTAGCAAAGAGTTATTGAGCCCCTCTTGTGGGGCAGGCCCTAGGAAACAACAGTGAACAGGACAGTTTTTGTGCAGAATGGGACATAGAGTCCAAATTAGCCATACCAATTTAGAAGAGCGGACCTTTGGTGTTCCTCAGCCAACGCCACCTATTTCACCTGTCACCAAAGCCTTGGGATTTTCTGTACGACCTGTCTGATTTTCTAGGAAGCTCTCTTGACTGTAGGTCACCCAGAACTGCACCACACTTCAAGCCCCACGTGTATTTCTTTAGTCTCCACCCAACTAGAATGGAAGGTGAGGAGGCCCATGGCATCGTAATTCAGCAGGAGGCTAACGAAGCAGTCCTGCGTGTCCCAACATGACTTAAGCAAAACGCCTGCTGAGGTCAGTGCTGGCATTATCAGAACTAACCATCTCAGTTTGACCATAGCCAGATACTTAGCCGCGCTAAGAGCTAAACGTATTGAGTCCATGCTGAAAACTGAACACTAAACTAGGCACACTTTGTGCAGATTGCTTCATTCAACCCCACAATTACAGTGAGACCGGCTGTATTGCTCCATTTTCTAGACAGGAAAACTGATGCCTACAGAGATGAAGTGACTCGCCCAAAGCCCTACCTTGTGGAGCTGGGACCCAAATTGATGTCAAAGCCTTGTTTAAATCGACACAGCATCCTATCGACACAGTGTCTATAGGTTTTCTGGTTGTTCTCCTAAACTGTCAATTCATGTCCCCCTCAAGGTCACCTCACCTGCTGCTCTCCCTGCTTAAGATTCCTTCCTCCAAGGGTTTCACATCAAGCTGTGGCCCAAATGTCACCATCCCAGAAAGGCCTTTTGTGGCCACCCTATCTGAGATAACCCTCCTCCAAGCAAGCTCTTTCGTTTATCTTTCTCCATTTCTCTTTATCACCCTTATCTCCACCTAAATTTTAATGCTTCTCTCTCCTGAAGTGGTATTGTGCATGTCTTCACTTTCTTGCTTATTGCCTGTCTGCACACTAGTTCTCTAAGGGCTGGGTGTGGACCTGGCTTGGCCATCCCTGACTCTCCAGCACGCGGCGCCACGCCTGCCACCTAATGGGAGAGCAGGACACAGGTGCTGGTTGAGTGATTGAATCAATGAGTCTCCAAGGCTTTTTCTGTTTCTCTTCTCTTGTTTGTTCCTCCAAGAGGATTCTTGCTCGAGCTCCTGCTTCTTTGGTAGAAAAGATTGGGAGAGGTGATTGGGTGTCACCTGTCTTTCGGTTTCCAGTGTAAGTTTCTGTTTGAATGTGTGAATGTGAAGGTAGTTAAAGGGTGGCAGCCATAGACTCATAACTGAACTTAATATGTGACCTTGGACAAGTTCCTTTTATTTGCTCATAATGAAAATACTTTAGTCATGACACGGAAAGGAGGTTAATTAATTTACAGACATAGGAATTTGTGGATTTTAAAAAAGTCCTGGTAATTATTGTGAACAGCACAGGCATACACATTTTTCTAAGTTACAGTGACTATTTTAAAAAGGCTGGTTTCTACATGAGTATCACCTCAAATGAACTCGTGAGAAAATAACTCTATGCCTTGTGTTTAAGCTCATCTCTGCTCCACCTTTAAAGCATGAATAGAAGAGAAATCTGTGTGTGGCTCGAAGTCCTCACAATGTCAGGACTCTTCAGCTCTGCTCAGAAGCTATCGAAAAATAGAAAATAGAAAACCATAGAAAAAATAGTTTTTGAAAGAAGCTAAAATGGTCATCAAGACCACCCCCAAAACACTGCAAAGAGTAAGGTTAATACTCTGAACATATTTTGAAGTGAAAGATCAGGTATGGAAAACAAATTGGTTAATAATAGTCTCCAATAAAAGCAATGGAGTATATGTCCTGATTTGATTTTGATGGAAGAATTTTAGTATTAGTCACAGAAAAACTCAGGGCAGAGGTTCTTCACCTCTTTGGGCCATGAACCCCTTCAGCAGGTTGGTGAAGCATATAGATTCCTTCTTAGAATAACATTATAAATGCATAGAATACAATACATGAGATTGCTTGGTATCCAATTTATTTCTCCTCCTGAGTTCCAGATTCTGGGCAACCCTATTCTTTTACAGTTAGGGAAAAAGGACACCATAAAGTAAAATGAGGTAGGACATAAGACTTTAACCTAAAAATACAAACACTTCTTTGGCAGAAGGAATTATGGTACGATTTAATACAACTAAGGAATGTTGTTCTAAGCCAACCCATATTTAAGAAGGTTTAATAAAAATGGTGTAATCTTGCTTTCAGTTTTACTTTAGAACAGCAAGTACTTTTTCTTTTGTAATCAACTCTGTAAATAAAATACCTGAGCAATAATCACATTAGGTTAATAAGCTTTAGAATGCATTCAAGATCTGGTATGAAAATCTTGCACCTAATGAAAATCTCCTTTAAACTCAACTGGTTTTTGCAGTTTGTACCCATGCTCTAGAATGTAATTTTGGTGATTGAATTGGAATTCCTGTGATATGCTTTCTTTAGAAAAGAAAAATAAATTACAACATCAAAATGGACAAAAATTACTGACTCTTAGCAATAAAAAAAGGACAATTATTCAGATCCCTTCTAAAAGCTTGAGGAGAATCAATAATCCCAAACTATAGATGGGAAATTACTACTTGTTCTGCTTAGAGCTCAGCATGCTTTCCAGGCTTGGGCACAAACACCCAGCTCAGTCCTGGGAAATGGCAATTATAAAAACAGCAATTATAAATTGGAGAAACCACAAGATGAAGGGTATTCCCCTTTCCCACACCCAAACTTCCTTCAGCTTTGAGATTCTCTATCTCATAGTATTGGTGTTGGTCTAAGAAATTTTCAAAGGGGCTCTCTTCACCATGTTGTTGCAAAAACAACAACAACAAAACAACAACAACAACAACAACAAAACCCAGAGGTATAAAATAAAATAATCTGGGACTACTTTTAAGTTCTCTGTGTATGAAACTCCCAAGTAATTATGACTTAACAATGAAAAGCTCTAAATGCCTCTCACTACTTGTTTCCAAGCCCTACTGATTCCCCTGCATCTTTTCTTATGAGCAAAAACGGAAAGATTTTTAGAATCATGCCCATGTGACAAATTATTCTGCAGAAAAACTCGTGATGGTGTTTGGCAGAAACATGAGTTTCCTTGGCAGCCTAGCATTTCTAACTTATGTACTACTTAGTTTGCCCCGTAGATAGCTTGACACATGTGAAGAAGCACACTTCAGATTTTTCCTTTATCCGCATCTTATTTTTAAAGTCCTTCCTCCCCCTCCTTAGAAACACAAATGTGTTCCTGCAAGGTTTTCAATCAGATTTATGCAGTGCTCGCTTAGAGGGAGAGAAGAAAAAATATGTCATTTCTTTCTTCAAAGAGTTTAAAATCTAATAATCATATTCTGGCTAATAAACCAAAACAAACATACAGAAGCAATACACCGTGTCAGTAAGGACTACATTATATTACACTGTGCATTGTTCCACGTATGTATTATACTGTAACTTCCATTTATATTTTACTCTGTAGCATCCAAAACATACATGCATTAGCTCACATAATGCTCTTTCTGTGAGATAAGACAGGTGTTATTATGTCTGATTCATAGATTAGAAACACCTTCATGAAGATAAATGACTTAAAGATCACACAATCAGTAAACAGAAGACTTGGGATGAGAACCCAAATTTTCTGATTTTAAATTCAGGTTTCTTATAGCCAAAACTGACCTACTCTACCCTATACATAACTAATAGTTCATACAAATACAGATTTCTAAGACATAAATTCCTAGAGGAAAGAAGAATTTCATTGAGCTTTAAAGATAGGAAGGATTTGGGTAGAGTAGAGGAAGTGTAAAGCAGTGGGAAATGAAGAAGCCCAGAGCAGTAAAGTATTGGCTCATTGCACAACGCCAAGGAGCATCATTCATTTTGTAGTCTATGTGGAACCTATGTGTACTTCTGTAGGAATGGTGGCCCTGGAGCACAACTCCGGAGCTACAGTGTAAATGGTGCCCCCTGGAGTTGTACAATGCCCTGATATAGTTGAGTAAGATGATGGAGGATCTTGAAAAACCATGAAATTTTCCTCTCAGAGATGGGTGATATAGTAACAGAGAGAGCATGGAAACAGGCTTCTGATGCCTGGAGTTTTATTTCTAAATCTGTGTGATCGCAATGTCCTGGTGTTTCTTGTCTCTTTTTGATAAAAAGGAATGTTGGTAACTCCTAATCTCCTTTTCATTTTGCAAAGCATTTGGCTTCTCTGCTGTAGTAGAAAGTAGGATACCATGGAAGGTGTGTGAACATTGGTGACAGGAGGAACATGGTATGTAAGGAACACTGGTGGGGAGGATGAATGGGCGTGAGAAAGGCCCGGAATGGCAGAGAACGACAGGGACAATCTCCTAGCAATCTAACAATGACCATAAGGGATAAGTGATGATGGCAGAAATGGGAAGGAAAAGATAAACAGCAGCCGTTTGTGAGGGAAACTCCAAGAGCATTTGGTCATTGACTGGATTGGGAAAAAGTCCTAGGGCATCAAGCCTGAGTGGCTGGCATAGTGTTTGCCACAAGGAAGAGAAAGGAAAGCTCCCCTGGTCGGGGGCGGGGTGGGGGACGAGAATTCAGGACCGGGCTTCTCGTGTTTGGCTGCGAGTGAAGCATCAAAGTGGAAAAGTCCAGCACTCGTTGGGAAAAAGGAACTGTGAAGAAGCCCTGTGAGATGATGGAACTGGAGATAAGTGAGTCATCCGCTCAAGGGAGATAATTAACGTTCCCGAGAAAATAAATATGAACCCTGGCTGGTGTGGCTCATTGGACTGGGTGCCAGCCTGTGAACCAAAATGTTGCTGTTTAGATCTTTGGTCAGGCACTTGCCTGGGTTATGGGTGGGGTCCTCGGTTGGGGGAGTGCAAGAGGCAGCTGATCAATGTTTCTCTCCATTTCTTTCTCCCTCCCTTCCCCTCTCTCTACAAATAAATACAAATTAAAAAAATTTGAAAAAGAAAACAAATATGAAATCTTCTATGATGCATTGACAGAAGAGTGTTTTTTGGTTTTATAGCTAAAGAAACAAAAGCCAAGAGACATTAATGAAATGACCTTTTTTTTTTTTGAGAAATAGATGGAATGTAATCTAGCTATGTATTTTAATAATTAATGTTTTCATGAAAAGAAATAAATGTCTCTCACAGCAATTAAAGAGAGAATGCAGGGCCCTTGACCTCTGAAATATTCCTTTCCTTGTTTACTCTGGCAGTTTTGTATTCTGTCAGTTTAGCTAAGCTGGAACTACATTGCCCAGAATTCCCTTCCCTGTATAGTCCTGGGTTAGGGTTGGCAAGAAGAGAAATTTGCATGAGACCTGGAAGGCCCAAGTGACACCTCAGCCTTATGCTTGATGGGATTGGTACAGGGCCCTAGACACTGCAGCTCGTGCACCTGCTTGTGATCTGCTGGTTCTCCGTGCTGGTGTGGGGCAACAGCTAGTGCGGCCAGGTCTCCTCCCGCTTCTCTAACTACTGGCTGCGCTGTTCACACTGTCAGGACTGTGTTGGAGAGGGACACCGGTTTTTCTACAGGTGGCTTGCGTCATTGGACTTGATGCACTGAGAGACAGATGTGGGCTCCACTTTCTTCTCAGGGATCCAATTTGTCCTAGCAAGGTCTGCTGTCTCTGCTTCCCTTCTGGGAGTCGAGCTTTTCCTCCTGCGTGCCCTGCTGACCTGCAGAGGCTTCCGGCTGCAGCCGGATGCAGGGGCTGCTGGAGGCTTCCACCCATATCTTCACTAGCTTCCTTTTGTAGCCCTGATTGGTGTAGTTCTCCTTTCCCTAAACGTCCCTTCTTAACCTTCGCTTTCTCAGATTGCCTTTTGCTCCCCCAATTGCCTTAGGTCTAATCCCTGTAAGAAATTCCTTACCCTGTCTCACTCACAGTGCTTCTGCTTTCCTGACGGAATTGCTCACAGTATCTTATTAACCAGGCCTTTCTGCAGCCAGCCCTGCTTTAATGGACTGCACTTAGTGCATTTCACTTACTCTCAAGGCACTATTAGCCATCAGAGAAGGGTGATGAAATTTTAAAACACACATTCATATTTTTAAGTAGTCATCACAATAGACTGAGAACCAATATTAAAATAGTAGCTACAATGAGATTCAGGGACATTATCTGTAGAATTTAGGTTCCTGACTCTGGGAGCCTCCAAAGCACCCAGAACCACCCAGTTTTAGTTGTTAAAGTGAGAGACAGAAAGAAACTCTTATTTTGCTTAGGCCACTGTGTTTCGGTCTTTGTTATAGCTGAGTTTGAATCCTAACCAATATACACGTTTGAATATTATTTTAACCAAGTTCACTTATTCAAGTAAATGCACATCAGATACTTCTGTAGTCTTACCATTATCCTTCTCTTTTACCTTGTAGCTTAGCCTTACAAAAAGTACATGCTTACTTACCTAGCAGAGCTTCAAAAAGAAAGATGGTCTCTATCTTGAATAAACTGCAGGGTGGGCCATTTAAAAGACTCATGTGATGGACAACGATACACTATTTTCATTCATTCTTACATCTAATGCATCCTTGAGGAGAAAACCAAACTAAAAACAATTAACCTTTACTATCAAGACCAACACAAGACTGCCTAATCTTCTCCTAGTCTGCTGATTAACACCGAATATCAGATGACAAGAGATGTAGTCTTTCGAGCAAGTCACTTACTTAACTCCTCTGAGATTCAGTGCCATCGTTTGTAAAACTTGGTGAACAACTCTCCTTCACAGGCTTGTTGTGAACGTAAAAGGAAGTCCTCCCAAGTGTGGAAAGACTTTCTAACCCAGCATTTGACATAATAGGTATCCACAAATATTAATTGAATCTAAAGCTTACATTTCATTTTAAAGATTCACATAGAATACTATTCAAGTAATTCTAAAGGGTAAATAAACAGCCTCCAATAATGTTTTCTTCAAAATCAGATGGCATTTCTGAAACAGGGAACTCTTGCTCTAATGCAATAATGTATCAAGTGACATTAGTGACTTTGTCATTACTGGTTTGCTATGTTTTTCAAAGTTACCCCAAAACTAGTGAGAGAAACGTGGCATGAGCTTAGGAAAACTCTTGCCATGAATAAGTTGGCTCTAGGAGTCATGGATCAGTTTCTCATATATAACATGCACTGTGTCACGCTCTCTGCCAACCTGAAAGTCTCTCTGCATTAAGACAAACAGGAAATTCTTTTCTTTTTGCTGTTTTTTCTTAGATTCTTAGTTGATGCTTGATATTTCAAATGATTAGATCAAGAAAATTGATATGAAGAGGAAATACTTTTCATTTTGTAATGAATATATAGGAAAAAAGATGCTGGAATTGAATATCAATGAAACAATAACCACAACCTGAATTTTATCAAAAGAGTAACATTTCTTGTACTTATTAATATAGACAAATTCACAAACAAGTTCAAGTTATTCCTGGGTACAAGGCAGCACTCGTATCTTGCCCTTCTCATAGAGTTTAAACAGTCTCTGGAAATAAGAATGCAACTCCCTTGCTCAGATTTCATTAGCCTTCTGTATCAGAGCAACCGTACAAGTGTAGTGTGGACTTTATGTCTGTACGCCCGGTATGCTGAAGCCTCGGTCCCCAACGTGATGGCATTTGGAGACGGGGAATTGAGGAGGCAAGCGGTGCGTCACCAGGCTGAAGCCCTCAGGACGGGGTTAGTGTCCTCATAGCTCTTTCCTCCCCCTCCCCTTTTCTCTCTCTCATTTTCTTTGTCCACATGAGGACACAGCAAGAAGGTGGCATTTACAAACCAGGAAGTGGAATCTGTCAGCCCTGGGTCTTACACTTCCCAGCTTCCAGACTGAAATAAGCATTTATTGTCTAAACCACATAGTATTTGGTGATTTGTTATAGCCAGTAATAACTTAAGACAAATGTCTCACCAGCACAAACCCAAGATCATTAAATCTTGAAATAATCGTAGAAACCTATTTCCAGGAAACTGTTCATTAATGGCATTTATCATTGTTAAGTCTTTAAACAGCAGGGTCAGGGTTCAGGAGCAAATCAGAGATCTGAGGCATTTCCTCTATCTGCCCCTGCACAGTCCCTTATAGGGAAACCATTCTATTTAAAGTGCCAGAAGAAGGACAAGCTTCTGGTCACTGATGTTTTGGACCATGTGGACCAGTCTTGCCATTGCTATCAGACCTATAACTTGGCACAGCAAGTGGCAGAGTTGCTCAGATGCCTTCCCTCGCTCTGGCATTTGAATGAATCAGTATCTAGAGACGGATGTCAGAAGTGGGAGTAGAGACTGAAAGATGAAGAATTAAGGTGGAAGAGAGGCCATACCAGCCTCGTGCAAGTCCCGTTATTAACTGAGATTAAGCAGGCCAGACATGCTGATTGCTGGCCAGAAAGAGGCAGACACAGGAGTATATATTCTCCTTCAAGACAAGAAAATTATCTGTATTGTTTATTACTGATTCTCCAGCATTTAGCATAGTACTTGGTTATTACTTAAGTAAATAGTTAATGAGTGAACAGTGGATCATTAACACAGCCCTAAAATGACTTTTTTTTTTCTCCAGAAATATCATCCGGTTCCTGGTACCAGAAACCCACATTTGTCCATGTGATTCCTTTTCTTTCAACACAGCCCGTGTCTTGCTATTATTCCCAACTTCCAACCTGTCCCTGTATTTGAGCAAGTTTGCTTGGTCCTTGATCTTTGTTAACAAAGGTTTTAATACCAACTCTGTGTGTGTGTGTAGGTGGGGGGGGGTGGAGAGAGAGAGAGAGAGAGAGAGGGAGAGAAAGGGAGTTGAGGATGATACAGATTAAACACTTCATTTTCTGGTGAGATGTACAAAAGACCTTTTACAGCTTCTCTACAGAGAGGTTTAGACTTTCAGGCTGAGGCAAAAAGATTAGGGAACTTCAACAAACAAGCTATTCTAGCAAACCCTCGAGAGTCTGCTTCAGGGAAGGGTTTAAACATTGCCATTGGAGTAGACTGACCACATAAAATAAAACACCCTTGTAGCTATCTCTCTGTAAATTGTTTGGACTCCGTTTAATAGGAGTAATGTGACTCCCATTCTCTTGCTTAACGGAAGAAATTGCCCTGGGAGGTTACTGTAGTGATAAAATACACTTAAAGAAATAATGGATCCTCCTTCCCAACTCATAATTCCTTTCTTCTTCATTATTACTAGAATGCATCCACTATTGTATCTTTAAGAAAATCTTGATTTTTTTCCTTTCACCTATGAAGAAACTCAGGAATGATACGTAAAAATAATGTTATCCCAGTGAGCTTGCTTTCATGAAACATATCCTCTTGGGCAATAAATATCTTTCAAGGTCTGATTCACCTCCAATCAGTTAGTGTTAAAGCATCCTCACGTGATAGATAATGGCAAACATACCCTTTGGGTGAATGCTGGCCCTGCACATTTCACAAAGCTGGCATAAGCCGAGCATACTTTCTGCATTAGTAGAAACATCTGGTGGCCGATATTATCCCTGTCCTGCTTCTAGTAGTTCTGCATACAAAATACTACAGCAGTGGGATACTCTCACTGGTCAGAAGCAATTCACTAACACTTATAAGGGGTGAGAGAGAAGGACTGAAAAATAAAATACTTACTCGTTCCTAGACCAATTGAAAAAGCAGCAACATAGACAAGCAAGCTGACTAAGGATAGCCATTTCAGTAAAGGTGGGACTTCCGCAGAGTCTGTGACGAGCTGGGGTTCAGTCTGGCTCAGTCCAGCATTTAGTAAGAATGGTGAGGTCATCTCCCCTCTCTTACCCATGTCATTTCTTATGGGCGTTACTGAGCTTCTGCTGTGTGAAGTGATCTTCTTAAAGGGCTCTCTAAGAGTTTCATTGCGGGCCGACAAGTTGTTTGGGCCGTAAAACACAGACTCATCCAAGGACTGGTTGATAAGACTATGGCTTCTGCAGATATTGGTGAAGTTCATGTGGATGTTGAGATTCACAATACCCATGGTCACCAATGAAGCGGCCATCACGGAAGTGCCAACACAGAGGAAGGTTTTACCCCCAATGTGATCTACCAGCAGTGTGGCTGGGATGGTGCTGATGACCTTGACAACCCCAATGCCCGTGGAGGCGAGGCTAGCTGCCTCATTGCTTTGGAAGCCAACAGACTTCAAAACAGTTGATGCATAGAATAATATGTTTGGCTGGCCAGTGATTTGTACAAAAAATACCAGTGTTAGGCCTATCATTATTCGGGTCCTCATATTGTCCTTCGAACGAAACAGATCCCAAAAGCTGTACTGATATTCATCTTTCAGGGAAGATTTTATCAGAGTGAGTTCCTCTGTGGTATCTGAGATGGCTCTCAACCTTCCCAGAACCTTGCCAGCAGCTTCTTCCTGTCCTTTCATCACCAGAAACCGGGGACTTGGAGGAAGAAAGTACATTCCAATTGCTTGCAAAACTCCCAAGGGAACGACAAGTCCGAACATGTACTTCCAGCCATGGGAAACACTGGCAAATGCATAATTTGAAATGTAGGCAAAAAGAATGCCAGTGACAATCATCAACTCGTTCAGTGACACGAGAAGACCCCTTCTGTGTTGTGGGGCAATCTCAGCAATGTAAACACAAGTGGCAATTGCCGAGAGTGAAATGGAAACCCCTATAGCAATGCGTCCCACTATAAGAACCGTGTAAGATAAACTGAATATCAAGACTAGGCTTCCCAGTCCAAGCAGGCAGGATGACAAGATGATGGCAGCCCTTCTTCCATACCTGTCAATTAAAACCCCTCCCAGGAGAGAGGCAAGTAAGGCCCCAATGAGGAGGGAGCTCACGACCATTTCCTGCTCATGGCAGGTCAGGGCTAACAAGGTTCTTATCTGAAGAAGAGCCCCGGAGATGATCCCAAGTTCATAGCCCACCAGGAGGCCACTGACAGCAGCCGTGACAGACGACAGGAGAGTAAACATGCCGCAACCTATAAGCAGAGAGGAGAAACAGAGGGGTCAGTGCTGAATTATTATCTTAAACATTTTATGTATGAACAGAGACTTGACCTTGTGTAAGTTTTTCATGGCACTGAGTATAAGCACACACATAAGTACAGTAAAATAACACGCTAACAAAAACAATGGTTACCTATAAAAGAAAAATGTCCTTTTTCTTTCATTTTTGGGAGAAGGGTGGAGACAGTAGGAAGCCGATTCCTTCTGTTTGTGATGTTGGTGTTGTTTCGTGTTTTCAGCCAACAGTTATGTAAGATAAGCAGATGAAAGATGATGAAGACTGAACAAACAAGAACACTGTTTAGCTCCAGCCTTGGCGTTGGATCAGAAATTCAGATAGTCTGGCTCCTCTGGTCCCAACTGGTTTTCTAAAGGCAAATAGGGTAGGATTGAGAAGGTAGGAGCCTCAAGAAGTCCTACCAGCTTCCCACTGTGTACCTCCAGGGAAAAGGAAGCACAGCTCCCAGGAAACCTTCCTTCTTGTCTCCTTGGCCACAGCTGGGCCACTGTTGGCTTTTGCTGAAGCACATGAGAACGCGGGCTGGGGAGGTGGTAGAGGAGGTTCTTGAACAAAGTCAAGGCTGCATCAGAAAGAAAGAAGGGAGAAGCGAATGCAGGGGAGGGAACCAACAATATCCATTACTGGCTCCGAGTAAGGAGGAGGGGGTGGAACATGGGGAAAGAAGCTCAAAGGAGACTTCTATTTTAATAGTATGCTATTAAAACCTGAAGAATATGGCAAAATGTTAACAGTTATTAATTTTCGATGTTAGGTACACAGGCATTTGTTATGTTTGAAACTTGTCAAAACAGAAGCAAAACAAAACAAAAGGTAGTTGAGGGAAGAGCATTG
The DNA here is from genome assembly GCA_004027475.1 of Anoura caudifer. Lineage (NCBI taxonomy): Eukaryota > Metazoa > Chordata > Mammalia > Chiroptera > Phyllostomidae > Anoura > Anoura caudifer. Next base: position 190,493 of record PVKU01001115.1, on the reverse strand, counting down.
CAGGTACAGGAAACAGCAGGTTCCAAAGCCTGAGGTCATGTTTCAAACCTGTCAGACAGCCAGAACCTCATGTGTGCCGCATAGCATGAGCTGAGAGGGGGGTGAGAGGGGGCACAGTGAAGGTGCGTAAGGCAGAGGCACCTCTCATGCAGGCCTGGCAGGTCACAGCGGCAGCCTTTTATTTTATTCCAAGTATAATGGGGTCAATGTCCACCAGCTGGTAACAGAGCATGACACTCTGAGTGTCTTGCTGTTGTGTGCAGGCAAGTTCAAGGGCAAAGATGGGTGGCAGGGAATAACGCGTTGCCTTAGTCTCCACAAGAGATGATGCTAGCTTAGACTTGGGTGTGGAGTGGAACTGAAGGCATGTAAATTCAAGAGTCAATTTAGAGGTAAAAAAGAATGACTACACTTGCTCATGAACTGAAGTTGGAGGATAAGGAAATGGGTCAGAACCCAAGATTTCTCCATCGTTTGAGTAGTTGGTTGGGTGATATGCTGGGAGATTAGGAAGAGGACTAGCTATGAATGGGGGTGAAAGGAGCACTAAAAATCAGAAGTTCCATTTTAGACTTACAGAAATGTTTTGCTTGTTTTACCCAAGTAGGGCGTTGAACATACAGCTTTACAGCAAAGAGTAGGTCAAAGCTGGAGATATGTATCTGGGACTCAGGAGCACGTATTTAGTATTTGAAGCCCTGGGAATGCATGAGATCACTTAGAGAGACACAACAGCAAAAAAGGAGACGCAGGACAGGAACTTCGACCTAGGGTATGCCAACGTTTAGGAGAGGAGGTAACCGCAAAGGAGACGGAGAAGCAGAAATTGGATGTATGTAAAAGCAGTAGAAGAATGTGCTTGGATATAATGATCACAGACTGAGCTAAGACTAACCCTGCTGAAGCAGGGGTAGAGGGTGCAGTTAAAAATACCATTTAGCTCTAGTGAAAGAAGCAGGTCAAATAAAGGTGATCTAAATCTCTTCCCACCACAAATATCCAAAGTAGTTTGTGTCTCCAGGATCCCAGTGGGATATAGGAAAGTGGGAGACTCCAAAAAGTAAATTAAAAAGAATTAAATATTTAGATGGAGGAACAAATAAGAATGCAATAATCCATAATAAAAGTGATTCATGAGCACTTCAAACACAAACCACTGAACTGAGATTAAATCAGCAATTTGTCCATGAAAACAAATAAACACTTGCAACATTACATGGCAGGCATTTTCTTCGGTACTTGGGGGGTACATATAGCAATGCAGCAAAGCAGATGTGGCCCTTGCCCCCTGAGAAGCTTAACATTCTAATGAGTCTCTATGATCTATTATTTATTAGGTACTATTTTAATTTTTACACAAAAAAGTGACTTTATAGTACTCTCCTATAAATTCACTTACCTTCTTGGTTTCCACATATTCTTTTTTCTATGTGATCTTAAAATCCTCAACAAATCCCTCAGGCACAAGGAGAATTGGGTCAAATTCTTACATTTGGAGAAGAATAGTATTATATTGTTTTATATCTTTATTTGTCATTCTCCATTTTATTTATGTGCAATGTGTCGATTAGCATGTGTATTTTAGCTATTGGTCTTTGATATTCAGATTGGAGACGTAAGTGACCTGGAGAATGAACCGCTCTGCAGGCAGATGGAATGAGGCACCGCAGAAGGGGATTTAGAGTGACAGAGGACAGCATGGACGTACTGAGTCAAGGACGTCGGGGAATAGATGCCGGAACTGCTCGAGTAGCAGGAGATTGTCCTTGCCACTTCGACTGTCTCCTTCCCTTCCCAGTTTTCCCCTTTTGTTAGAAGGGAATGAATGCTTCCCTGCCAGAGGAAAAACCCCATAAAATACCAGTGTCCCTTCCTTTGATGCTGTATTCACCCACTTCAGAGAGAGTCCAATGTGGCTAGTTAGGAAGGGTAAGGGGTGGGGAGAGGCAGCTTCCTGTAGTATAGAAGAAGCACCTCCCAAGAGAAGAAGGATCCAGCTCTTGCTTCTGCTTTCTGGACTTGACTTCCTATGCCCGATTCTTTTAGCCAGGCCTCACAGGACGCCGACACACCAGGACGTGTGCAGAGGGTCCAGGCACCATCCCCGTGTGTCAGTGTGCCCCCCCCCCGTGACTCAGCAGCTAGTGCTGAGTATCATTCTTCAGAGATATAATAAATAGTTTCTACAAGAATTGGTTAACAGAATTTTTTTACAAAATTAAAATTTAAAAAATTATATATCACATTACCTATCTGTCTAATCTATCTAGGGAATTTATCTTCAAAGGCTTAAAAAGTTATTCTGGGACCTTCTGGGACCCTATTGTCACATGATGGGGAGGCCTATCAACATGAGTTTTATGCTTCAGAAATAAGCAAAGGCCATCGCTGTCTGAATTTTATTTGAAGAGTTGTATGTTTTAAGGACCACTGCCCCACACTAGCTGCCCCACTCACCTCATGACTGACTGCTCCTTCTTACTGCTGAATTTCTGTTCCAGTCCTCAAGCTGCCCACCTTCGAGGCTAAACCCCGATTCGGTGTGGAAACCTAGTACGTACAGCTCCCTAAATTGCAATCCTGCGACACTACCGTAGGACCTGGCAGTGATTCATCATGAGCCGCCCCAGAGTGTGTCTCAGGTGTGCAGATTCCTTTGAGCCAAAGGCAACCAAGATCCTGCGGGCTCAAGACAAGCTGCGCCTCCCCTTTACTCCCTAGGGGAATTTAAATTAGGAGTTTGGCCCATGATAAGTATCATCAGAAATAACTTTTTACCTACCTGTATGGTAGGGCAAACTATTAATTACTGAACATGACTTCTCCCTGCAATTGCCTTCTGATGCCCCAAGTGCCTTCCCTCATCCCTATTTCAAAATGCCTGTGGGATCTCTACTCTCCTGTATGTGAGGTTCCCATACATATGGATCTAATTAAATTGGTTATTTTCTCTCTCTCATGTCTGTTTGATTATTAGACCAGGCAAATCAACCTTGAAAGTGGAGGGAAGTTTCTCCCTCTGCCCTCAACTTCCGTCACAGGTAATTTTCCTGGTGCTGTTTTACCACATAAAAACAACAAAGGGAAACATAAAGAGTGGGCTTCTTCCTGTGTCTACTTTTTAGTTGACGATGATAGAAGTGAGATGTTACCCTATGGATGCCAGAAGTAAAGAGAACTTTTCCAAGAAATCTGTTAGGGAACAGGAGGAAAGACAACAAGTGTGGCAGGAAAGCGGGGTTTATATTGGCCTAAGTACGATGGCAGAGTTTGGAGCGGCTGGGTGGACTGAGGAAAAGTAGCCAGTGCTAAAGGAGAGAACGGGGTGAGGAATCGTAATTAGTGCCTTTTCAGAAAAAAACAAAACACCCAGCCGTGAAGTCAACCAGTCTGCACTTAATGTTCCTGATGAAGTTCAGCTTTTTTCGGTCATTTTTCCGATGGCCTTGGGTTACAGGGGTCTTTCCTCGACATCCCGCATTCTCCAAATGTGCCCCGAGAAATCCTCAGCCTTTAGTGGACATCGCAGGAGTGGCAGATGTCTGCAGACTGTCAACTGGTCCCCACAGGATGTTGGGCCAAGCCTGCCGCCTGTGTTATTGCTTTGCTGGAAGACTCCCAGACTGATGATGCAATGAGGATTCTTCATAAGGTGATAAAGTAAAACTGTTCCTAGCAAAGACGGGATCACGGCCAGCAGGCTTTATGCAAACGAGAGCCCCGAGACCCTCAGTGAGGGCACAGAGGACAGGCAGTCCCCACAGGCCAGGAGACCTCAGCCACTGCTGCAACAATAGCGGCATTGTCTGCCTGCTCACGGTGCTCCGATGAAACCCCGACGAACTGGCATGCACTGAAACGCTCGGTGTTTCCACAGTGTTTGCATTTCTGCCTGCTTTCTTTTCTTTCCTTTCTGCCATCTGCCTATTAGAGCATGTGTACATAATGCACACACAATACATACTTGCCCTCTGACTAAATCCTACAACAGAATGGAAAGCATGCCCACCAGGTTTGGTTTTCTGTTTTGTTTTTGTTTGTTTGTTTGTTTTTTGGCAGGCAGCCAGGTAATTTACACAGCTTGACCAACTGTGAATGCTTCACAAATTCTACCCACCCCCATTTCTTGTTTTGCTTGAGAAATACTTGCAGATGGCCCCAAATGTCCTTGCAGCTGTGGTCTCCCCTTTCTCAGCTCCTTCTCCCTAAATAGTGGCCCACCTTTCAAGAGTCATCTCAAGTGTCACCTTCTCTGTGACAATCTCCTTGCTCAGACTTATTCTGCTGCTCCATCCTTTCTGTGCTTCCACTGGGCATGAACTGTGTTTTTTTAGGGCATCTGTCACTTTTTAAGACATTCATTCATTTACCTGCTCGTCCTCCCATCAGATCGAAAGTTTCCTGAAGCCAAGAACTCTGCCTTACTCATATCTTATTCTCACCTCTAGTTTTTGGCACAAGGTAAATACTTAATAAATTGTTGAGTGAATGAATAAAGAAATGAATGATAATGGTACTGCAGAATACTGACCCTTGTTCTCCTTCCACACACAGTTTTGTCAGCAGACTAAGGTTGAGACCTGGTATTACGTACGTAATGGATAGTATATAGAACTTTATGTTTACATAAATGCTTAGCATTTAAACAGCACACTGTTAGCATTTCTATAAAGCTTTCAGCACTATTATTATTAGACTGTTAACAGGAAAAGCATTGCATAGACCACAAAACATTTCATTGTCACTCCTATATTTATATTTTATTAAATGTCAGCCCAGGCTCAGCGCTTAGCAGACCCCTTTCAGTGGGCCAGGTTTCAGGCGCCCTGCAGTCTCCAGGTACCCTTTCTCCAGCCCACCCAGACCACACGCCCTTTTGGGGAAGTGCTGCTCACTTTTCCAGACTTGTGCTTCTCTTCATACTGTTGCCCCTCACGGCATACCCTTCCCCTTACAACAGAGTCCAGGGAAACCCGATTTATCTTTGAAGACCCAGATGAAATATCCCTTCCTCTGCAAAACCTTCCCAGACTCCCTCTTCTTCGTTAGTATTAATCTCTCCTCTCTCTCTTGTCTTTGCACCCATGGCCTTACCACACCTCAGATCACACTTAGTTACATCTGTTTCCTGCCTTAGGTTGCGAATTCCTTGACAGCAGAAGTGTCTGTATGGGGCGGGGTGGGGGCCCAGGGGCAGAGGTGGAGGCACCTACACTGTACCTAACACAGGAGCTTAGTAGCAGCTGTTGGATGCCACGGGAAGGAGGGGCGCACTGGCTCAACAGCAAAGCCCCTCACACCCACCTCCCAGAGGGCACGTCTCAGGGAGAGACAGGGGTGGCCTTTCCCACGGCTGGCAAAGGTCCCAGATGCTGCCTCTCGTCCCTGGACCACATGTGGTACCTGTGTGGTGGTAAATACTGGGCACCAGCCTTTACTTAACCGCTCCCCACCCTCCCCTGCAGGCCAAGTCTTTCTTGAGCAGACAATGAAACTCAGACCAACAGAAAGTTTGACCTCTCTCTGTACCTTTCTCCAACCCCCCAAAAAAGAAGAAGAAGGAAAAAAAAGAAACTTTGCTTTCTTTCTTTTTTATTTTTTTAATTCTAGCTTTAATTTAGTATTACTTTCACAGACATTTCCTGAAACTAATTTGTCCAAATTTTATTGGCTAGCAGGGCTTAAACTGGGGATGTTGTTTAAATTTGCATATTAGAATAAAAAAAACAAACAATTAATCTGCATATTAGTACTTCCCTGCATCTTGCTTTGCTTTTAACTATCCTTTTCTGCCTGATTATAACTTTTTTTTATTATAACTTTTATTCTTTCGTTTCCTTCCACTCTTTCTTCTTTCCTTCCTTCAATGTGAAACTTCAACAAGGATAAAAGCGCTTGTTTCTTCTACATTTTTCTCCAGCTAATTAAGTTCTACTCTAAAAAGATTTTTTTTCTAGTATTTTAGGGTATTTTTTCTCTCAATTTATTTAAGAAAAATTATCTATGTGTTAGTTATATGCATTCCCTTCTTCTCTTAGCTCTAGCTCCTTGTCATTTTAATGTGCCTCTAGAATAACTTCCCATATTTACCTTCCACATCACCGATTTCAGATAATAATTCTTCTCTTGCATTTTTAGCTTCCTCACTCTCTTTATTGTCTTATGTGGGTCTCTTTGCATCTTTGTTCTCAGCTAGCTCCAGCTTCACCTCAGTTTACTCTTATTGTTTGATGTTGTCCTACATCTGTTTTTTTTTTTTCAAATTAAAAAAAATTATGGAAAACAGAAATCAGTTGCATCACACAATTTATATTTCCTGTAGAAAGCAATCTTAAATGGCATGCATTGCCTTTGTATTTAAAACACGCCTCCCAATGATCAGATCTGCTGCATTCCCTTTACCCAGTCCCCACAAATCTGGGACCATATTTGACTGCAGGCAATCCCCGGCTTCACAAACAAGGGTTTAAAACATTGTGGCTCTTATTGTTTAATTAGCAAGAAGACCAAGTTGAGTTTGGTGTCTCCAACAATGCTACCCATTCTCCTGCATCCTCAGAAGGTGGGCTCTTGTCCAGAAGTGGCATCCTTTGTGCAAGGTGGCTGCCACGGCATCCAAGCGTAAGATTCACTCACGACCACGTTCAAAGGCAAGAGGCAATACAAGAAGGCTTAGGGCAGGACCTCTTTGCCTTTATCAGGAAACAAATTTCCAGAAGCCCCTTGGAAGATGATGAGGTTCAGGACACGCTGCTCCAAGACAGGGCACCTTGGCCTACCAAATGTTTTAAGGTGAAGGAGTTTAAGAGAATGGCAGAAGCGGGAAGTTCCCCTGGCCTTCTCCTCACTCTTTCCCCTAAAGCAGGTCCTAACATCCTGTGACAAGTGCCCTGACTACACCAGAAGAAAAGGAACTTTCTGATCTTTGAAAAGATACCAAGAGGAACCCAAGCAAACAAGCCTTGCTGCGTTTCCCCTAGTTTACTATATTTATCTCATACTCCCTCACCAGTCATATTTCTGCATCAAATCTGGCATACAGGTACTCAGGTTTAATGATTGCTTTGGGTCTTCAGTTCCTTATGAAGATTGCCATATCTCATAAAACTTGCATTAAATCAACTTGGAGGCTTTTCTCCTGTTCATCTGTCTTTGTCAGTTTCATTTTCAGATCCAGCATGGAACCCTAGGACCATTGAGGAAAACTTTTTTCTTCCACTACAAAGTTACCCTAATGTCTCATTGACCAGAATCTGTGAGATCTGTGGTCAAACTTGGCTGCAAGAGTCTGAGTAATGATTATCTGAATCTTTTAGTTCCCCAGGTAGGAAAGGCAGAAAATCAGAAGGCGGTTCCCACAGCTATGAGGTTGGCACTGTCTGACCTCATCCTAGTCACCCTGCTGCAGTTGCAAATGCCTCTTAGTTAGACCCAGAGGAGCGACGGATGTGCATAGTTGCTGGCCGGATTTCTGACGGCAAGAAGTTATTTTTCTGGTGTGGCTCCATTGGACTGAGAAAGGAATTTTTTTAGTCCCCTGACTATGAATAAGGAATATTATTTCTGCATTATTTAAAATAGCATGTGAGTCTTTGCTGGTCAAAATCAGTATATGCAAAACTACAACTTCTAGAATGTACCACTTCAGTGGCTCCTCCAGCCTTTGTCCCTTCTTACACTGACTTCATGTCCCAAAATGCAATAAATGTTGTTTTTCCTATTTAGCCCAAAGTTGCTGAAATCTTAGAAATTGTAGCCCCTGAAGAGATAAAGAGAAGTAGTAATGACAAGATAGGATGGAAAGAATTGCATTGTGGAGCGAAAGATTCCAACACTCTTAAAAGATTTTAGGGGCTGTGGAGGCATCTTCTCTTTTTCTGGTTGGTGAAAATTCTTTTTCTTTTTTTAAAAAGATTTTATTATTTATTTTTTTAGAGAGGAGAAGGGAGGGAGAAAGAGAGGGAGAGAAACATCAGTGTGTGGTTGCCTCTCACATGCCCCCCTACTGGGGACCTGGCCTGCAACCCAGGCATGGGCCCTAACTGGGAATCGAACTGGCAACCCTTTTGTTCCCAGGCCAGCGCTCAATCCACTGAGCCAAACCAGCCAGGGCTGGTTGGTGAAAATTCTTTCAATGAGGGATACACAGTGAGAGTTTGTAGAAACCCAGCATTTCACTGCCCTCTTTTATACACTACCACCATGCTTGCATTTTATTTAGGGGTAAGTCCAAACTCAGCAAATATGTCTGACTTTAATGCTATGGTAGTTTTTTTTTGTTTCTTCCCATGTTTTTGTGGGGAGTTTCAGTGGACAGTTAAAAATGGTGAATCTGGAGAAAAAACTGGCAGCTATCTTACCTGGAGACATAACCTCTAGGACAAAGGTTCTGAATGTGAGCGAGATGTGGTGAGCTATGGACATTGTGAAATCGACAGGGTTTTTAAAAGGATCTTCTTCCCATCAATGTTATTGACTGATGGAAAAATAGCAAGTAACATACATATCTGTACTTCAAGATTTTAAACATGTAAATGTGATAGTTTTTAAAAATTCAAAGTGCTAGTGAATGCATAGTAGCTTTCTGTCATTTTATATTTTCTAATCCATAAATATAGAACTATGAAGACTATTATGTGAGAATTTAATTTTTTTTTCTATTTTAAAAGGGAGTCTATGTACTCAAAAAATGGTTAAGGGTTACCCCTAGTCCTTTTAAAAATATTTTATGTAGGGAAATAAAATGGGAAGAAAATAATTTTGTAAATCCTGTCTCTAAAACTCTTAAGAAGAGCACTTTGTTTACTAAAAATAGATGCTTGGATGGCCACTGGGGTGTTAGGGGAGAAGCCCATGGGCCAGGTCATTAATATACAGGCGGACTATGGGAAAGAAGGAGGGAAAGAGCCAAGACATGTCATACAATATAAAGGCAGAATTTTGACAAATGTGTGTGTATGGGGGTGGAGAAGAGAGAGGGTGGGGGGAGAGAGAGAGAGAGAGAACCTAAAAAGGCTCAGAAATAAGAGAAAAGGTCAGAATAGGTTGTCAAGTTAGGGGACAGGGAAGGGGCATAGGGAGAGAACCCCAGGGAAAAATAGGGTAAGAGGTCTGTGAATATTTTAAAGTTGGTTTACAAAAAATTCCCAAGTGGATTTGACAAGAGGATTTTAGAAATGGGCCCAGTTGATATTTAATTGCCCTGAGCTCTCTTCAGATCATCAGTAAAAACCTACAAAGAGCTTGTAAGGATGGGATTTGAGTACTTGAGGGAACAGGGGCTGTAATCCACATATGGACTGGAACAGGGTGAAGACTAGTTGTAGGAATGGCAGGAATCCAGTGGGAACAGGAAGCTGGTGCAAGAGGCCATCAGAAGAACCACAAGTCTCCTGAGGTATACTGAGTGTGTCTGAGGATAGCAGGACGGGTGGGGAGCAAGGAGGCATATGGGTCTAACCTTCCGGGGGGCTGGAGCTATTTTTATTTAAACAGTCAAAGAATGATGAGCCCATAAAGCTGGAAGATTTGGAGACGTGCACATGAGATTTTCCAAGACTCCCTAATTCTATCAACACTATCATCACTTTCAGAAATTTTCTTGATTTTCTTAAACTGATATGGTCTCTTTCTAAGAATTCCTGCTCTCATGGCACTTAGCACACAAAGGTTCATGCGATTGTCCCTGCTTACATCTTCAGATCCCGCTGTCATCTTCTTTCCTTCCTTTGAACTCTGCGTTTTCATCATACAAAAAATACTTGCAGTTCCCTAAACGTGCCATTCTCTCTTTCCCAAACTTGTGTTCAAGCTAATTTCTCTGCTTAGAATGCTCTCTGTCAACCTATGGGCCTCAGTTCTACTTTCCTGACTTGGCTTAGCAACACCATCTTTCAGGGTCCTTTGAAACGGCTGAGCTGCCCCCTGTGCACCTCCATAGTGTTACACACCTGGCCACCTCCTCTGTTGCAGGTGTCCTGATCTCTCGTTTCTCTACACCTGTTGCTAATACACATCTGCACTGCATGGAAGTCTCTTGTTCATCATTAGACCCAGGGTCTACAGTCATGTTTGAATCCTAGTAGACACTTGAAATTTGTTAACTAAGTGTCTTGTAATTATTTAGATTCTTACCTTTCTGATGAGTTGGTAAAATCTATAGATGTGAATACGCCTTACATTGTTTATTTACCCTGAAATATCCAGCACCGCACCTCTCAGTAAGTATTACTGAATTGAAATGCTCCTTAATTCAGCTCAACCAATACTTCTTCACTCATTTACTCATGTAACAATTCAGCATGTACGATGTGCCAGCACTGTGTTGGGCACAGATGGCAGACAGGTTCTTCTGGGTGGACAGTGCAATCAGTAGGGTGGCTCTTGTGAGCAATGTGTTGAGGCATTTTCTAGGTTACATCTGGATTTGGTGTCACGAGATGGTGGCACTTGTGCCACATGCATAAGATCCCTGATGGGAATGCAGAGAAAAGGCATAAGGCTCCCTCTCATCAATTGCACAGGACTTCCCAAACATTTGCAGTTGGCTCAGAGCTTCAATAGATCCAAGAATATATATCATACCTACAAACTTACAATCTTATATGAGAAGACATGTTACATGTAAAATTAGGAAACTAGCTAAAATATAATGCAATACATTTCTAAAAGGAGTAAAACTGGGGACCCAGATTCACAGATCAGATTACAGAACAGAGCAGGAAGTAGACATCAGTGCTGGATGCCTGGTCGGGTGGGCAAAACCCTAGTTGTATGTACGATACTGAGGTTCAGAATTCTGTGCTGTTACCTAACACTTGGGCTACCTGGGGCAAGTCACTTTGCTCCTCTCTGGAATGCATCTGGGCTTACTGGTGAAGGTACAGTATGGAATCAGGGTACTGATTAGCTTCCAGCAAGATTTTGATGTGCCTGTTAACCTTTCTATTCCTCTGTGTCCTCATTCCTAAACTAAAGGTAATAATATTACCCACTTTATAAAGTTGTTACAAGAATAAATGAGATAGAGGAGTACCTGGTATGTGGTAGGAAATGGTTAATAAACATTAGCTGTTGCTCTCTCTGCCTCAGTCTCCTTATCTGTGAACTGGGGGTAATATGACCTCACTGGAGTGTTGTAAAGATAAGAAGTGAAAGTAGGAATAGAAGTTCTTGACCCACAGGGATTCAACAAAAACCTGTTTACTCTGAATGGTGGGTAAAGTCTCCGTAACACGGAATTAAAACTTTGAAACAGTCTCTCTTACTGATAGCAAAGAAAGTAAAATGTACCTTGTTTCCACCATTAAAATAATATCTTTTTACACATTCTTGAATTCCTTTGTTTTTGGTGGTATCTACGTAATTGGGCCTACAGCATGAAACATTTTACCTGTGATTTTGTCTTGGGGTTTCTACAGTTTGTTTCTGATGGAAAAGAAATGTTTCATCAGTTTGGGAATGCTCTCTTGCTGTACAAATTAAATTGATTTTCATGGCAACTTCCTCCCATTCTTAAAAAGCCTCGCACATCAGGGGCTGAGATGCCAAGAGCCTTACACATCTGAGATGCCATTTCAGGCATGTTATGAAATCAAAATGCACATAGTTCCTGACTCCAGATCGCCTAAGTTGTGGCATCAGGTGTGTGCAGGAGCAAAAAAGTAATGCATAGTTAATAGTCCCAGAGCCTAACAATGCCAGGCAGACCTGAATTACAAGTGTTTCTGAGAAACAATTACTTCCAATGGAAACACAACTTAACAGTTTAAAGGTAAATTATGCTTAATATACTTAAGGAAAAAATACTCCTATAAGTTAAATGAAAGACAGCATTTTTCTCCCTGGTATTTTGGCAAGACAGTATAAAGTGAGTCATTGTTCAAGAAGAATGAAACCTCCTAAAATTAGAATAATGTAATAAATTGTGCTAGTCTTATTATTACTTCTACTAAAATTGTATAAAAAAATTGTCTATCACTGAGGCATAGCCAGTTAGCAAATTCATAAATGAGTGTGCTGTGACATAGGAAGGAAAATGATACCACTGAGCCACAATAAAATAGGAAAAAATCCATATTAATTTATGATTTACTATAAAAGTGATATATTTGACTCAAAGTTTCAGCTGGAAAGTATTTGGGGGAAAATTCAGGTTTTATGCCTTTAACTGAGATTGGGTACTTTTTGAGGGAAGATAGGATGGGAAATCATTCTTATCTGGTCTTCGGTCTGAGGGAAGAAGGGTTTGATACCCCAAAGAATGCCTTTTGGAATAGTGATCATTTTAAGCTAGTTTGTTTTAAGAAAATAAAGATTCAGGAAAAAAATCTTTGACCTTCCCTCTAACTACCTAAAAGAATTTAGATGAGATCGGGCACGTTCAGGGTGGTATGGCCATAGACTAACTACCTAAAAGAATTTAGAGAAAGGACCTGATTCAGGAAGTGAGCTACCATTATCAACAACTACAGTTTCATAGGAACTAGTGCGACAGACAGAGAGGAACCTAGCAAATCCCCTTTGATCAAAGTCTCCTCTGTGTCCCATTGTTAAAGGTGGCCCCGCAAACACTTATTTGCCCAACATTTGCTTTCATCTCCATGTAAATTGCCTTCCTGCCCTACGATGTCCCAAACCACAACATCCAGGGTCCTCCTCAGCTGAACATAGCACATAAGCTTCAACTGCCTCCTCTGCCCTCCTGTCTCTATTCTTATAGGGCCCCTGTGTGTACGTATGTAATACATTTGGTCATTTTCTCCTGCTAATCTTTTTCATGTTCATTTGATTTTTGGTCCAGCCAGAACTTGGAAAGGTAAGAGGGAATAACTCCTTGGAAATAAGCCCATTCCCACTTTTCCTCTTTCTCACAACTTTCTCATGAAAACCCTGTAAAAGGACAAGTGTCCTTTTACAGAGTTTTCATTTCCTTATTTTAAGGATTTTATTTTTATGTTTATTTTTAGAGAGAGGGGAAGGGAGGAAGAAAGAGAGGGAGAGAAATGTTAACGTGCAGTTGCCTCTCACACGCCGCACTCCAGGGCCTGGTCATTTCCTTATTTTAATCAATAACTCATCCTCTTGAAGAAATAAAACTGAACTAGGAGCCTGAACTCCGCTCAACTTAGGAATCTTATAGAACCAGTTTCTGCTCATAAAATCTGAGTAAATAGCCGCTTTAGCTCTTAGAAGCCCAAGTTAATTGCACTCCAATGGAGGGAGGTTTGGAACTCTCAGAACTTTTTACACCCAGAGGCTAAATAGTACTTGGATTCTCCCTATTACGAAAAAGCTACCTACAAAACCAGATTAAAGAGCTAGCTATTCTGGAGTGAAAAATATTATGCCACACATCTACAGCAATTTAAAAAATGCATTTTTAATTGGCTGATTTATCTTTGATATATAGTTGTAAATTGAAGTTTCTTCAGGCAACTCCAGGATGGATTCATTGCATTTTTAATTCTATTTTTACCAGCTGCTCTAAGGTCTAGAGCACTAGACAGTTACCCCTCGAGAATTCCCAAAGAACGTGTCTCAAGGGCTCACAGTAGGGTCTTATCAGCTACCATAAGGCATGTTCTTGGGATCTCCAGGCCTCAGCTACTACTGACAATCTTACTGAGAGAAGAGTAATGTTTAAAATAATTAACAGCTGGAACAGGGGCACTGATCTATCAGAATAGACATTGACTGTAAAACCAGTCCATACACACTAAGTCTGCCAACTAATTCAGCCAATCTAGGTCAGCAGCACTTCTTGTGGCTGCTTGGCCTGCCGTCATCCATGGTTTTCATTGTTGTTGTGTGTTTGTTTGTTTTTGTTTTTAGTTAAAATACAGTCATACTTTGGTGCTCATTGATTTCAGAACTCATCAAACCCTGTACTCGTTGACTTTTGATGAGAAAAAAAAAAAAGTTTCAGTACTTGGCACTTGCTCAGGACTCATCACACTTGCTAGAACTTGTACAAGTCACAGTGCCACCCTGCAAGAGAAAATGCTTCATCACTTGGTACTCATTGGTGTCGGCACTCATCACGAGTTCCAGAATGAATTAACAATGAGTACCGAGGTACCACGTATTTTTAAGTAATTTTTTAAGTTATACATTGATTCGAGAGAGAAAGAAAGAGGAAGGGGGGAGGGAAAGAGAAAGAGAGAGAGCGAGAGAGAGAAGGGTCACTTTGTTGTTCCACCTATTTATGCATTCATCAGTTGTTTCTTATATGTGCCCTGGCCAGGGATTGAACCTACAACCTTGGCATAACCGGATGATGCTCTAACCAACTGAGCTAGCCAGCCAAGCCTGCCTTTGTCCATGTGTGTCAGGATCTGCCACAACAGGTTCCCACCAACGTGTGTCTGCTGCTGCCGTGGCTGCCAAGAGAGGTGGTCTGTGGCAAGTCGCAGCCTTTCTGCCCTTTTTGGTGACATGATCTTAAAGGGGAACAAGAGCTCTTTAAGATCTGAATGAGCCCAACACCACCCAGAGATTTCCTGAAACAGCTCCCGCTGTGTTTGTTTAGAGCCTTCTCACTTCCTAGATCTTGGAGAAGCCACTGCCCAGGCTTTAGTCATGAAATGCCTCAAGTTTAGACTTTTGAGGTGATTTCCAAGTGAGGTTAACTGTTCCATCAACAAGAGATAAGTGACTGAAGTAAAAGGGGGAGAGACGGTTCACTTTAAATCTGGCCTTATTTCCACGCAAAAGAGTCCATAAGACCCTCATAAGTTCACATGTCTATAAATCCGGTCACATCCTTGGGAATGTCAAGCTACATACAATTTGTTTTTTGTTGTGATCAGACACTGATGTGTTCAATGTGTGTTTTTAAAACAGTAATTTTTGTCATGGATTTTGTCACTTCACTTTTAATATATGGGAAGGCTGCAGAACTGGGAATGGCCAAAGGCCATTCCTCTTCGTGCTCCCAAAGTGACTGGTCTGCTGTTGGAATTGCTCCTCTCACCACGGATGCTGTTGTTAGGTCAAGCTGGTTGGGCCCACTTTCTCTTGCCTGGGGGTAAGTTTGTTCCCCAGCTTCTCCTCCTTCTCTCTTACAAGTAGACTTTCCCTCGGGCTGCCCAAGGAAGCCTGAGAAAGGAGGCCAGATTAGGCTAAACTTGGGAGCCCAGTACTCAGTAGGGACACAGTAAACATGCCCCAACCAAAAACAAAAACAAAAACAAAAACCATGCCTGCTTAACCAGAGTACTGCCGGGCCTGCGGTTTGCTCCGTGGGATCCCCAGGCAGGAGCCTGCCTGCTCAGGGCTACAAGGAATGGCAGGGAGCAGAGGCAGCCAGGACACAGGGCCTTCCTTTCTCCACCTCCCCTCTTTCCACTGGAGTGGGCCATGGCCACCTGTCTTATGTACTGACCACTGACCTACTCTGCTCCCATCTGTAAAAAGTTCACAGCTTTAAACGTATTTGAGAATGCCTCCGGGTATTTACGTGATTTGCAGAGGTGTGCATTTACTGAATCTCGGACTGTGGCATCTAAGATTTAGAAGCGTGTTAGAGAGCATGCCGTGTAGCTCTCTCTGCTGGGTTCGCGAGCCTGGTCCTGGTGATTGGGTTCCAGTGCTCCTGGCAGCTGTTCCTGCAGTGCTGAGAACCTGTACTCATGCAATGAATACTGTTCTTGGTTTCTGACCTTTAGGGCAGATCCAAGGGGAAAAAGCAGTGCTCGTGGGGTGTACAGGGGCTTAAGGAACCTCCCCCCTCCAGTCAGTTGTTTGAATCATGAAATTTGAAGAGGCTGGGAGACCCAGCGTCTGACTAGAGGAACAGGCATTAGGCCTGGGCCAGAGGTGGCTAGGGTCAGCTTTGCTCCAGCCACTGCATGAACTTAGACCAATCACACGTTTTCTGGCCTCCTGTCATTTTTGGGTGAGATGTCCCAGGATACCACATTTTTCACTCCACCTATACCTGTTGTCAGCTCTAGGCACCAGGATTTCAATTGAGCTCAACACTGCTCTTTCAAGTCAATTATAACATGTCTATGGCCCTGGCTGATATGGTTCAGTGGATTGAGTGCTAGCCTCAAAGGGTCACCAGTTCAATTCCCAGTCAGGGCACATGACTGGGTTATGGACCAGGTCCCCTTTAGGGTGTGTTCGAGAGGCAACCACACATTGATGTTTCTCTCCCTCTCTTTCTCCCTCCCTTCCCCTCTCTCTAAAAATAAATAAATGAAATCTTTTAAAAATGTCTATGAATACTGAAAAATACACTAAAAATGTACTCACTTGGAGTCATTGATTTTTGAAAGTGAATTTCAGTTCATTAGTGTCTAGTCACTGTAACAAAGCATCCCTTCCAGGTTCCGAGGTGTTGGTTCAGGAGCAACTGCTAACCCTTTCATTGCGTGTGATAGCATCCGGGATGCAATCACAGAGCTTAGAACTTTCGTTTCCTTTTCCTGTATCTCAAATGATTTAATTACCTTGTCTTGGACTGTAGAAACTCATTCCTCTTTGTGCTTTAATTGTTTCATCTGGGATTAGAGAAAGACTTGCTACCTTCAAGTGCAGGAATAGTATGATAATTATTAAGCATATTTTTAATACTCCGAATGAAACTATGGGAATTTTAAAATACAAAGAAGTCAAAGGGAGTATTTGTCAATATTATTTTTAAGTCTCAATATCTTCATAAAACAGATTAAAATATAATCCCCATAGCTGAGGTTAAGTTGTGAAAACCGTATAGTGAGTCCTGTACCATGCATTCATTATATACATATGTATGTATAATTGCCTTTGGGTACCAAGAGATGTTCACAACCTAGAAGAATTACAAAAGTAGTAATAATAAAAGGCTTACATTAATCTAAATGTAAACTATACATAGCACAAATCAAAGCTGTATTCACTTAAACTTTTAGGGACACATTCAGGCTCCCTCTTCTACATAATAAAAGTTTCATTTAAAAGATAATTTAGAATATTTATTCATTTATGATTCCTTTTCAACACAAACAGTTGCACTTTAAATTCTGTGCATGTATTCAACCTCTGCAAATATATACACCTCCCCTCCCCTTGGGATAGCTGTGAACTTGGATGGTTTAACCTACTCAGAGTCCACTGTGCTTCCAAAGCCGTATCAAAATTAAACAGTCAAGTTTTAGCTGTTAGAGTGGACCTCCCTCCAGGAAGAAGTTTCTCTTCATCTTCTTTGTGCCATTATCACTGACACTATTTTAGTTCACCTTTTTTTGTTGATGTCACTGCCTCAGCTTGTCCTTCAGCTCAATCCTGAGGAGTTTCACATGAACCTTGTAACTCTTTCCTTTTACCCCCAAGTACAAGCTTCCCTCACCTGCTCTTAGACTCAGGAGCCACAGAACATGCTTAGAGAAAGGTCTGCTTAAGATGGCCCTAGGCTGTATTGACAGATGAACCCAGGCATTATTCATTCTTGGGTGGAAGTGGGAAATGAAGAGAAGGCTGAGCACGGAGCAGGGCAGGGAAGAATGACAGCATCTCAGTTCCCCAGGACGTACCACTCGGTGCCTCCATCAGAGAGGTCACAGACTGAATTCCAAGATCAGTCAAGCCCCCAATGCAAAAGCAGATAGATCCATTTCCAAGGTGAATGCCTTTTGTATCATTTGGTGTTTTGGGTTTTTCATGAAATTCCAATATATGGCCTGGGAATGCATTACGTAGTTGCGGGGAGCAGAGTTGAGAAAAGCCATAGGAAGGAAAGAATTATTTGTGTTTGACTTCATTTCTCTTATTATTCATCTCTATGCTCTTGAGAACAAACTGAATGAATAGGAAGAGGCAACTAAAACCATGCAATGCATTTGTGGGAACTGTAAACATGGAAGTGAAGAAAAGTGGTGTAGCAACATAACTGAAATGAATTAAAAACTTCCGAATTTCACCTCTTGGAGAAAATGTATTAAAACCTCAGTTCAAAAGGCTGGTTTTAAAGAACTGGGAGCAAGGAAGCCATGGTTTTAGGCTCCAAACAGAATAAAGCTCCAATTCATTACAAACAGATGCTGGGAACTTACAAACAAAGTTGTGTTCATTGATTACATAACCAATCATTTTATGAAGCCTACTTCACCTGATTTTAAAAGTGGCTGTTAGAATGTGCAGCTGTTACAGACTGCCTGTGTGTGACAACGAATGGAAACGTGTGTGTATGCATCTGTGGGTGCGTGTGTGTTTACACATGGGATTATCTTACTGGTCAATCGTGCCAAAGTGAAAAAAGGATTTACTCATCACATCCTCAGCACCACGGATGGGACTCAGCTTAGCAACTGCGGGACTCCGATCTTCGCAGTACAGCTCCTTACCACTCCTCCCACCAGATCCTGTCTCCTTCTCCCGGTGCACCTAGCATGCTCACGTGTACACACACACACACACACACACACACACACACACACACACACACACACACACACGAGGGAGACGCGAGTTCCGCTTGCTTCTCTAGCGGGTCACCGGAGCCCATCTGCCTCACTTTACCTCTGGCCCAGGGAGGATGCCGGCTGCCGCGGGCTCTGTCGCTGCCATCAGTCTCGGCTGGTCTCCCCTGCGGATTCAGGCGACCGCGGGCCTCTGTGTTTTCAACAGGTACCATGGTAGAAGTTACAGCCTTTGCTTCGGCACCAAACCACTCCCCCCCGTGGCAACAGCGGTCACTTTCCCCATGGTCGCATGCTTAAGAAGGTGGAAAAAGAAAAAAACTTCAGGCAAAGCCAATGTGATTTGTGACCAACTTTGTTTCTATTTCCGAAGGCTTTGCCCTTTTCGGTGACACAGGCTGTTGCTATTCCAAGCAGCCTATCACAGGCAGTGGGAGGGCCATGTCTCCAGGACTGTTTGTGCCTTCGGATGCAGGGCTGGGCGCTGGAGGTTAAAAGGCTTGGGAAGAAACGGAGCTCCGACTCTGCATTTGACCATTAACGCTTGAGTCCTTCACCTTTGAAAAGAGGCACGGAAAAGAAACAGGCGATTCAAACGTAGGCTGAGAGTGAGGGCCCAGAATACTCACAGATGGTATCAGTTAATCTTGCACAGAGAGGAACAATTTATGCCAACACATACCAGAAGGGAAAGTGTGTCAAATTTTCAGCAAGACCGTTATGCCAAGACTCGTGACACTTACCAGTTTACACAAAGCATAAAACATCTTTATTGTTTCAACCTGATTTTACTCCAGGTGCATGCTTCCTGTACTCCCTCTCCAAGGCCTGCCAGACAAACCAAGGCCTGGGACCAAGCACACACACACTCAGAACAGGTACATTCTGTGGACTTCTTCCACTCTGGGATTACAGCAAAGTAATCCAGTAATTTTTTTGATGCTCAACTGTCTTTAAGGGAGGAGCCCACCCCAAGTCTTCCTCCAGGTTGCGTGATGGCCTGGTTCTAGGAGGGACATTTCCAGTTCTCAGAGGCCAGACTGCATGCCCCTTGGTGTGGGCATGAGGGTCCCACAACCAGAAACAAAATCAAGCCATGAGAAAGGATGTTTTTTCTTGATATTTGAGTATATTCACATAAAAGATTTTACAGAGTTCTGACAGTTACCTTTGGCTATGTATTCAACAGATCATATTTATTGAGAAATCTTGAGCAGAAATTAGAAGTATTTTAGAAAACCATTAGGAGTGAAAACTAAAACTTATGGAGCACCTATTATGTGCCAGAAATAATGATAAGGGCATGAACTCAGTTGTTTCTTTTGAGGAAAGCCTGTAAGGCAGAAATCCATGTTACAGAAGAGGAAATGAACGCTGAGGAACTTGCCCAGCGTCTCACAGCGAGTCAGTGGTGGTGCTGAGACTATGAAGCAGGCGTCCAATGCCATAGCTCTCTCAGATCCTAAACTCCCAACCTTATCCTCTGATTTTCTTGGCTTCCTTCGCTTTCAGTCAATCTTGACCTTAAGAAGTTTCCACGCATTATGGCTTTTAGACTAGTCATTCCTGTGGACAAGTTTGTGCTTATAGAGGCAGAAGCTAACCCACATGGTTCTCACCTTCGGTATTTTGGCTGGATCATAACACAGCTTTGAATTAATTTATCATTTGCACATTGTTTGCTGATCGCTAGATATTTCTCTATGTTTCTTATCCTTCAGGGAATCAGGTAGCAAATGAAAACCAACCTGTAATAATTCAACTAGTATTTATTACGTACCTATTGTGTGTCTGCTAATAGTGCTGAAGAATGGAAGTCTCCAAACACAGCCCAGCCCCTTCCTGATGAAGAGGTGAGTAGTTCAGAACTGCGTAGATCAGCTTGTCTGCACTCAGGAATGCGCAGTGCGGTGATGCTTCAGTTTTTATTTACACCCAGGATGTGCTACGATGGTAGGAGCAGCAGTTTTTATTTGTCAGACACATATTTCCCATCAGGTCTCCATATTTGCTTGACTTGTATCTTCTTTCTGTTCCAAGCCAATGACCTCAGATGGGGGGCACGTTCTTGTAATGAATCAATTGTATGACTGCTTTGTTTTTAACCCAGGCTCTGTTTCACCAGCAGCTTTTGGGCACCGTGGAAGTGTTGTGGTGTTTTGTGTAGTCTTCGATAGGCAAAAGATAAACCTGATTCCAGAATTCCTTACAACGACTAAAAGCAATTCAGTGATTCTCACTTGGCTGCCTATATTGCCCAGCCATACTGGGACTCCTAAGGCATAAACCCACAAGAAGTTAAAAGGGCTAAGCACACAATGCGACTGGCCACAATGCTCCCTGCTGCATCAAATTCTGTTGGCATTCCATTGTTGGCCCAACATGGCCCACAGAGGTCCCAATCTCTGGTCTGTGCTGACTTTCTTAACTCAGAAAAAAAGTTTAGGAAGAAAATTACTTTTACCCAGGCTAGAAGGGAATATTCTCCTGCCTAAATTTGCTTAAGAACCCTTTCATTCCCCTTCATAGTATTTTACATGCTTATAATGTACTTACTATAGTTACACACAGTGATTTTATGACATCTACCTAGTCTTCTAGATAGTAAGATTCACGAGCATGTGCACTATCTGTGTTTGGTTTATTATGATATTCCAAGTGCCCGGCTCAGAGTAAATACAAAGTGAATATTGGTTTGCTAAAAAACTGATCCTGAGGCAGGTTAGTAAGAAGCTAGGAAAATTTCTTGGCAAGTAGAATGGGGAAACCAAGACACATAGCTAACAAACTGGCCAAGCAATTCACAGCCAGATACAGAAGGTCAGCCAGACCTTGCCCACCGCCCCCCCATGGCTTTTCCTCCCCTGGTGTATCACTTGTCATGAAGATAAGACCCCCCTACCCTGGTGCCAACCAATCAGTAGAAACCATGACCCTGGAAAAGCTGATGAACATTCTATTGAGATTTTCCCAGACCTCCCCTAAAATCCCTACCTTTGGAAAAAGAGATAAAGCCCACAGAGACAAGGAAGCTGGCACATCCTCCAAGGGGGCACACTCACCTGAATCTTCCTTTTGAGTGAATTCTCCCATAAACTCTCAGCGTCCCCATGAGACTTGCAATCGGGGGAGCAATGGGCTGCAGCAGCCTGTTCCAGCGTAAACCTCCTGAACCTGTCTCCAAGACCCCCTTTTCTCTGACTTCCCAGTGAGCTAAGGCAGCCCCACCTAGGCTCTCTCATTGCTTCTTCTCCTTTCTTTGTTTCACTATTCCCAGCTTTAGCAAACATACTCTCAAAATCACCAGAACTCGTGTTGTGAAATTTTCCCTGCATGAAGTCCGGAACCCACATGCTACAGGCCGGCCCTATGCAGACCCTCTTAGGGCCAGGTCCCCTGTCAGGCAACAATCCCTATAAATCCAACTAATTTTAGCATTACCAGGATGTAAGCTCCAAGAAGACAGGCACATGCCTGTCTCGTGCGCTGGTCCATCTCCGTATCCCCATCTCTGAGCATGATACCAGGCGTGTAGTAGACCCTCAATAAATATTTAAGTAAATGAGCACTCACGACAGAGTTTTTAATGAGCTGAATAACTCTTTAGATTTTTAATAGCAAAATCCACATGCAGATTGGGTATACTGCTTTGTCCTTTCTCCCTCCTTTCTGTCAATCTCTTTAAAATAAGTGTCACCACAGGCTGTCCCTCCTCCATGGAGTTTGAGCCATTGCCATCATTAAAAACTATTGTTCCATCCAAGCAATGTATAATCGGCAGACAGACAGTGCACCCCATGAAGCCTCACTAATTTTGCTATATACGATTTTAGACCACTTGTTCATAGGCAATGCTATCAAATCCACAAATACATATCATAGGAAGGAACAAGCCTCCCTGAGCACCTATGGGGAGGTCGTTTTAGGATTGAGGCCAAACCTTACCAAGTTAGTCTTTGAGCTTTCCATTCTTGACGGTGACTCCTGGTGGTGACTTTCCATTCCTGGTGGTGATGGAAGTATGTGAATCAATAAGTGGATGGCATAACTAACATTTGTTCTGAGAAGATTTTGCCTGGGAACATGGGTTGTACCACAGAAGGCACAACCATTGTTTTCTTACTCATTCAACAAACACTGATGTGCAGGGATGTGATGGCTTTATAAGCAGAGAGTGAGAGCAATCTTTTTGACTCCATGTACACACACTGAGGAAGGGCCATGCAAGGACACAGCAAGCAAGTGACCATTCATACACCAGAAGAAAGGTCTCACCAGGACCTAACTGCCCTGAGACCCTCCTCTTGGACTTCCAGCCTCCAGAACTCCAACCCAGCTGAGGCCCCAAACATATGGGGGAGGCTGTCTTGGAAACTGCAGTCCCAGGTGAACTACCCCCTGAATGTAACAGCATGATGTCCCAGCAGTCACCACCATGGAGTGGAGGGACCATCCAACCATCCCACAGGATCATAAACATAGTAAACTTTTCTTTTAAAGTAAAAAATTACATATTGTCACTTACAAATTGACCAGACAGGTAAGAGGGCATGAAAGAGCAGGCAAGCAACATCACGCAGCGTGTGGACATTTGTATACCAGGCCTATCTTGGTGGCATTTTTCCCTTACACTTTTCAACCTTGGGAAGTAAATACTATGACCTCCATTTTGTAGAAACTGAGATGTAGACATTTATGGCACACGTCTCAGATCAAAAACCACTTTCCAATGCTTTAGCATGAAAACTTCAATCATAAAGAACACCTAAATTCTAAAATCAACATTTTACTGTGTGTACTCTTTACCCAGCTCTCTGTGTACCAACCCTACCAGCCGTCCATTGATCCATCATACTGTCCAGGCATGGAAAGTAACTGGCATGCTTTGGGGTGTGTGTCATCAACAGGGGCTTGATATTTGTTTAGGTTCTTTTTTATCTCTTGAGACATGTTCTGTACAACGAAGTGCACAGATCCAAAGGGTACCATTACGAGTTCAGAAAAGTGCATACTTGTGCACAATCCAAGTCCCTACTGAGTTACCGAACGTGACCACCATTTCAGAAAGTTCCTTTATGTCTCTTCTGAGTAAATTTCCACCTCAGCCTCTGGAAACACCAGTGTTCTGATGTGTCTCCACATGGGTCACCCCTGCCTGTTCTAGCTCTTCATGTATTGGAATCAGAGTTTGTATTTTTGTATAAGGCTTCTGAGCTTAATTTTACTCATCCATGGTTTTGCCTGTATTAGTAATTCATTCTGCTTATATCTAAATAATATTCCATAAGCAACTATATCACAGTTATTTATCCATTTTCCTACTGATGGACACCTGGACTGTTTTGTTTGGGCTATTATAAATAAAGCTGTTACGAGCATTCTTGTACAAGTCTTTTTGCAGAACATGACATTTCAAAGCACAGCAGCGTAAGTCCATTTGGCTCCAAAATCCACATGTTTTCCACCACCCCCTGTGGCTTCTCTGTGGTGCATCTCATTGCACTGTGTTATGTAAAATGTACCTCGGGAGTTTTTTCCTAAAATGGTTCATTACAGTGTAAACACAAATGGGGAAATATGATCTTTAGGCCAAAAAATATCCAGATATAAATTCAGCTGCTTATTGACTATATTCCAGTAAAATACTCATCATTTTATGATTTTTTAAATTATTTTACCTGTTCATACTATCAAAGTAACTCCTTTTTCTAAAAGTTTTCTTTTTCTCTAAAAATAACTTTATTTCTCATGTGTAGAATAATACCAACCATAACATTGATTAAGGCTCCTCAGATTGCAGAAATATTCTTAAATTCATTGATATGACCACTGGATGTAAAATTATATGATAAATTGTTAGAAGATAGCAATATAAAAACATGTTATTTCTATTATTTTAAATGGGTAAATCAGAATGGAAAATTGCATGCTGACTACCATTAAAATAAATTTTTAAAATCTATGTGCAGCCCTGGCTAGTGTGGCTCAGTGGATTGGGCACCGGCCTGCAAACTGAGGGGTCACTAGTTCAATTCCCAGTCAGAGCATGTGCCTGGGTTGTAGGCCAACTACCCATTTGGGGGCTTGCAAGAAGCACTGATTAATGTATCTCTCATACATTGATGTTTCTCTCCCTCTCTTTCCCTTCTCCTCTCTCTAAAAGTAAATAAATAAAATCTTTAAAAAATTGTATGTGCATATTGCTAAGACTTAGAAGGGAACTTGGAAAATCTGAAACTAGCTAATATGTTAGAATAGTAATCTTAGGTCATGTTAAGGAATTTAGGACAATCCTAATTACGTGTGAAAAGCATTTTCTCAAAAAAATTGTTTTTTAATGTTGTAATATTGTATATCTAAATATAATTGGGAAAATGTTCTTCAAGTTTAGGGCTGCTGTATATGTCTAGTTATACACTGTGTAACTATAGGTGGGCCATCCTTATTCACAGACAGAAGAGGTTTATTTGTTTATAAAACACATTTTCCAGGAAATAATGGTAAAAATTATGAAGAAGGAGCAGCTTTTTCTAATTTGCACAAGCATGCATTTGGCCGACTCATCGGGCTGTTCATGTTATAATCTTCCTTTAAACTGCGCTATCTGATCTATTGGCTGATTTAAGCCTGCCCTTGCATTGCTTAACCACATCACATGAGCACCATTCCCCGTTGGACCAGCTATTTTTTCCAAATGAATTCTGTCTAATTTTTAAATCTTTAGTGCTATTATGATGCTCTTTGAATGGAGGAAATCAGATAAAAAAGTTACTCAATGACTAAGCCTATCTTTCCTTTTATACCACAATGTCAGAAAAAGTTGCTCAGTGCTGTGTGACCACAGCAGCCGCTATTGGCTTGGGAGATCTGGTCGACCTTCTGACACGTCTCCTTATTTGCTGGTCAGTGATGAGGGTGCTGCATAGGAGACTCTCTCCACACAAAAGCTGGAAAGGTCTCTTTTCTGGCTTCCTTTCCACCTAGGACCAAGCTCGGCCAAGCAGATCACACACCCTGCAGTTTGCACCCGAAGCTGGCACCACACACTGGCAGGACTGGCAGGCCTCATTCCAACAACGATGGTAGCAGTGGTTCTGGCTGTCCCGTCATGTCCAGCGTTCAAGGTTGTGCCTAGTGGTGGCTGGACCAGCTCAGAGCAGGACTTTGGATATCATTTTTGGCTGCCAAGTCTCCCAAGTTGGACCTGGCTTCTGAACTTATCTAGCTGAGTCCTGTTTCACGTGTGCAGAGGCAGATGAATCACAAAGCTAACCAGGTTCAGCTCCAGGGCCCCACGCTCACAATGGCCCTTGCCAGGCCCAGGGAGGGGTCTGGTAATGCAGTCATATGGTCAAACATTTTGGTAAAGTTTGCAAAAGTAAAATAGTAAACTGCAATGAGTTAAGAAGACTAACTCTTTGCACCCTGACACTGACATTTTCATTGTCACATTTTCCTTATGTCAGGCGACATGGGAGTAGCCATGGAATATTTGGGATTCAGTTTAGCAGAAGTTAAGTTGGAAAAATATTTGTTTTGGATTTCATTTAGATGGTTCACAGGCACTTCGGTGCGTCGTTAACTGTTGCTAGTTCAGACGGTAAAGGAAAGTCTTCCAGGAATTCTCCCGCTATCCATGTGCCAACCTGTGATGCACATATTCCACATTATCACTCATGTAACATGAGGATAAAGGGGCGCAGGTCTAGAGGTTGTCTCTTAATGTCAATCTCTCCCAGGGCTGCCAGAGCCCAGAGTATGAGGGCCATGGAGGAGGGCCATGCTAGAAGACAGACTGGGTTCTTTCTAGTCTCTCTATAGAAAATAATGTCTCTCTCTCTCTCTCTCTCTCACACACACACACACACACACACACACACAGAAAACAACATTGTTTATGAAGGGAGGGATATTACAGAGATGTAGCAGGCCATCTTGGATTGTGTGATATTTATAATATTTGGCAGCTTTTAATAGTTGTGGTTTATCCAAGTAAATACTTACTTTCATTCTTAATTTTGTGTTCTTCTTTGTTAAAATAGGACACAGCCTCCCTAGTTTCTATAAATTCGGCCCTACAGAACTTGGATCTGGCCCTGAATATGTTAAGGAAACAGAGTTCTTTCCAGATGGCCGTGCTCACTAAAAATCTCCCAGGGTCTGCTCCCTTCATCCCCACTGCCACGTGCTGACTTCAGGCCACGTGCTGACTTCAGGCCACGCCCCTCCTCCCACGTGGACACATACAAAAGCCTCTGACAGGCCTCCTTGCCTGCATTCTGGCTTTCTGAAGACCCCTTTCCATACTGCAGCCAAGAAGATTTTTTAAAAACTCTAGTCCTTTAAATGTTTTCTAGCTGTTTTAAACCTCTTACCAGCTTCCAATTATTCTTAAGCTTGGTCTAAATTCCTTAATGTGGTCTATGGTTCCCTGCACAATCTGGGTCAAGCTGCCCTCTTCCAGACCCATCTCCTGCTGCTTCCTGACTTGAACCACCCCACCGCCTGTTGCCCCGACGTCACCCCCAGCACAACTAACCAACTATACCAGACCACTCACAGTCAGGAAGCCAACAGGATAGGCCAGCATCCTCTCCTTCGGATCTTTTTCTCCAAGTTTAGGTAGGGACTGGGTCTTTCACAGTTCAGTGCCTGACCCCACAGGCTAGCAGAAACCCTCCAAAGAGGCCTGGGAAATAGCTTCCCCATCACATGTACCTTCATGCAGATGCATCTAACTGGGGTTTAGTGCCCACCTGCAAGGAAGTCTGGGAAATGCAGCTCTCTTATCTCCCTTATGAGAAGGAGTCTGGAATGGAGGTGGAGAGGGCCATTCCACTGTATCCATCGGAATGGTGAATGGCTGGGTTAATGGAACATATGGGCTGAGGCCTGCAGTCAGGGCCGGAGTTATGGTAAAGGGAGCAAAGGAGATTGCAAAATAAGAGAAACCCAGGCATAAAGAGGGCAGCAGAATAGAAAATCACAGTGAGGCCGAGAGATGGAATTCTATGGCCCCTTGAGAATGGTCTTTTTTTGTTTGTTTGTTTTCGAGGCCTGGCTGTGTTTTACACTCACCCTGAGGGATTGGGTGGTAGGACCTTTTCCATCCCTTCACCCTCCCTACCCATCCCCCTTTGCCTGGTGCTCCAGGCTTCTCTGACCCCTGTTTCCCCAGTTTGGGCCAAGTGCCCCTGGCCCAGAGTGCAGCACCAACGTGGGGTTAGCACAGAGCACTGTAATGATTCACTGACCCGCTCTGCCCATGACACTGTAAGGCCAGTGAGGGCATGTTGTGGCCCCGTGTTCACTGCACCTCCTCTAGAGTCTAGGATGGGTCTGAAAGCTTGAGGTACACGCAGAATATTTGCTGAAATAATAAGTGGAGGAAAACATAGAGGGGAGGGTGTAATCAATAAAATTTTAAATTGAACTTGTGTCATTTACAACATGATTTTGAAAATAGATTCTAGGACTAGATTTGGTTTTAATTCTGACTGTAACTCTTACTAGCTCTGGGAAACTCTTTATGCCTCCTTTCCTCATCTCTAAAATGGGATAATAATTGCACCTATTTCGTAGGGTTCTTATGAGGAATAAGCAAATTAATACAGTAAGTACTTAGAATAGTATCTGACCACAGTGATCCTCCATAAATGATAGCTTTTGTTGCTGCTGCATCCAAAGGATTCTATAGAATATAAGGTAATAATAGAAAAAATACTGATTCAAGAATAAGACGATGTACATTCTAATATTGGACTTCCTGTTTATTATCCACATGACTTTGGACAATTCAAATCATCCCTCCATTTCCTCAACTCTAAGACAGAGAGACAGACACTTGTTTTGCCTAAAGCTACTACTATTTTTTTTTTTTTTTTTTTTTGCCAAGCAGCCAAGCTCCCTTCATTTGGCAATGTTCTTATAATTCCCTTTCAGGAAATGACATGCTGTTTTACGGTGGGCCATCTCTTAACCAAGCGGTGGGCTTGTAAATGCCTGCCACAACATTCAATGTTCTGTCTCTGGAATGTGAGTCTTGAGGGGCCACAGAAGGCTGAGCCTGGCTGGAAAAGTCAGTCTTTGCCCACAGCAAAACCAGAAAAGACCGCCCACTAGTTCCTATTACTCATTTCTCCAGAACTTTCCTGGTTCTTCCCAAGACTTTGTTCTTATTTTTTCCTTCAGTTCTGCAAGACACTTCAAAGACATGCAACAAGTTCATTTTTGGCTAGTGTTGTCCAGAGTCCAAACACTCCCTAACATAAACTCTCTCAAAGAATTTTAGTTAAGAAAACAAAAATCAGAAAAGTATTTGAAAGCACTTAAAAAATTTTAAGGTGCTGTGTAAATATAATTTATTTGTCAACGGGACAGCAACAGTAACCCTAGAAGAGAAGCACGTTAATGCTCAGTCTATTTGTTTATCCAGTCAGTCACGCTTTCTCTTTCTAACAGAGAATGGAAACAGCACATGCTAGTAGACTGGCAACGGATACAGTGGTGCTAAACCAGAAAGGTCCACGAATCTCCAGCCTTCACAAAAGCATGACCTGACTCAACATTTCGCAGAGCTGCATACCCGACTGGAGGCCTCTGGGCAGATCTTTAATGTCAGGAGGCTAGCCTTACCTACCAGGAGAGAGGGTGAGAAGAGAAAGTGCCAAGTATACAGGATGGGGGTTACATCTCTATTTTTCAGCCTCCATCTTTAGAGAAGTGTAGTGAGCAAGGGAGCATCCCTGAAAGGGGTCATTCACACACATTTGTGTCTTTCCACAATGCTGGGTTCATTAGGGGACACCTCCCCAATAAGCCAATAAAGTCTCACACAAGTTACAGACAGAGACGGGGGGCTTACCTGCTAGAAGCAAGCGTAGTAAGAGTCTGGCACAAAATCCTGGTCATGGGCTGCATCCATAGGTAGAGAGGTGGGCCTTGGTCTCCAGCCCGGGGTCTATAGTGGTGACATGCGTCTGGTGGAGTGAAAATCTGGCAGGGCTCCAAGTGTGACATGACCCATGGTAGAGCCAAGCTCAAGTGTTGGGTGGGTGGACCTCTGAGTTCTTAGAGCCCCCAAGGTGTCCCACTCACAGTGTACAGACAGAGTCTTTGTCCCAGTGTTCAGACTTGTGGATTTGGGTATTCCCTGGGCCCTTCCTAAAGGCAATCCCACTATATCTCATTACCTCAGTCTTGACATAGCATTTGACATAACTGTCATGGCTAACAGTGACTCCATATTGGGTTGTCAAGTTGACCAAAGAGTTCTCTCTGCTCTTGCTCACTACAAGAGATTACGCACGAAGTGGTAGGGGTCAATGTTGCAGTCTTTTCCTTCTCATTGGCAAATAGAGATGATACCTAAAGGCATTAGGAAGGGAAAGAATTTGCTAGAACCGTACTTCCTACTTCGTCTTCTACAGTTTTGATGTCCCTTGAAATGTTAGTAGGCCTTCTGAGAAACTAAAACATTTGAGAGCTCCTTCGTTATTTAAAAAGTTTGAGAAATTCTCCATATCGTATGTTGTTCTTCAGTCACCTAAAACATTTTAATTTCTAAGAATTTTTTCAGTATAGACACTAAATAGCTTTAATGTAGGTTTCTCATAACTGCATTAATTTTAGATCCTTAATTTCTCCACCAAAAAAATCATTTTCATTCAACTTTAGGAAGGCACAGTTTGGAAAATCTGCATTAAAGTGTTTGTGGAATGGGGTGGCTTTGCTCATAAGCAGACCTCAGACCTGAATTTGCTCTTCTCTGCTGCCCCCTTTTGATAGATGGAAGGAAGAGCAAGTTTCCAGCTGAAAGGGGCTGAGATGGCAGTTAGGTGCTACCAGTATCTACAGGGAAAAGAGAGAGCAAAGTGCTACGTCAATCCTTATTGGGATTGCTTTTGTCTACTCTTCTGTTAGTTTTTGTTTGTGCTGCATCTATAACTGACCAGGTATCCTCGGGCCTTGGAGGAAAGGGGATATGGACGTTGATTCAAAAACTCATTCATTGCCCAGGCTGGCATAGCTCAGTGGATTGAGCGTGGGCTGCAAACCAAAGGGTTGCAGGTTCAATTCCCAGTCAGGGCACATGCCTGGGTTGTGGGCCAGGTCCCCAGTGGGGGCCACGCAAGAGGCAACCACACATTGATGTTTCTCTTCCTCTCTTTCTCCCTTCCTTCTCATCTCTAAAAATAAATAAAATCTTAAAAAAAAAAACAACTCATTCATCCATCCATACAAATATTTGTGGCATGTTGACTGTGTGCCTAGTGCAATGCAAGGTGACAAGGTGACAGGGATAGAACAGTGAACGAGGCACTCCTGTGGAAGAACCAGAGGCTCTTCCAGACTGTCTGACTACATGCATTGCACCTGTGCCTGACCCCCTTTGACTTTCATATCCTCCATTTCTAAATATGGATCTCAAAGACTGAAGCCTTCAGTCAAAACTTCTTTCTTTTATTGCATCCGATGACCGTCTTCTTTGCAGTTTTCCAGGTCCCAAATGCTACTTAGTGAGTACATTTGCTTTTCAGTCATAAATGCCCTTCTTAGGTTAGTATAATTTTCACTGTCTCCAAAATTCTCAAAATTTCATTGTCTTAGACTGAGATTTGAGGCAGAATTTGCCACTTGAAGCTATCCTGGGCATGGAAGGGTATTTGCTCTGGGGAAAAATTTAGTGGAATTCTTCAGGTGAAAAAGTGTTGTTATCCTGAGCATGAGCCTTTCTAGGGCTCAGGAGAGTTTTCTTTCTTTCTTTCTTTCTTTCTTTCTTTCTTTCTTTCTTTCTTTCTTTCTTTCTTTGTGAATTACTTTATTGTCATTCAATTACAGTTGTCTGCATTTTCTCTCCACCACTACCCCCAACCCCGGGCCAAACCCACCTCCCTCCCTTTCTTCCACCCTCCCCCTTGGTTTTGCCCATGTGTCCTTTATAGTAGTTCCTGAAAACCCTTCTCCCCACTGTCCCCTCCCCTTCCCCTCTGGCTATTGTTAGATTGTTCTTAGTTTCAATGTCTCTGCTTATATTTTGTTCACTTTTTTTCTTTTGTTGATTATGTTCAGTTAAAGGTGAAATCATGTCCCTCACCACTTGGCTTATTTCACTTAGCACAATGCTCTCCAGTTCCATCCATGCTGTCACAAAGGGAAGAAGCTCCTTCTTCCTCTCTGCCATGTAGAATTCCATTGTTTAAATGTACCATAGTTTTTTGGTCCATTCATTTGCTGATGAGTACTTAGGTTGCTTCCAGTGCTTAGCTATTATAAATTGTGCTGCTATGAACATTGGGGTGCATAGGTTATTTTGGTTCTTTTTCTAAAAATAATTTTATTTATTTATTTAATTTTTCAATTACAGTTGAGATTCAATATGATTTTATATTAGTTTCAGGCATACAAGGAGTGTTATTTCTGATGCATAATCATTATTGAGTAAGAAAACTGATTTACAAAGGAAACCATTAACTATTATATAGTAGAATTATTCACTTTATATTATCTTTTATTCTTAAAATTATTTTAAAAACATTTGTTAACTCCAAATTCCTTGTGTTGCTGAGTCTACTGTGGGGCTGCTGTGCCTTGGGCCCTGCAGAAGCAACTTTCACCCTGCCTCGGCCCCTGACAAAGGGTGAGTCCAAGGTCAAGGGGCAGCAGGTAAGGAAAAGGACAAAGATTAATGTCATGCCCTGGTAAATACAATTTTCTTTTGCCTTATTTTCTCAGGTACTTTCTGTTTCCTCCTCTACATACTAAAATATTTAAACCCCATAGCAAACAATTAAAAGTGTGTAGAATGGCCAAAGTTGCTATGGTCGGGAAATTGATGATGAGTAAATTTTTTGATGAACATTCTAAAAGAAACTTTCCTTTAATCATTATTCTGGTATGTATTGCACACTTCCCTGCCTTAGTTAACATAGAGTAGGAACAGATGAAATGTTTTCTGCGTTACTGTGGGAAATGAGCGCATTGAGTTGCTGAACAGTGGCGACCTGAAGGGTAACTGTTGTGTGAAATACGAAACTGACTCTGCTCCTTCACTCCACTGCTTCTGGCTTGTGGCCCTCAGACATTTTTGCTCAAGCACCCCTTAACATTTTTGAAAAACCCTTGGAAACTTCTGTATCTTCACACATTTTAAAACTGACATCTAAATGTTTTGCCACAAATTTAAATCATTGCAAAGTCAGTATTTTCCAGAGTACTAAATATATTCATTATAAAAAGGGAACTATAGATTCAGCCTGTGGATAATATTTGTCACATATCATGATAGGCTTCAGTGTCACACCAAACAGTTGAATAGTATTTTCCACCAGGAAATATTTAAGCTCATTAATGTGCATCTCCTGCGACATTCTTCTCATTGCTGAAAATGGATTGATGGTAGAGAGAAAGAAGGGTGGGGATTGGCATGAGTTGGAACTTGAGACTTGAAGTTTGCATGAGGAGCAGGCAGGCCCAACACCTATCTCACATTGGAAAAGCTGTTACAAAAGCACCTAGAGCTACCCAGTCCTGAAAAGACATAGAGGAATCCTAAATGCATATACTCAGCAAAATAATCCAGTATAAAAAGGCTGTGTTCTGGATGACTCCAACTTTAATGGCATTTTGGAAAGGGCAAAACCATGGAGACAATACAAAGATCAGGTGTTGTCAAGGGCTGAGGGAAGGGAGGAATAAATGTGTAGAGCACAGAGGAATTTTAGGACAGTAAAACCGCTCTGTGTGATACTGTAGTGGTGGCTACCTTTAGACACTTATCAAAGACTATAGAATGTGCGACACCAGGAATGATCCCTAGTGTGAACTACGAACTCTGATTGTGATGAGTCAGTGTAGTTTCATCAGTCGTAATAAATGTACTGCTTTGGTGAGGAATGTGACAGTGAAGGCAGGGAGAATGTAGAAAATCTCTGCACTTTCTGCTCAATTTTACTGTGAATCTAAACTTAATATTTAAAAAAGAGTCTAAAAAAAAAATAAAAGCAACCAGACTACACTTGACCAAGTTCGGTCTGATCTGGCCTCCGAATGTCCTGCGGGTGCTATAGTACCAGGCTAAATCCTTCTGGCCTGGGGAACCACGTCTATGCTTGTCTGCTGTGTAGGTGCCATTGTCTTTCTGGGGCCAAAACAGAAGATGAACCCCTTTAAAACGGGGATACAACTCCAGGAAGCAAGTGGAAATTTCCACAACCATCCTGAGAAAGAACAGACCTAGAAACCAAAACCAAAAACTTTGAGGTCAGCGATGAGGTTGGGGGAGGAGGGAAGGAAATGTTCTTTCTCTTGGACTTTGGGGAAGAGAGGTCTTACTAAACTAAGGGCATGCGTCTGCCCATGTGCATCAAAGCCTGAGACAACACGAACAGAGTTTGCAGCATAACAAGTAAAGGTTTATTTAAGGAAATGGTGCCAAGCCCAGAGACACAGGGGAGCTGGTGCACTACAACCTGGTGCACAGTAATTAAGGGACTTGGTGTGTGGACTGCACTGACTTGTTTCAGTCAGGGTAGCAAGTATTTAGCTGACCATTGCATCAGGTCCTAATATCAGCCATGGCGTCATTCTGTCTAGTTTCATGAGGTCGTGGCTGGTAGGGTCATTCCACTCCTGTGAGCCCGGGTCTATACCACAGAACACCACTGAACACCACTGAAGTCAGGATGTTATCTTTAGTTTTACCAAAATTCTATTTCTGCAACAGACTGTAGGCTTTGTTCCTAAGACTGTTTGATGCGGACCAGAATCTGTCCTAAGGGCCTAATGATCAAGGAAGGGAGTGGGCCTGCAGCGTGTGCAAAGGGAGAAGGGTCTGGCCGAAAGGAGGCAAGTGGGTCAGGGAACTATGAGACTGGACAAGGCTGGCTTTAATTGAGGACAAAGCCATGGTAAAGACACGGAGCTCCTGTGTGTTTACAGAGGCAAGGCAGTGCTCTGAGAACTACTGCTGGAGGCCCAGGGATGGAGAGGATTTGGCTTCTGGAACCAGAGGCAGGCAGGTGGATGGCAGGGAAGTTAAGGCCAGTCCTGTGTCTGAGATGTTATTGGTGCCGTCTGCATTGTCTACAGATTTGGCAAAAGGTTGCAGCTGGTCACAGCTCCATCGTGGGGAGCTGAGGCAATGGTCTGTGCTATAGTTCAGGACAGAGGTTGAGAGGGAAGCAGCAGCTTTCTGAGGGCCTCGAGGCTGTCTTTTCTCTCCTTTATAAATTCTGACCGCTGAGCAGCCTGCTGAGTGCCAGGGAAGACTGTCAGGCTGTAGCTCAGCACCCCTCTCTTTTCCTACACCTCATATCGTCTACACCTCCACTCTGGACTGGAACCTAAGCGGGAAGCTCAGGCTACAGGAAAACAGATTCCCCCCAAAAGCACCTGTAATGAAACAGGCTCTGAGACTGAGAAAAGGAGCAACTCCGTCCTTCTCCTGTAACAATACACACAGACCTGTGTTAGCTCCTTTGAGTGCCTGGAGGCATATTTTGTGCTTATTTTTGAGTCTGAGTCCTTCATTGAAAGATATTTGATGACAAGATATGTGGGGTCCAAGTAGACCTGGTGATGAAAAAATTCAAATCTGGAGACTCGCCCAAGAACATTTTCCCCCATCAGCTTTACAAATATTGTGTGAATTTTACATAACTAATGCATGGAGCTATTGAGTGTGTCCCTCACCCCTGGCCCATCCCCACCTGGCCTCCCTCCGGGAAGCGAGGCTTGGAGTGGCCCTGCCTCGGGTCTGCTGAGCAGCAGACTGAAGGCAGCAGTGACCTGACCCTGAGAAAACAGGTTGCCTCCTGCCTTTGGTTTTGCCAAAGTCCAGGCTGATGGAGGGGGATTGTGCTGGATTATTCAACAGCCAGCAGGAAGTTGGGACAGTGCTCGGGGCTTACGTTAGTTTCTGAGAGCTGCTGTTAATAAAATATCACAAACTGGGTGTCTTAAAACTATAGAAATTTATTCTCTCATCATTCTGGAGGGTAAAAATCTGAGACCATGTTGGCATGCTGTCTCTAAAGACTCCAGGGAAGAACTCTTCCTTGCCTTTTCTAGTGCCTGGTGGTTGCTGACCAATCTTGGCATCCTTGACTTGTACACACATCACATCAAACTTTTCCTTTATTGTCACTTGGTGTTCTCCTTTTATGCCTGTATTCTTTCTACTCTTCTTGGAAGGATGCCAGTAATATAGAATTAGGACCCACCCAACTCCAATATGGCGTCATCTTTACCAATTAATTACATCTGCAAAAAACCTATTTCCAAATAAGATCACATCTTGAGGATGCAGGAAGGACAGAAATTTTGAGGAGGATGGGAAAATATTTAATTCAGTACAGGACTGAAGAATCAAAAGCAACCTTCCCCAAGTGGGGCTTTGAGAACTCAGGGAGGAGGCAGAGGGTTCTATGATGCCCAGTTGGTGAGGATCCCAAATGCCCCCTCCAGAAGGCCCCCGAGAGGTGCAAGGGCCTCCATCACAATGGCTCTCTGGTGCACCTACAGGGCCTTGGGTACAAAGCCCTGTGCCAGCATCTCAGCAAAGATCCCTGGGTCCAAATATGACCACAAAGCAGCAAAATCACCCCAACCAAGAACCATGGGGATCATAAAGCAGGGCTCCACAAGTAACCATTGCAGACCAGTGACCAGGGGTCTTTTTCAACATTGTGATCTTCACACCATTTACCCAGTCTGGGAAAGAAAGAGCCTCCAAATGACAGAGAATAATTTTTTTTTTTGCCAACTGGCACTTATATAGTAGATTTGTAGAAATTCAAAAAAAGTGGCATTTCCTATACACCATGATGTAGAATGAAATTCATAACAACTACATGTGAGAAATGGTTCCAGAATTTATTTGAATTCTTGTACAATCTGTGGCTGATTACAACCCATGCAATTGGACACCAATGATTTTTTTTGGCCAGGCTTTGATGCTTTTGGAGAATTGATCAACAGGGCTACATAAGGACTTTCGTAAGTCATTGTTTATTTGGGGGAAACCAGTGAATTTTGAAATAATCTGGTTAAAAAATAAAACACAAACTATAAAATGCTTCAGAACTCCTGGGCAGACACTAAGCTAGGTATTCCACAAAAATATCACAAAGAGAACACAAAGAGAGCCTTTGTCTGAGCTTGCTGAAGAGATTTATTTTGCCACGTACTCCAGGAGAGCATCATGAAAAGGAAGGGCACAGATGGAGTTCTTTAAGGACGATATTTCAGATTCTGGATTTCTTCTAAAAATTAATCTTTTCCAGGAACACAAGAGCAGCCCCAATGTCCCCCAACCTGGCCATGCTGCCTGAACCTCAGGCTAAGCCGTTGGAACTGGTGGCGGAAGAAGCCTGTGGTAGAAATCAATCAGAGAAGTGGCTGTAGGTATCGGCTGAGAGAAGTGGGAATATGAAGGGGATGGTGCCCCAGTCACAGAGAGCAGAAATAATGTGAACTGTTGACAGAATGGCCAGGAATAATTCAGCTGATGAAATATCCCAAGTGTAGTAGTCTTTAGGGCTGCTGTAACAAGGTACCACACTGAGTGGCTTACACAACAGAATTTATTGTGTCAGTTCTGGATGCTAGAAGTCCGACATGACCCCGCTTCCTTTGTTCGGGACTCTCTCCCAGCTTCTTGTCATCCTTGGCTGTGACAGCGTAACTCCAATCTTCACCTGACGTTTTGCCTGTGTGTGTCTGTGTCCAAATGTCCTCTTTTTATAAAGACACCAGTTTTATTGTATTAGGGGTCCACCCTCCTCCGGTATGACCTCTTCTTAATGAATTACATCTGTGAAGATTCTATTCCCAATAAGGTCACATTCTTAGGTCCTGGGGCTTGGGACTTCAATGTATTGATTTGGGGGAGGGGGCACAAGAGGGACTTTGCTCAGAATCTTCAGACACTGTGCCAGAATGTCTAAGAACTTTAGAGGAGGATTTAGTATCCACTGACAACGAGAGGACACTGTAGGCCTGTCTATTCTTTGAACACCCACGTGAAGGATGTCAGAAAGGCTGGGTCTGCATTGACACTCAGATCAGAGTCTTTGGTACAGAAGAGCTGGCCCAGGAGACTTAGACACTTGTAGCTCAGACCTTGCTCGTTTAAACCAGGTGTGAGCACGTATAAAACTGCACTCGCCTCACCCTGCTGCATACTCACCTTCACTGGACTCTGTGTATCCCCTCCCCCACCCCAAATGCTCTCTTATCCATTGAAGCAAATGAAGAAAAGGGAGAGGGGCGGGCTCTGGAAGCTATTGCTTACTTCAATGAACATAGGAGCAAGGCATGGGTGGGTTGACTTCAGTGGCCCATATCCTGCCTGCTGTGATAAATGGGATTTACTGCCACAGCCAAAAGCCTTGATGACCCCCTGCAGGCTTTGGGGAGCTTGGTGTGAGCACCCTTCCCCAAGCCTCCTGGGAGCTGTCTGCTCAGGCACAGAGAGTACCCTCTGGTCTGGTACCCCATCAGAGAGAGAGACATAGTTCTTACTTGGTCCTTGAAGGGGTGTCCTGGAACCCAAGTGAAGCTATTGTAATGCGGAGGAAGCCCTCTGTAGCTCCAGTGAAGACAGGGAGCCCTGCTTAACCTCATGGTGGGAAGATTCGGAGCAAGCCACTGAGGATTTAGGGAAGCCAGAGACTTATGTTTGCTTTTCTTGTGATGTAGAGAAAACCCATGTTGGTCCTAGTGATAGGTGACCATGGAGAACCGGGGAGAGTCCAGGGAGTAGAAACACTCCGAACAATAAGAAATTAGGCTCAGTAGCCTCCTTTAGTTTTCTCTTTTACTCTACATTGTCACCGTAGGTAGTTAACTAGTTATTAATAAGAAAGAGAGCAAAGGGAATTAGACATTGAACTTAACAAACTGGGGAATGGGGAAGAAGATGAGAGCACCATCCCCTAACTCAAAATCAGATCTATTTTTGTCAAAAATTGACTCTCTTCCTCCCCGGCTGCCTTTAAGCCAGACACTGATTCCTACACTTGAGGGCAATAATCCAAGCTTCAACAGGCTGAGAGAATTCTAAGCCTGGATACATGTGAGTTGGGGAGTTGCCTCGCAGGTCGCCCTGCCTGTACAACTGAGGACATCTGGGGAAGATCCTTCTCTAACTGGTAAGCTGCTTCCGTGGGGGAACTAACATCTTGGGAAACTTAGATCTGGTTCTCTTGGAGCAGCCACAGGGTAGGAAATAGTTTTCAGACACTTCAACATCGTGTGGGGTGGCAGGAGGGAGAGTAGAATGATGTAAGATTATTCTTTGAAAATATCTGTTTGTGTTTCAATCTTGCTGCTCGGGTGTGTTTACCTCCCCTATCCCAGAAGATAGCCAAGCCTTTGTGTTTCCAGTAGCCGGTGGGCTTTTGTGTGGCACTGCAGGAAGTGGCGGTTGCCAGGCACCCAGAGACACCCCTCCTCCTGGCTTTTGTCTTGCCTACGCCTGGGCTGATTGAGCGGAATTAAGCTGCCTAAGAGGAAGAGCAAGTGGAGTGAGTTGAAACAATCTCAGCAACTATAGAGGAGGAAGGTTTTCCAGAGGCCCCCCTCCAGGACTGGGAAGGGAATGGGGGCTTTTGTGATTTCCAGACCTAGAGGAGGAGCACTTGCTCCTCACCCTACACACACACACACACACACACACACACACACACACACTCACACTCACACTATCTGAACATTTCAGGGCAAGGCTGGCAGAATCTCAGAGGAATGGATTGATTCTAGGTTCACCCAGAGAAGCCACTCCTCTCCCCCACCCAGTCCCTGTGGAAATTAGAAAGACATGCCCCAAGCTGTCCCTCTCACACAAAGAGGTGATGAGCAAAGGGCAGACGGATTGTACTTCTACTGGCTCCCTCCCTTACACAAACCTGCCAGTGCCCTTTTCTCTTCCCAATTCATTACAGTTATTTTTAAGTCTTCTATTGTATTTTTCCATGTGCCTCCAATTCTCACTGTAGCACCTTCCAACTTTTAAAACTAAACTTAATTTTAATTCTCGATATTTATAGCATTTATGTTTTTAGTGCCTCTATCTCTATTAACTTGTTCGTTCTTTGTCTATAGATGGTTTTTAACCACCAGTATTTACTACACCTCATTTACAACAAGATGATTATGAATGGCATTGTTCACCAAAGAGTTAAATGAAGTAATGTGATGGGATGCATAAAGAAAGCAATGTACTCATGTGTCGCTAAGAGCTGTAACACTAGAAGAAAAAATATGTCCAAATGTTAAAATCAAATAATTTATTATTTTATACTCTATCAATTGCTCAAAATTATGCCACATTTTAGATTGCTTCACATTTGAAACTTGACTTCCTCATAGATGTCTGTTTTTCTTTTAGTTTCTAATTGCCTTTGTATTTTCATAAAAGAAGCCTATACCTTTACCTTCTCACTAAGGTCATCTAGCTTCTTAATGATATTTGTCAAGGAAAATCCACTGACCTTCTTTGACTTCTTGTTTAAATCTCAACAAGTTGCTTTCTAGGTTCACTGCATAATCTTGATCACGGGTTAGTTTCCTCTCTCTTGACCTCATACTGTCTTCTTCCTTGAATTCATCTTTTAAGTTTTCCTAAAATATTCTCTCAATATTTTTTCCAGAAGTATAAATAGTAAAAAACTGAGCCATGCATATCGGAGAATACCTTTATTCTTCCTTTGTTTTAGAGTAATGGTGTGGGTTGGTATATAACTCTAGATTAAAACAACCTTTTCTTAGAACTTTGAAGCCATCCATCAATAGGATGGCCACCAATTTTTTCATTCCTTTTAAAGAAATTGTGGTATTCTTCTCCTTCTCTCAAAATCTGGTATTCTAAAATTTTTATCTCTGTATGAATATTTTTTCTCCCTATTAATCACTCTCAGCAGTTTTCAGTTTGAGTTGTTAAATTTCTTGATATGTTAGAAATACTCTTGCATTATTTTATTTATTATTTCCTCCTCTTTATTTTCTCTAGTTCCTATTTCTGGAACTCCCATTGAGCAGATGTGAGGTTGACCTTTCCTCTACCAGTTCTCTATTGCTGATAATGAATTACCACAAAAAGCAGTTTAAAGCCAAAACACATTTACTGTCCTACGGCTTCCATGGGTCATGAATCTGGGCGCAGTTTAGTTGAGCCTTCTGCTCAGGGTCTGAAAAGGCTACAATCGGGGTATCAATGGGCCTGCAGTCTCATCGGGAGATTGCCTGGGGAAGAATATGTTCCCACGCTTGGTAGAATTCATTTCCTTTCCACTGTCGGACTGAGCACCCCTGGTTTACTGGTAGTTGGCTAGAAGCCATCCTCAGCTCCTAGACACCACCCTCAGCTACTCGCCACAGGGACTTCCCAACGTGGTTATTCTGTTTATTTAGGCCGGCTGGGGAAAGAGAGTCCCTAGCACTTGTTTTGAGCAAGAAAGGATCTTGTACAATGTAACATAATCACAAAGGCGACCTCTTATCTCCTTTGCCGTTGTCAGTTCACGAGAAGAAATCCCAAGTTCATTTCACCCTGAACGGGTGGGGGTTATACCAGAGAATGAACCTCAGGAGGTGGGGATCATGGAGGGGCCACCCTCGCACCTGTCTGCTACATCCCAGTTCTCTTAGTCACTCCCTATTCTTTATACACGTTTTCATTTTTAAATATTTTTTTTTCTTTAATCTGTTCTCTGGAAGATTCCTTCTTCTTTATTTGCCTGTTCTTCCTGAGAATAAGAGGCCAATAAAGTAGGAAAAAAAAATCACAATATTGTGATGTCCTGAATGTCTAATGAAGATGTGTTTCAAAGAAGAGGGAATGGTCAACAACGTTAAAACTATATTTTATTTGTTAATGAGTCCAGAAAGATGAGAACTGATGATCTTCCCTCCTCACCCCCCTTGCATTTAACAACATGGAAACATAGTGACCTTGGCAAGAACAATTTTATCGGAATTGTCATTGTAGGTAGTTAGCTAGTCATTACTAAAGAGAGCAAAGAATTAGACATTAAACTCAATAAACTGGGGAGCAGAAGCCTGTTTGCTTCACCAGGAAGCTACAGCTTGTACCCCAGGGGATCACAGCATTGCTCCACCAAGGGAATTAACACTCATCTTCTCCTCCCTTCAGTACTGGATTGTTGGGGCCGGGGTGGCGGTGCAGGGGGCAGTGCTTGGCTACAGAAGCCTGTCAGTCTAACTAGGGGGTGGACCCATCAAAAAGTCCTCAAAAGCTTGGGAAGTCAAATGATCATTTTGAAAAATCACCTGGTCCATCCCAAACCCAAACTAATATAATCCCGGGGGGAAAGAAGTGCGCTCGCTCTCTCTCTTTCTCTCTCTCTTTCTCATGACCTGTACTCATCCCATTTTTTTTCACTCATTTTCTCTCCCCCAGGAGAACAGGACTATGTGGGTCTATCAGATACTGGGGCCCACAGCAGATGGCCTGGGCTCCAAAAACAATAAGCTTTAATATGAAGCAGGAACTCTGTACATTGGCTCTTGTTTTGGTCTTGCTGAAGGCACAATTGAACTTTTTCCGTAGCGGGATGGGGAAGGTGGGACACTGGAAACCCCAAGGCAGCCTTCCACAAGATAAACCATCTTGCCACACCACAGTCTCCCTTGCATGGGTCCTTGAAATGTTTTCCTCATGATCTCAGAAAGAGCCTGATTTCCATGGACAACAGAGGCTGGGGGCAGGAGGCTTTTGGAGTGGGTTGAAAAGAGAATGGGAAGAAACAAACCAGAGTCAGAAACTATAGACAATGCTGTGGAGACATGGATTTTTTTGAATTAATTATTTTTTTCCAGTTTTGTTGAAAAATAGTTGACGTACTGTAGGAATTTTTTAATTAGGAGAAACAGTGAATGGGTTAGGCTTTGGGCAAGGATGCAGGATCATGAGAGAGATTATCGAACATGTGAAAAGTTACTACATGTGTGGGGCTAAAAAATATTAATATTTTTCCTCCTACCTTCTAAGTTTCTGGCTGGGCTAATAACCAAATTAACAGGAGAAAATAAAAGTTTAATACATGCACATGGGAAATAAACATAGGAGTGATAATTCCATAAAAATTCCAAAGACAGTGAGGCAACATTTTGAACAAAGAAGAAAAGGGGGATGGGTTATTAGATTTCAGAAATGAGAATGGACAATTTACAGATAGTTGAGAAAGAGCAGAATACATAAGGCAAGAAATCCTTGCTAGGCAAGTTACAAACAGTGGGACGCAGGGAGTATCTGGCTGGGGGAGGCCTGCCTGAAACCGTCTTGTTTGCGCTACTTAACTAGGCTAAAGCAACATTTTAAGCTCTCCTTCCTGAAGCAGGTTTTGCTGTCTGAACCTCTTGGGCAGGAGAGAGGGGAGGCTTCCCTCTCAAAAGTTTCCTTTTGTCTTTTATTTTTTGATAAATAGCTTAAAATCAATATACTAAAAGGTCAGCTTCAGGGTGGCAGGGTTTTGGTCCCTTTATAATGGGGTTCGGAGCTCAGAGGATATTCCCCTCAAACCTGGCTTGGGGAACGAGGGAAGCGGGGCCGTGATTGAGAGGTACTTTGCAGATCTGTAGCAACTTGGCTGGCTTAGTACGTCACAAAGCTGTGCTGCCGCTCTGGCCAGGGACATGGGCAAGACTTGGACTCGTGGTGTGTGGGGAGGGTTTACAGCGCCTGCACAGAGAGGCGGGAAGGCAGTTCACGTCACCGGGCCACGCCTGCCTGGACCTGGACTGAACAATGGCAGCCGAAAGAACGTGAGCTGTGCAGAGAACGAGCAGATGTAACCCACTGTGGGAGGAGTCAGACATGGGGTCACACCAGGAGCTCCAGGCCAAGATTTAAATTAGGTGCAGGAGCCGTGAGGCTCCCCTTCTCTGCCATGCAGTTTGGAAGGGTGCAGAAGGGCCCCATCAGCCTGCCATGAGGTCTGGTGTGTAAGAAGGTGCCACGAGGTTTTGGATTAAGAGTTGGAGAACCCAGGGCGTGGGAGGATGTGGCTGATGGTGCTGGGGATCTTGGGGCCTATCCAGCCAAGCACGGATTAATGGGGGATGCCTGAACGCTGAACTGTGACTGGGAACGCTGAGCCACGGACTTCTGTGTTTCTGGAAGGCAGTGTCTCTGACCGGCACATTCTGAAGCTGGCCTGATTTGGCAAAAGGAGGCAGGATTGTGTGTTTGTGGGTGTTTTAAAGGGAGTGAGATTTAATGGCAGAATTCCCCCATCATTCTAAATATACATAATTTTTAAGTATACAATTCCTTTCCTTTTCACTAGACTCTGGCTTTGGGACTCACACTTCTTGGCGATGGGTATTCGGACCACTCACAGCTGTGTCAGAACTGCATGGGCTTGGGGTTCTGTAACACCTTTACCTGTTTCTGTGCTGTGGCAGTGATCTAGGAAAGAAGATCAGAAGGTAAAGTGATTCAGGAGAGAAAATGGACAAAGCCGGAACAACTATTTAACAAAGGACAACAGGATCCGATGCACAGAGGAAAGGTGGGCCCTAGGAGCATAGACAGTTTATAAAAAGATGAAGGTTGAGCCCTGGCTGGTGTAGCTCAGTGGATTGAGCGCAGGCCTGTGAACCAAAGGACCGCGGCTCAATTCCCAGTCAGGGCACATGCCTGGGTTGCAGGTCAGTTCCCGGCAGGGGATGCATGAGAGGCAACCACACATTGATATTTCTCTCCCTCTCTCCTTCCCTTCCCCTCTAAAGATAAATAAATAAAATATTTAAAAAATGCCTTAAAAAAGACGAAGGTTGATAGTTGAGAAGCAAAAGGTTAATAACAGGAATATGACCTCATGGGACCTCATGGAGGGGACACAGGAGGGGGACAGTTGACCTTGAGGAGAGAGAGAGACAGAGAAGACAACCTAGAATTAAATAAC
This sequence comes from Anoura caudifer, assembly GCA_004027475.1. NCBI lineage: Eukaryota > Metazoa > Chordata > Mammalia > Chiroptera > Phyllostomidae > Anoura > Anoura caudifer. The sequence goes on along the minus strand of PVKU01001115.1, from coordinate 146,158 downwards.
AACCCACACCATTACTCCAACCTGAAAGCAAAATAAATGCATTTTTCGACACGCATACCTCAGATAATTTTCTACTATTTACCCTTTTGGAAAGAAAAATACTGAAGATCTACTTCAGCAAAACTTAAACCCGAGGGGGAAGAAAGGATCAGGTCAAGACTGCTTGCTGTAACTAAGCCTGGAATTGGTGGGGTTACACAGCATGACTGTCTGGGAACGAACATACACATTGCTCAAAAACCAATTGTTAATCTCAGAACAAAACGCACTCTAATGAAGGTGAAAGAGACATTTTTAAAAAGCTGAGTTTGACAGGTTTGGGCTACTTCCAAAAAGATGACACATCTGCACCTGGTTCTTCCTGTAGCCTTTTTTTTTTTTTTTTTTAAGATTTTGTTTATTTATTTTTAGAAAGAGGGTAAGGGAGAGACATTAATGTGTGGTTGCTTCTCTAGTGCCCTCTACTGGGTACCTGGCCTGCAGTCCAGGCATGTGCCCTGATCTGGAATCAGACCAGTGACTCTTTAGTTGGAAGGCTGGTGCTCAAGCCACTGAGCCACACCGCCCAGGGCTTACAGTCTTTGACACATCAGTAAAGTTTGGTGCTGGGTGAGGTCTATTATTTAAGTGAGTCTGCTTTGACAGCTCTGCTACACTAACGGCAGGTAGAAAGGCAGATGTTATCGTAGGAGTGTGGTGGGCACAATATCTTCTAGTTTTTAATTCTCTTGAGTTCCCTGGGCAGACTTTGATTTCTCCATAATTAGTCATTCTGTTTATTCCTCTTGGTCCTTCTCTTTGGAGATTACTTTTGGAATATTGCTCTTGGTTACCTGGCAACAAGCTGGCTGAGACTGATGGTTCACGCCTCTCAGCGGCAGAGCCTGAAATTTTCTATGTAATCAAGTGCTCTACCTGCCTCCACTGGGAAGGCTGGTGCCCAGATTTAACTTCTCCTGGTAGCAGGACCCCTCAAGTTTTTCAGATGTGGAGAGCTGAAATTTTCCAGGGGGTTCCTTGATAACTGGCACCCAAGCTCAGACTTCTGAGTACTCTGGGCGAAATGTTTATTTTTCACATCTGAGATCATGTCATACCCACCTTAGTAAAGAGCAACAGAAATCAGGATCTCTCTGTTGGAGCCCAGCCCAGCCCAGCACGTGTTCAGCTGCTCCCAGATTAAGCATTTCTCTCCACAGGATGTGAGAGACCAGGGTCCTCCCCACATCTACCACATGGAGCCTCTGGTGTACACCTCGTCTCTTAAGCGATGGTCTAGTGGTTCCTGGTTGACCTTCTTGTTTCTACCTGAAAGGCCAGAATGACTGATGGAGGTAGCTGGCATAGTTTCCAAAGCCCCTGCATAGCTCTGTTCTCCCAAAGATAATCTTCTTGAAACTGGCATACTGTCTGGGGAGAAGTGTGTGTGCGCACACATGTGTGTGAATGGCAGGCTGTACTTTTGGGTGGAAGCCCTGCAGGGAACACATACACTAATTTTGTTAACAAAAAAGACTAAAGCTTTACTCTGACGTGACTGTTCATGCTTGGAGCCCAAACCACAGTGCAATAGGTCACTCTTTTTCTTCAGCGACCACATGTCTGTGTTTTTCTCCCTAGGATTAAACACAATAGTAGCTGGCTGTTTATTAAGTATGAGGTGAGGGAAGATAGATGGGAAAGCAGCCACCAGCACCAGTTCCGCGGAAACACATACGGGCCTCCCACTTCTGCTCTGAATAGGCCAGTGCTAAGCTTAATGCCTCCCTGGAGCTTACAAAAGGGACAGCTGCCTTGTCCTGAAGGTGCTGGATGGCCTGCCTTGTCATTCAGTACAGTACACCCCAGTCTTCTGTCTGGACGTCAGATACCAGTCAAAATCTCTAATCTACTCATGGCCTGGTGGGGCTGCTGTCCCCTCTGCATTTCTTTATTTGTAATACATACGCTTGCCCAACATGTAGAACCAGACAACCAACCCCTTTATTTTAAAAGGACTCTGGATTTGAAATAATAGAGTACTATGAACCCTACTTTTTGTGTTTGTATAAGGTGTTTATAATAAGGAACACTTTTGCTCTCAATTTTGACTATAGCCTCAAAAGGTTGAGTTGAAAGTACTAGGTGGAGCCCTGGCTGGTTCGGTTCAATGGATTGAGTGCTGGCCTGTATACCAAAAGGTTACCGGTTCAATTCCAGTTCAGAGTACATGCCTGGTTGCTGGCCAGCTCCCCAGTTGGGGGTGTGCAAGGGGCAACCAATCAATGTTTCTCTTGCACATTGATGTTTCTCTCCCTCTCTCCCTCCCTTCCCCTCTCTCTAAAAAAACAAATAAAATCTTTTAAAAAGAATTTAGAAAATAATAGGTGGAAATGTTCTCACATCCCCAAGGGAGGTGCTGCAAAGGAGCTGTTTTCCTGACTTATCCTAACGTCTTATCCTAACATCCACCAAAGGGCAGAAGAGGTTGGGGTTGAGAGGGAGTTCCTTTGAAAAAATGCTGGCAAGCTGAGACTCTTTTCATCGGGACAAGGAGAGGGCTGCTTCCTCTATTCAAGCCTAGTGAGAAGGGCTTCAGAGACACCCTTGGAAAGCTTGATGAGTGTTTCCTAGTGTTTGGGGATGTGTGTGAACCATACCTATAAAGCCAAAGCTAAAAGGCTAAACTGAAGCCACATGTGAATACAGGAAGAGAAAGAGGGCGGTGATGCGGGCAGGTGGTATACGTTAGAATACTTGAGCATACCACAGACCAAATGCATAGTGAGGACAGTGAATGATGGATCTGGAAGGAGCCCTACAGAGAAGAGCAGCCTAGAGAGGTAATCCCATCAGTCTCAAGGCCAAGGAACCACTGGGTCTGATGCTGAGATTCAAAGCTGTGACAACAGTTCAGTTAGGGAGGACTTATTCTGAGTGCTTTCCATTTTCTGTTCTGCAAGAGCAGGATCTAGGGAGCAATAGAGTACACAGGAAGAATCTAGTTTCTTAGGGTGTGAAGGAGGAACACAGCTCTCATTTATTAGGTTTCCTAAAGAATAAGCAATACAATGCAAATAAATATTCCCAAAATTATCCTGCTCACCTGGTTTAAATAGCATTTGCAGTTTAAATAATAGGCATTTTTAGTGGGTTGGTTTAAAATTCAGCATTGATAAAGGAGAAGAAAGATAACGAAGTCTAATTCTTTCTTCTGCTCATGAGTCATTAAAGATTTAGCTCAGGAGCTTCAGTAATTTTATGTTAAGAGGAAGAAGGGTTTTTTGGAAAGACAGGACTGTGGCAATTTGTAAAATAGTCAATTCTTAATGGCCCCCTTCAAAGTGAATCTTCTGTTCCTACAGGCAGCTGCCTGCTGGAAGATATGTCTGACTCAATATGACTTTCAAAACAGTCTGGTGTGAAAGGAAGAATCAAAAAGCCAGAATCCAAATATAACTATAAATAAACTGTGGGCAGGCTTTCTTCCTGGACACGGATGAGGAAACAGGTTACCCAGGAAGTGCTGGCCGCATGTTATGAATGCAAAGGGGAGCCAGTTTTACTCAGGTAGAGTAACAAAGGGAGAGATGCTGGGTTCTTAAGTACAGCATTGAACTTGCGAGTCTACCTCCAAAATGGAGTTTCAGGAGCGTATGTAACATCTTTATTATCTGAGTCAATAAATAGAAACATTTTTAAAGAAGGCATAACATCAGCTATTTTTCACCATGAATTTGACTTTTTAAATTAATTCCCATCACTGGGTCGTCTTTCAAGAAATAGAACAAAAGACAGTTATGATTTGATAACAGTGAAGAAAAAGAATAAAGGGAGGAGAAAAAAAGAGGAGGTAGAAAAGCAGAAAGTTATTTTTAAAGCCAGCCTCTGGACCCTACTTTTATTCAGACTAAAACAAAGTAAAGACCATCCAGAGAGCTTTTCATGAAGGTAAAGTCACTAATTTTAAAGGAATGTTCTTTATTCTGATATGCTCTTCCACCTATTTTTTGGTGTTAAAATATCCTTCATAAAACATGAATGGTGGTGATGATAGTAGTAGCTTTAAAAATTTTTTCCATTTGAACTAAAATTGGGCAGTTTTATTACAGTCAACCTTATTTTAAAAAAGTTTACTGGTCCAAAATTTCCAAAGCACTTCATTAGAGGCTGAGCTGAAGGCCAAGAATGCACGAGCTCCACAGAACCCACGTTGGGATAGTGTAGGGGGAAGCTCAGTCTGAAAGGGCAGGGAAAGAGAACCCAGAAGAGCTAAGGCAAAAAGACGGTGAGGCAGATGGAAGGGCTGAAAGGGGCTGATAAAAAAGGAGAATTAAGGGGCCTTTCTATTCCCTTCCTTTATATAATCTTTGACCACTTTAACGAACTACCTTGTTTCCCAGTGCCTAGTGCAACGAGTACTGTACAAATATTTTCTGTTATAGAATTAGCATAACTAATCCCCACTTATGTAAATTAAGAAGAAAATAATTAAAATAATTTTTAATATTTTATGTCTGGCATCTACTTTCTCACTGGATTCTCACAAACTATCTTTTTATGCCATAGATGAGGAACCTGGGTATGTGAAAAATTCTTTAAATCCCTTGAACCTGTGAAGAATTAAAGCCTAATCTGAACCAAGGGTGTGTTCTTTCAACTACATCATCCTACTCAGCATTATCCTCAATGTCCAAAACATAAAGCACAAGACTGCTTCTGTTAACATTTAGACTATATTATGACTTTAAGACTTTGACTGTAAGAATATTAACCATCTCCATTGCATTTATTGTATTTATGTGTTATTTTTCTCAATGGTAAAATTAATTTATTAATAATGGGATAGTATACCAAATGCTGATAAAATATATAAGGTTTGCTCAGAAGAGAAGGGGGAGATTAAGGTTAGGATTTACAGAGACTCTTGCTTTGTTCTTTTGAATTTAAATTTACTAGCCACAGCAGCACATAGTTGAAGAATGAAAGTTAGTTTGACTTCTCAAAACTCTTTTACAAAATTTCCTTAAAGGAATGGGGAAGAGGAAGTGGAGGAAGAGGGTTCAATTAAACACACAAGCCATCCTTCTACGTCTCACTAAAGTGGTACTGGGTTTTTGATCAGCAATAATATGAAAGGAATAATACAATAAAAGTGACTTTTAAAGTTTAATAAAATTCAACTGAGGTGCATATTTCAAGAGAAAACTAAGTACAATTCAGCAAAACAATGACTTTATTTGTGAAACAATATCTTGATTATGAACATTCTTTATTCATTAAACTTTGCCATTATTCGACGTTGATAGCCTGTGATCACAGAGAATTTCTGTCAGGTATTATATTTTTGTCCAATCTATTGTTGAAACATGATGAAGTAGTATATTCAGCAGTTCGTAAAAAAGCAAAACAAAACTCTTTCCCTCATCCTGATTTAGAATAGATTTATATATCCTTTGGTTACTGATAAATCTTTGCATAGCTTTGATTTAAAAGTTTCTCAGCCATGACCAAACCCAGCATCTACTCCTTTGTGCTTCCTGAACACTCAAGAGAAATAATTGTCACTGTTGTAGTAAGTCAGAACTTCTCAATAAAACAAAAATAATGGGGCTTTGGAAAGCTCCATGTATCCAAGGATCATGCAAGCACCACCCTCTGCCCTTCATGCTCTGTGGAATGGGATCAGCCTTTCTCTCTATAAAACAGGAATTGAGTACTTCATAGATTTTGAAAGTATACTTCTTACTTTGACTTTCTATTGGCAATTCTTAAACTAGGGTAAAGTTGTCTTTTTTTTTTTAATGAAAAAGAACTTCATACTGCTCGAAGGAGAGTTATGTAAAAACTAAATTTGAAGACTTAAAATAGTTCAAATATAGAAATAAAGACTGTGTTTCCTGCAAAACCCCCTAATTAGCAGAATTTTGGCCATGGAGAAGATCTGGAAATCACACGTTCATGTCCAGTGACCTAATTTCATCTACCTTTGATCAAATGGTAGGCCAAGGGTGAGAAAAGCAGCCCCCCGGTGGCAGGGAGCTGGCCTGGTACTATCACTTAGGTCTTGGGTGTGCTAGCACTCACGGTTGGCAATCACAGCTAAGGTTTGCCCTTTTCTGTTGAGTAAGAACAGCTTCACAGGACGTTATTACCAGGCAAGGCCACCTGTGACTGTAACTGTGACAGAGAGGAGGAAAACAAATCTATTCTGCATTCATGCCTGAGCACAGACAAAAACGTAAATATTCTCCAAATTACAAAAATGACCAAGCATTCCCCTTGCCTGGGTAGTAGCCCTGGCTGCTGTGTCTTTACCAATGATGACTTCAGCTTCGTTCTGAAAAATGATGCCCTCCAGAGCTGGCACCGTCTGTCTGTAACACTTCAGTGATGGAAATCCCACATCCCCAGATTCAACGCTGTCCCTCCTTCTTGTCCATCTGTCTCCCTCCAGTTGCAGGCCCTAAATGGATATAAGAAAAAAGCTACTAAAAGGAACATGGATATGGAGAAGAGAGTTGAGTGCATATATATATATATATATATATATATATATATATATATCTCCACATATATATACATATATTTAGCTTTTTCTAAGAATTTTAATAAGAAGCTGAGAGAGGATGTGTCAGAGTCTCCTCAGTAGATGGGATATTAAACTGGGGAATAAAAATAAATGCAATGGTACCACCAGAATATATGTTCCTTATGGGCTAGGACTAATTTTACATTTCTTTACTAATCTATAGCATAGTATCTGGACATACTAGATGTTCAATAAATTTTCTTTGATTTATAAATCAGTTTGAGCTAAGCAACAGATAATTCCTAATTATCCAGTTGGTATTTCTTGACACCTGAAAAGGAAATTTTATCCTCATTTCTTTTTTTCCCATTTTTTAAGGTTTTATTTTATTATTTATTTTTAGAGAGAGGGGAAGGGAGGGAGAAAGAGAGGGAGAGAAACATCAGTGTGTGGTTGCCTCTTGAGAGCCTCCTACTGGGAACCTGGCCTACAGCCTAGGCATGTGCCCTGACTGGGAATCAGACTGCCGACCCTTCGGTTTGCAGGCCCGCACTCAAATCCACTGAGCCACACCAGCCTGGGCTATACTCATTTCTGAGGTCACAGTGCCTGCTGCCCAGATACTAAGCCAACTCACTGTTCACTTAATGTAAATCAGTACTGACTTTCTAAGTTTATTGTGAAGATTTAAAGAGTGTGCTTTAGGCAGTCATTATAACGTTACTATAACAGCAAGTGTGTCTTAAAGTTAATTTAAACATTAGCTTTCATTATAAGCTACTTAGAATGCAAGTCCTTCAATGGCAGGGGTTTAATAACAGCTTTTTTTCAACCCTCTACACTCGGTATCTGGGTGCCTGGAAACATTTATTGAATGAATGAAGTAAGTGGTGAATGAACACATTAAATTCACACCCAGTCCTAAGTTCTGCACCATCCACTTTAGAAGATGAATCACTGGATATTATTATATGTATTAGAAACTGACAAGTAACAAGTTTATCATTTGGTGGTACCAACACAGGTAATGAGAACCCTAGAATGATTAACCTCAAAATAGGTACAGCCAGCTAAAAAGAAATCATTCCTAAGTGAAATAAAGTATTTCCTGTTTAAACTTGTTCATGATTAACATCAGGGCGGGCATTATCAGCAGGTAATTCCATGTAAGTTAGAACTTGAACCCTGAAGCAGTGCCGCTGAGAGAAGCTTCCTTTAGTTCTGGCACAGTGGCTCCCTGGGATACTCAGCACTTGCGGCAACGTTGACAGGAGTTCATTACAAAGTGGTTTTTGCTACTGTTAGTGGCAAAACATAGGTTGAATAATGCAATAAAAAATGCAATCAAGTACCTTGCAATGTAAACGAGGCAAGTATTTACAAAAACGTTTCTATTATATAAGACAAATGATTTAAGGACTTTTCTATTAAATGATCTTATTTATTTTATTTCATGGTGTGTCACCTGGATGAGTCTGTAATATAATGAAGAATTTAAATTTTAATTACCTTCTTGCATTTAAATTCTATGATTTAATAGTTCTTCCATAATGGGCAAAATGCATTTTACTTGTATTTTCAAGTAAATGAAGATACAAATGAATGTTGTAAGTTTTTGAAATGATGTATAAACATACTTAATTCCTATTCTCATGTATGTACTGTCTCTGTTCTCAAGTGTACCCAACCAAACTGTTACTTCAGAAATCTCGGGAAACCTTAAGTTTTCCAGCATTTCCCTTGCTCCAAATCTAAATTTAATGTTTAAAGGTTAGAGAGAAATTATAAAAGAATAAAGGAACAGTGTCACTTTGTAAACAAAAGCAAAAATCAGGTCTGAAAAAGCTGTGAAGAGCTGCCCTGGCCTCCCTGTTCATTGGGGACCAGCTGGTCAGGCTTCTCCGAACCAACGTTGCCATCTACTGGTTATGCTGCTACAGTGTCTCACACGGGAAGTTTTGGCTGAGAGATGGGGAAGGCTTTGTTTTTCCCTTTGCATTGGCCCGTTTCATAGATTGTATTCAAATTGGCAAGGATGGAAGGAGAGGGTTCCTTCTCCTCCCGGAACAAATCTCACAGTTTGGTGTACCGACTAAGAACACTGGCTTTCAAGCTGCGCCATTTCCTGCTCGGGTGACTTGGCCAACGGCTTACAGCTTTCTGCGTCTTTGCATATAATCTGTGCTCAATGAATATTAGGTGTTATTACGTTCCTTGGAAGGCACACCTGAATGAAAGCTTCTTGATTATTTTATAAGAACATCCCTAATTACTAAGGTATTTCCCATGTGTTTGTTTGTTCCAATAGCCCTGCAATAGCAGAACAGACTGTAAAGTCTAAAAGTTCACTGAAGTTTTATTTTCACCACTGGAAATTAATCAGGGTCCTAAATATATTCCATTGAGAGTCATTTCAGGTTGCCTCTTTTTATGTAAGCACTAATTTTATTATGAATATTTACATTTTTCTATAAGCCCAATTTATTATGGTGACAAAATTTGAAAAATATAACTATGAACAAATAAAAACGGAGTACTGTGTTTGGAAATGCAGCATGGACTCACGAGAAACAGCTTCTGGAATACAGAAGACAGACAGCTCGGCACTCCACGCCATCTCAGGTCGGAAATTCACGGAGGGTCCCATGACATTCCGCCCTGCTTCTTTCCTCCCCTCAGCCATCTTGTCTCCTTTCTTCACTTTCAGATTGATTCTGCAGGCTCCTGCCCTTTCCAGTGTTAGTTTGCCTCTCTTTTCTCAGCTCCCACCAAATCTTCCCTTCATCAATTTTCTTGATGAGTATCAGAAAGCCCCAGGAGTCCAGCAGGCCCTCAGGGTCCTCCTCGGAAGGTCATGGGGAGGAGGGGTGGGGGGCTGCCATCCCACTCTGTGACCCAGCCGGATGCATATTGTATAAGTTACAATTAGCACACAGTGCAGTTAAATAATAACCTGTGCTCCTCATCATCAAAAACACAGTGGTGGAGCTGCTACTGGACTGTTTGGCCTCAGTCCTAGGTCCAGTTCTCTGGTCATTTGACTTCCTCATCATCTCTTTTTCTGAATCCTACTCTTGTTAAATCTGAATGGCCACTTTTCTTTCATCAAGACTTTTAGACTAATTGCAGAGAACCCTGCAACATATCCAAGCCTGGCGCTGGGATTACCCTACAGCCTCCGGTCCTACCCCAAGTTCTACTTTGCTCTTGTCCCATCTTCCTAAATGACACCCATCCCTCATCCCATTGCTCAGGTCCAAAGTCTTAGAGATGTCTTCAATTTCTCTTTATGTCTCACATCTCAAATCCAGTCCATAAATAGTTCATCAGCTCTACCTTCAAAACACATCCCTAATCTGACTTTTTTAAACCTCCTCCAGGACCAAGACCCCAAGTCAAACTGCTCTCTTCTCTCCTTGGACCTCTGAAGTATCTTTGAATGGATCTTTCAAACATGTAAACTGGATCATGGCCTTTCTCTGTTCCAACTCTTCAATGTCCTGTCATCATATTTAGGCCACAATTCAAACTCCTTGCCACGGCCTCCAGGCCCGGTAAAAACTGGTAGCAGATGACCTCACTCATTTCCTTCCAAATCCCTTCTCCCACACGGTGCCTGGGCCTCACTGGCCTTCTAGCTCTTTCTGAACATTCTGAGTTTATCTCACTTCAGAGCCTTTGCACTTGCTGTTTTATCCACCTGAAGTGCTCTTCCCCCAGATGGTGCAATGGTGTGCTCCCTCACATCCTTCACACCCCACAGGAAGGCCTCCCCCAAACATGCTAATTACCTTGGCCCATTACTTCCATCCCCAAAGCAGCTCTGTGCTAATTTGCAGTGCCGTGTATTTATTTGTTGGTAGTGTGTCTGCACCCTAAGAGGTAAACTTCTGCAAGGCAGGGTCTTGCTGTTTTTCACTGCTATACCCCCCACCCCAGTGCCTAGCACATAAGAGTCATTTTTAAAAATTTGTTGCATGTATGTGAGAATTATTGAGTAAATAAAAATTCAAGGTCTCTATTGACTATTTCATAGACATTACATCTAATTATTAAAAGTAATAAATACCACTCAGAGAACTCATCAAATGACAGATACTAAACATCGCGTCTGTGTCGTCTGATTTAATGCTCACTCATGGTAAATGCTAAAAGAATCCTATGTGTTTTCTTCAACTGCCCGATGACCTTGGTTACCTATTAATTCTCAGAAATTCGGAAAGTTGTTGATTAATATTGATAAATGGCGTAGACTTTCTCAGATTTCTTGTACAAATATTTCTAAAACAAGTCTTTCCTCTTAATTTAAACTGGCCTAAGCCAATCTGCCCACTTGAGATAGGTCCTTTGGGGACATGCCAGGGGTCTCCAGGGAGTGGAGACCCCTCCAGGAGAGTTAGAGGACCGCCACACAACCTCCCCAGCAGCACACGTCACCGTGAAAGCGAGGCTGAGGCTGAACTGCGCTGCACGGACAGCTTTTCTGAAGCCAGTGCAGTAACGGCCGTGCAATGTGTTTTTAAAAGCTCAGTGACTACCTAGCACAAAAGGCCCACTAACCGTGACCACATTGTGGCCGTAGACGTTAGCTACTGCAGTCAGAGCAGGTGACTTCTGTGAACTGGTGTGACCAGGTCTTATCTGGAGGCCTGGAGTAAGAGTTGTGAAGGGGAGAGGCAGCTGACCTCCTCGGATTCTCATATTCCAGCCCACACAAGGGCAATCATTCCTGTACAGTACTTCTCGGCAAGTTCCACAGCTTGATCGTTCATTTTAACAATATAAAATTAATTCCAGCAGCTCTGATGCTGATGAACAACCCTTATAGTGTAGATGGAAATAGGTGAAGTCTGTATGAGCAGCATCTGGAGTGAGGCGGTCTTCCGATTTGAGGGCTTCAGATGGGACCTAACTGCTTAAGGAGTGTGTAGTCTTGATTAGAGAAAATAAAATGCACTTCAAATGTCGAGTAAGCTATCCTCAAGTGTTCATTCTTCACGCACACACCACACTGCCCAGGCTGAAGTGTATTTAAAGGGAAACTACAAACCATGCAACAGTCTTAAGGGGAGGGCCAATTCTGGGACTTGTGCCGGTGGTGGGCAGGCTGGGCAGACAGCCAGTGGCATCTTCTTAACTCTTTCGGGGATAGTAAGCAGCGAGTATGAGGCCCTCAGAGTTGCCAAAGAAAGACTTCTCTGCAATCCATTACTGGCTGAAGGAATCTATGCTTTTATTCCCACTGGGCAGGTGGTAGAGTTGGAAATTAACTTGTGTTTCCAACTGCAACTCAACCGCCTCCTGCCCCCCACCCTGCACCCCCACCCCTGCCCCGTGGAAGCTCTGTGAAGCAAGCACCCACTTATCTTGGAGATCTGTTTTTGGGTTGCGGAAATAAACAAAGACCAACCCAGTGAGAAAGACAAAGGCTATTTATTCAGAGCTATAAGATAGGCACTGTCACACATGGTTTAGCAGGACTTAAGGCAGGGAGGGAAGGAGGAAAGCTTAATAATGGAAAAAAGAAAGGCCCTCAGGTGTGCCCTGGTTGGGGGCTGTTGGAGTGAAAATGGTGTAGGTGGGCTAACTAGAAGTGGGGTGTCTTATGTGATTGGTTGGGGTGCATACTTGATTTTCTCTGGTTGGTGCTAAGGGACTAAAATTAGGGAAGCTTGCAGTTATATTTAAGTCCTTGACCTTTGAGGCCAACTTGTTACAGAACTTACTGTTTAGTTTCCTGGACTATTTCTAGAGAGCAGTATGACCTCCTCCAACTCTGACTTCTAGCTTGTTGGCTTCCTGGGCTAGTTTCTGCCAGTAAAGTGGTTGGTATCTTGGGCAGGTTGCTGCAGATTGGGGTCAGAATTCTTTTTTAAAACATACCTGGGCCATTGTCCATTGCATGTTCGGTCTCAGGCTAGTGAGCAAGTGAGATGAGGTGACTATCGGAGCCAGGCTTTTTCATGACCTAAAAATTGTGGCTGCACCTAATCCTGCCCAGAGAGGTTGGGATCTACAGGTTTGCCCAAGGACACTGTTAGGAAAAATAGCTCCAATCTCTGCAAATGTCTTCTCTCACAGCCGCACCTAGTTCGGTTTGTGCCTTCTCTGAACTAAGTGCTTCACCAGGAAAAGTGCATCTGATTTCTTTTAGGAATTCCTAGAAATTTCTGTTCCATTGATTGTATCCTTCTTCATTTATCATATTCTTATATCTTTCCTGCCATTTTGATGGTATTCTTCTGGTAGGGAAAGGAGCTAAATATTTTTGTTGCAGGATAAGCTGTAGTGCGTTTTATACCAGAATAAAAAGAAGAAACAGTACTTTCCCAACCCTAATGCCAATTTTTTTTTTTTGAAAAAAATTCAAAGCTCTGATTTCAGGGGATATTTCTTTTCTCTCAACAAACACAAAGCTATTCTTAAGCTTCTTTTTTTTTTTTATTCTAGAGTTTTGCTGAAGAAAACCCTACCCAGTTTTGTTTGGATGATTAGGCGCATCACGGAATTAAGTTGGAGATGCCATGGGTATGGGCGTGGGGGTGCAAGTGGGAAGGTGGAGGAAAGATGATAATAATTGCAAAAAAATGAAGTCATTTGGGATGTTTTATGTAAGTCAGGTCAATTAATATAAAATCTAAATTTTATTTGCAATACTGAGGGACTCAGAGTCTCTAGAAAATAATAATTTGTTGAAAAAGAATCACATATTCCTTTCATAGAAAGAAAATTATTTTTTGATGGTTTCAACATTTGCTTGCTCTAGTATCTTTTATTTCTACAAAAATAGTTACTAGATTAGACATTCATGTGACATTATAGACATTATGTCATTTTTGATACATTTTAATTTTGAAGGGCCACATTCTCCACCACTGACCAATTTTGGCAAAGTCACATACTCTCTGTAATATTAAAAAAAGAAGTTTTCAGAAATGCACCCAGGAAATTAACCTGAAAATTTGCTGTATTACAATGGTACTTAAAATAGATTTTAAGAAAAAAACTTACATGTTACTACTCATCAACATCACATTTCCTACTGCAATCAGCATTTCATTGTAGTTGGAAATGTTTCATAGTTAACAATAGTTCTACAAATTACTTTGGTCACCTGGTATCAGACAGGACATAATGTTCTTTTGATATAGTGACTCTTTTTAAAATAGTGCTGTGTTATTTACCATCGCCAAGATTTGAAAACAACCCCAGTATCCATCAGTCATTAGTAGATAAAACAACTATGGAACATTTACACAATGAAATTCTACTCGGCCATAAAAAAGAAGAAAATTTTACCCTTTGCAACTGTATGGATGGACGGAGAACATTATGCTAAGTGAAATAAGCCAGTCAGAGAAAGACAAACACCATATGATTTTACTCAGCAACAAGCAGCACAGAGACACACTCATAGATAAAGAGAGGGCTGATAGCTCTGGAGGGGCTGGGGGGAGAGATGGAGCAAAAGAGTAAGAGGACTCGTGGCCACAGACAACAGTGTGTGATTGTGGTGGGGAGGGGGTGGGTGGAGCTGCAAGAGGGTGCAAGGAGGATAAATGGTAAAGGAAAAATGCAGTAAAAAAATAAAATTTAAAAATAGTGCTGTTATGTCTTATATCAGAAAAGAATTGATTTTGAGATTTAATTTTGGCTCACAGATGAAACAAAGTATGATTTATAGTCAAGATAAATCTCCTTAATATTTCTAAAGTTTTTCTAATGTAGATAAGTTGGCATTAATATCACTCTGTCATATATTTTTCATAAATAATTTTTTTCTTCAAAACTTTCTTAGTACTTTTGATGATTCCAAAGGGTTTATGTACATTGAATTTTGTTTACTACTTTCTTTTGCTTATAACATTAACTTAAAATACTGTGTCAAATTAGCAGAGATTAAATAAATTAAGTAACAATTATTTTTAAAAGTATATTTTTGCTTGTATTTTAAAATATATCAATGCATCAATAACTTCTAAAAATCATTTCATACTGCCACTATTTGAGTTTTTGTGTTGACTTTCCAATTGTGTTTTACATAAAGTTTTCAAACATATATTTATTAAAAGCATTTTAACAATATACTCCATCATTTCATTGTAGCCTAAAATTAATAATTTTTAAATATCTTCTGTTAAAATCTGTTGTTTTTCTATGTACATTTGCAGCATATATATACTGCAAATATATATATATTTAACAATTTTGCAATAGGTAAAGGCAAAAGTACCTAAAAGTGTGATTTTATAGCAGCCCGTTGTACATAAAGGAATGACAGATTGTCTGATTGTAGGAGCAAATGTTGGTTATGGGCGCATATATTCTTTTGTCTATTTTTACAGAAACATGTTTTCTTCATGTGTGTCTCACAAAATTGAAGTCTAGTAGAATCACTTTTGCCGTATTGACTGTTGATTCCACTTATTTTGGAGTCAAGTCAGCCCAGATCCTTATCATCCCAGCTGTTAATTCCAGCACCTTAGTCATTCTTTCTTCTTCAGTCTAGCCCCAAACCAATCCATCCTGTACAGTACCAGAAGGTTAATTCTCCACGCATACTGGTTTTACGATCACTCTTCTGCTCCAGCACATCCAGAGCTCCCCCTGTCCCTTATCATTGAAAGAAATTCCACTCATTCCTTTGAATGACTGTCCGAGTGCTCCATTAATTGGTCTCACCCTATCTGTCCCAACACTCGTATGGCTCTACTATTGATAGTTTTCATTTTTGTATTTGATTTATGTACCAACTTTGTATTGCCATTTAATTTTTTCTTGGTAGATCTCATTTTCTGAACAGAGATGAAAGGTCTGTGTGATAATGTCCATTATTTTTTCTGTCTCAGGCACAGGTGGCTTACAGCTGAGCTGCTAGTCTCTAACCTTACTAGGCATGGGGATTATCACCTTGTCCACAGGATCCAGCAAAGCATTTGGTACTGAATTTGTGCTTGATAAATTATTGAGTTGAATGCACTGGTAGTTGTTTACTATATGAGTTGAAGAATTTACCTTTCTTCCAGCAGATGTTGCTAAATTTAAGGTGTTTAAGGCTTAGCTTAACTATAAACTGATACTTATATTCTAAAATTGTAACGGTTTACATTATATTCTTGTAAGTTTTGAAAATTTCTTTTTCAGAGCTTTTAGTAGTTCTTTGGCTTGTTCCAAGTGGTGCACTTTATTATTTTTTTCATGAGTAGATTTTTTTTGTTGTTTGCCATTCTCACAGATGATGATAATGGTAATAACAATGGCTGACATTTGCAGAGTTCTTACCAGGTGCAGGGCTGAGCACTTCACCTGCATCACCTCAGCTGAGACTCATGACACTTCTATGATGTAGGAACCGCTGCTACCTCCATGTTATAATGAGAAAAATGGAGGGAGGTTAAGAAACTTTGTCAAAAGTCTCACAGCTGCAAAGTGACAGTACCAGAATTCAAATGCAGGCATTTGGGCAATTTTAGCATGATGTCATCAAGTTTTTCTCTATGTCATTATGTCTTTTTATAAATATAACTTCACTAAATTTTTGACCTGAGGGCCAATATGTTTTCTTACCACAAATAACATACATTTTGCTGCTGAGTGAGCTCCTGCCCTTCCAGTTTTCTGGCAAGCATCTTCTATGCTTATTAGACTAAAACTTCTCTTTAACTAGAAAAAAGAATGATTAAACTTTAAAGCTTTAAGATACAAGCTTCTCTCTCACCTCCAAACTACTCAAAATTTTTGGAGAAGTTTTCTTCAGTCAAAGAGATATCTTTAAAAGGACCTCTTATGGAGCACTTAACACAGCCCGCGTAGAGAAGTGTTCCGTAAGTATTAATATTACAAGTGCTATTATCTCCTGTATAGAAGCAAACCACGATATCAGAAAGAATGCACTGACAGATTAGAAAGGGTCGTTTATAGTTGTGGGCGTCTGTTGGCTTTATCTACCCCACATTTCTGCCTCTCCTACTGTGGGAACAACATCACCCCTTCTTTGGAAGACTTTCCCCCTTACCCATTCCTTGTGATCGGGGGCACTGTGATCATGGGCACTGTGATCATGGAACTCTGCTCTCCCAGACACCCTGGTTGGCATGAGGTCCCAGCTAGTCCAGGCCTGGCACTTCCCTAGCATTTATTGATCCCACAGTGAGAGACAAAAGCCCTTCCATCTTCTGAGGAAAATGAAGCAAAATAAAATTAAATAAATGGTTTAAAGTTACATTCATTAGTCTATTTAAAAAAATAAGTTAGATCTCTATTACACATCATTCACAAAAATAAATTCCACATAAATCAAAAACTTAACAAAACTATAAAAATATTAAAAGAAAAAAGAGAGCAGAATATAATTTAGTCAAGGAAAGAACTTTTTCAACATTATATAAGATGCAAAATCCATAAAGAAAAATGATGATACATTAAACCCTATCAAAAATTGAAACTTCTATATAACAAACATCATTGCAAAAAAAGTTAGAAGATAACCAGTAAATGGAGAAGAAATGTTTGCAACATATATAGTAATCATTGGCTTAATACCAAGAATTTACAAAGAACTCATAATCCATAAGTAAGAGACAAACAGCAATAAGAACAGGTAATTCACAGAATAAGTAGTACAAACCATCAGAAAGCATATAGAAAGGTGCTCAATTGTACTGCATATCAGGGTAATGTCAAAACACAAACTTCAGTGAAATAAGGTACCTTTATTACCCATCACATTGCAAAAATATTAAAATTTGATAATTGCTAGCAAGTATATGCTAAAGGTATTTCTCATACACCATTGGTGGAAGTAAAAATTCCATAACATTATACATTGCAGATTTAAAATTTAGTGCTCATAGCTTATGGCTCAGAAATTTAAATCCTTGGCATTCATTCTAGAGAAACACTTGCACAGGTGTGCAAGAAAGCATATTTAAGGTTGTCAATGGCAGCATTGTATGAAACAGGAAAATCTTGGAGGCAGCTTAAATGCCTAACAACAGAGGTTGAAAAAAATTAAATATATTCATCTACCATGATTATGAAGCAATTTTAAATGAGTTATGTTTCAATATCTGGTATGGAAGAATCACTGAGAATATTGTTACATGAAAAAATTAGTCACAGAACAGGTGTGCCATAATAACATCCATGTAAAACAAAGAAATATAGTACATTTCCACATGTACATGCATCTATAGGCATACTTTCTGTACTATATATACCTATAGATGATATGAATGTAAACATAAATGTGATGAACTCTGAAAGATAAGCATCAAAAGACGGAGGCACAGGCAAACACAGCTTGCCTACTTGCAAAACCACATCAAAATTACAACTTAGCTATAGAACTACCATCATTCAGAACCATCAAAAATGGAGCTGAATGGAAGTCCCAAAACTGTGAAATTAAAGAAGAAACCACATCCAGACTGACTGGATGGTCAGAGACCGAGATGGTCCCACACTGATGCAAGGAAGATAAAAATCAGGAGGGCTATCTTAGGAGCAAGGGGTCCCAGCCCCATACCAGGACCCCCAGCCCAGGGTTCCAGTGCTAAGAAGATAAATAATAACTTCTGGCAGTAAAAACTAGTGGGGATCGAGTCTGTGGAAGACAGAAACTGCTGGACTCCCTGGGTGGTTTTCTTAAAGTGCCCATGAGTAGGCTTACACTCACTCATTCCCTGTGAGCTCCAGTGTGGTGGAAGCAGAGTGAAAGGCATCAGGGAGGAACTGATTGTCTGGCATCAGGGTCAGAGCTGACGGACAGCTTTTTCCCAGATAGAAGTGCTGGCAGAGGCCGTTGTTTCTTTTCTGAAGCCCCCCTCCACAGAGCCATAGAGCTGGCAGGCAGACACCATATCTGAGTCTCCAACAACCTGGCTCACACTGTTTGCCTCACTCTGGTGATTCCCTGAGGCCCTGTCCGACCCAGCTTTGGGGCCCACCCAAGCTGTTTCCAGTGGCTTTTCTATTCAAATGGCTGGTCTTGGCCCATGCTTCATATTTTCCTTAATTGTTTCAAACAAGCAGCATCTGGCTTCAGGAAGCCACATACTTCTCATTAAGTTGCCCCAGGCCCGATACTAGCAGTAGCTAGACTTGTTTCACAGCTTGGCCTTGCTTGGGCAACTCCAAGCCCAGCACAAGTAGTAGCCATCTGCAGATTACTTTGTAGCTTATGCTATGTGACCCTGGACAGAACACTGTCAGTGGCTGACCTTGTGTTTACCAATAGCAATCAAAGCTCAACTACAAGAGGAGGATGTACACAGCTCACGCAGTGGACACATCTTGGGCACTGGCCTTGGGTAATAGGGGAGGCTGTGCCACAGGCCTCTACAGAATACCTACTACATTAGGTCTCTCTACCAAGCTTGGGAGACATAGCAGTTCTACCTAATACATAAACACAAACACAGGGAGGCTGCCAAAATGAGGAGACAAAGAAACATGGCCAAAATGAAAAAACAGAAAAAAAGTCTAGAAAAAGAACTAAATAAAATGGAGACAAGCAATTTGCTAGATGCAGAGTTAAAAACACTGGTTATAGCACTACTCAAGGAACTTAGTGAGGGCCTTAATAGCATAAAAAAATCCAGTCAGAAATGAAGGATACACTAGTTGAAATAAAGAACAATTTATAGGCAATCAACAGCAGACTGGATGAAGCCAAGAATCAAATCAGCAATTTGGAATATAAGGAAGCAAAAAATAATCAATCAGAAGGAAAGAAGAATAAGAATCCCCCCAAAAGAGGATAGTGTAAGGAGCCTCTGGGACAACTTCAAGCATATCAACATTTGCATCATGGGGATGTCATAAGGTGAAGAGAGAGAGCAAGAGTTTGGAAACCTATTTGAAAAAATGATAGGAAACTGCCCTAACTTGTTGAAGAAAATAGACATACAAGTCCAGGAAACACAGACAGTCCCAAACAAGAAGAAGCCAAAGAGGCCCACACCAAGACACATCATAATTAAAATGCCACAGGTTAAAGACAAAGAAAGAATCTTAAAAGCTACAAGAGAAAAGCAGTTAGTTACCTACTAGGAAGCTCCCATAACAGTGTCAGCTGATTTGCCAAAAGAAACTTTGCAGGCTAGAAGGCATTGGCAAGAAATTTCAAAGTGATGGAAAGCAAGGACCTACAATAGAGATTACTCCACCCAGCAAAACTATCATTTAGAATTAAAGAACAGATAAAGAACTTCCCAGACAAGAAAAAACTAAAGGAGTTCATCACCAGCAAGGCACTATTATATGAAATATTAAAGGCCCTTCCTTCCTTCCTTCCTTCCTTCCTTCCTTCCTTCCTTCCTTCCTTCCTTCCTATTTATAAAATTTTTTAAAATTTATTTTTAGAGAGAGGGGAAGAGAGAGAAAGAGAGGGGGAAAAAGGAGAGAGAGAGAAACATTGATGTGCAAGAGAAACATCCATGGGTTGCCTCTTACTTGCCCTCAACTGGGGACCTGGCCTACAACCCTGGCATATGCCCTGACTGGGAATAAAACCAGGGAGCCTTCAATTTGCAGACTGGCACTCATTCTACTGATCTATACCAGCCAGGGCAGAGTCTTCTTGAAGAAGAAGAAGAAGAAGACCAAAAATATGAATAAAATGGCAATAAATACATATCTATCAACAATTGATTCTAAAAGACAAAATAAAGAAACAAGCAGAACAGAAACAGAATAGATACAAAAAACATTTTGATGGTTGCCAGATAGGAAAGGGGGTCAGGGAGATGGGTGAAGAGGTGAGGAATTAAGAAGTATGGTACAAATTGGTAGTTACAGAATTGTCATGGGATGTAAAACATAGGGAATAGATTAGCCAAAGAACTTATATGCATGACTCATGGACATGGACAATGAGTTGGGATTACCTGAGGAAGGTGGGTGGGCGGAGTAGGGGGTGGGAAAAGGGAAAAAACTGGGACAATTGTAATAGCATAAACAATAAAATATATATATATTTTAAAAAGGTAAACATTAAACTACTACTAGTAATACTAATCTCTGTAAGGGATTATGGTAGAGATAATAGCTGAGAATCACTTTTAATTCATCAGAACTGTTTGAATTTTTATATAGAGAATATAACCATTAGGTGCCTCTATACTTAAAAATTAATTGTTAAAAATAAACAGGAAATATTGAACATGGGTTTTAATTCAGTTTTTAAAACAATTATTTTATTCATGAAACCAACCCTATTCAAATGAGGGCACCACCTGGCTCCTCCATCTGTTTTCCTGGCTTACTTTCTTACTCAAGAACACTCCTGTTGACACCTGTTCATGCCAGGATCTTCATTATAACTCTAAGCTCTCCAGTCCTAAGCTTCATCAAATCTATCCATCCTTTTATCCATTTCTTCAAGTGATTGCCTAGTATGATAGATTAATTCTCTAAGGGAGTGCTATAGTAATAGCTTAGTGTTTTGTCTCTCATAGATAAACTACGTACTGTAACAGAGACCTTTGGTGCCTTATCTTATAGAATCAATCCATGTGTTCACTAATCTGTACACTTGAGATTTGTGCAATTTACTGGGTGCAGTTAAAATCTTAAAAAAGAAAAAAAAAAACTTAGGACAATGGGAAATTACCCACAATAAGCACCTTGCCTTAAGGAGTGTGACCTTAAAAGTAAATTGGGATTGTCCATTTCCCCAACAGATGGCAAAGAAAACTGTTTCACAGATGCACACAAGACCCAGGGACTCTTCAAAATGTTTGTGGAGGTGAACCCTAAGAAAAGACTAGATTTATAGCTAATGAAGGAGCTGGGGGCTTAGAGCAAGACGGGCTCTAAGTGTCCATACAAAGTGATTGCATTTTTAACAATTGGCCAAACAGAATCTCTCTGAGTCAGTTAAGAATTAGAATCAGGTTTGACCATATCAGTTAAGCTATAAAGCTAGCTCACCACCTTCTGTTTTTTAAAAAAAAAACATTGCTAAGATGATTTATCAGCCAAATGTTTTCATAAGAAAGAACAATTGATTAATAAAAATAGCTTGATGAGCTTCTGCTTCTTCATTTGCATGTTTCCCAAAATTACCCTTTATATCAAATACCTTATTTCGCTCCTTGATTTTTTTCTTTCATATGCACTTCATATAGCTGTAGTGTATGACAGTTTATTAAAGGAGATTATAATTTAAATCAATGAACCTAGTCAAAGGAATATTATGAAGTCTTAGATGGCTAATCTTTGATATGAGTCTTCTGCATCTTCCAATAACTTATGTTTGTGTTTAGAGCTGCCAGGTTTTTTCGCACGCGCGCACGTGTGTGTGTGTGTGTGTGTGTGTGTGTGTGTGTGTAGAAAGACAGAGCAACTGGTCTGCCCCAAGTTCCGTAGCGTACTTATCCACGTAATAGCAAAATTAACAATGATGACAACAGCAACAGCAGCAGCTTAGCAGCAGATTTTGTGACAGTTTTGCCATTTAAGGAGGAAGGGTTTCTTTGAGTACTTTGTTTCTGCTTGGGAGGAGCACAGTTTTTCAGCTGAAACATTTCTGAGTTTCAATTCTGGATTAGCCATGCACTTATTGGTTAGATGATCTTGGGCAAGTTCTTTAACGTCACCGAATCTAAGTTTTGTCATCTAAAAATGGAAAAATAATATCTCTCATGGTTTTTGTGAGTTGGAAATGTCGTCACTGTAGGAGGGTCTAGTACATAAAAGGCAACATAGAAATATGTGATCTTTTTCCTGTCCCAGCTGGAGGAGTGTCCTGAAACCTTTTTCCGGCAACATCCAACTCTTCCCCAATCTACTTGTGATAGTGTGGCTTTTAGACTGTTGTAGACTCAGCTGAGGAACAAGCATTTTGAGCTTTTGCCTGGGGTCACTGCCTGCCAGCCAATAGGTAGATCTGGACTCCTTGAGTAAGTGCAGCAGGGTGGATTAAATCTCTAAAATACTTTATTGTATCAGATCTTATTATTTTATGAATTAATGAAAAAATAAAAATACGAAAGTTGAAAGACTCATTTATAAACAAAAATGATGGGTCTTATAAACAATACCTTTGGAACAAAGATGTAAATCATTA
Source organism: Anoura caudifer (assembly GCA_004027475.1). Taxonomy (NCBI): domain Eukaryota; kingdom Metazoa; phylum Chordata; class Mammalia; order Chiroptera; family Phyllostomidae; genus Anoura; species Anoura caudifer. Next base: position 123,575 of record PVKU01001115.1, on the reverse strand, counting down.
GTCCTGCCAACAGCTGTGATGAGATATTCATTGACTTATGAATAAAAAGAAAATTGAAGAACATTTATAATATGCTGGAGCTGCATCAGGGTGTCTAAAGGTAAGATGAGATCGAGATTCCTACAAAGATTTTAGATTTGGGGGAACAGCCTTGTACATGACATGAAAGGACTGGCTGTAATGACCTCATTCACCATGTATTTAATTACAGAGTCAAGTGTTCCTCAGTTACACCTTAAGTTCAATTCAAAGGTAGGGTTTCTCAGTAAATAAACAAAAAGTCTTTACTAAGGACTTACAATGTATAAAGTACCCAGGCTTACTATGTACAGAGCTTTTCAAAATGATGAAAATACCATTTTAGGAACCGTCTTGGTGGCAGAATTTCCCACCTCAGCCTTCCACTGTCCTCTGCTGCAGACAGAGGCTGCATCCTTTCCTGGCAGCCAGCACAGCAGTAACGGCCTAACAGGGAAACCGAAGAGGATTTACATGAATTATGTAGATCCCAGAATGCAAGTAGATAAATCCTCTTAGACTACTTCTCATCACCTGGGGAACTTGTATCCCACTTTGTTACTGTAGGGATATGAAAATCTTGTCAAAGCAAATGAAGAGAAGTTCGCAGGAGCTGCAAGTCAAGAAGAGATCATGAAAATGCACTGGCCAGAAAGAAGCCCTGGGAATATAAATGGTCTCTTAATGGATCCCTTGGAGAGCAGGTACTCAGGAAGCACTGGAAGAATTGAATTTACATCCAACTCCCTTTGAGGTGAAGAGGCTAATTTAAAGTAAGACTAATAATTTTAGCTCAAAGGCCCTGTGACTGCCCTCACATAGTGGCACAAAATTATCCTCAGGGTCCCCTGAGGGGCAGGCATTTTTCTCATCCTGTGCTGGCATTTCCTTATTCTCTCCTGGCCTAATTAAGTCTCTCTTCTTTCCATTCTTTCTGATTTCCCCCTTTGCACCCAGGAATAGACATCTTTTCTCAGTCCCTTATACAAAAAGTGATTGCTGGTTAAATAAGTGTTTCCAAAGTATCTTCAGTGTAAGATCTTCTTCTGCCCAGTGCTTTTCAGTTCTCCCAAACAACCCAGTGCACCCAATTACCCAAGTTTATCTACTGGCCTCCTTGAGCAAACCCACCAAAGAGCTACACACCTTGGTCACATTCACATGCGATGTGTTTGCAGCTAGTTCACGTTTCAGTTATTCTCATTTGCATCATTCTCCCTCCACGCACTTTTTATTCAAAAAACTTATCAGCAAGTTATTTTACCATCTTTGTGATTCTGCTCTATTTACTGTTCCCCTGTAGAAAAAAATATCTCCACTATGGAAGAAAAAAGTTAACTCTACTTTTTTGCATCTGAATCTGGCCAAGAGTGTCAATTAACCTAAGGGTTCAGAAGTGATCATCAGCATAACTCAAATTAATGCCACATCCTCCATTGGAACATTCAGTTGGTGGAAACCAGTAGTAAAAATTCTATTCTAATTTCTTTTTATAGTTATGGCAAAAATTCAAGCCACTTGATATTTTTGACTAGCATTTCTTCTCCTCCTCTTCCTCTTCTTCCTCCTCTTCCTCTTCCTCCTCCTCCTCCTCCTTCTTCTTTGCCACTGGAAGACCATGGGGACACTATGTTGGGAATGAGAAGCTGCTGGCCACAGCTGTCCTCTGAGATGCCTGTATCACTCCAAATAGTTCAGATGTTTTTACACCAGGGGAATGCAGCATATACAAGATGAAGCTAATAAATGGCCTCTCCATGAGGAGCAAGAGGTCAACCAATATTATCAATGATAGGGAATAAAAAGTAATTTTACAGTGGAGAAGCCTAGTAGACCCACCGCAGCAAGTGATCAAGGTTAACATTATTAGGAACAGGACAATGAAAATAGTGTCAATAACAGAATGCAATGAGAACACATAGGTTCTGAGATGTTCCTTCCAAAGATGTGTAATCTGAATGCTGTCATGATAAAATATCAAATAAACTGACAGAAAGGGCCTCTCTACAAAACTACTGGCCTGAAATTGAATACGTCAAGGTCAAAGGAATTAAGGAAAGTGTGAGGAACTATTCCATATTGAAGGATTCTAAAGAGATGTGACAACTAAATGACTGACATGATTCTGAACTGAAGACTTTTGCTGTAAAGGATGTTGGAACAAATGGCAAAATTTAATTGATGTCCAAGGGTTAGATGATAGTAATGTTATCAACGGTAATTTCTTACTTTTGATAGCTGACTGTGGTTACGCAGCAGAATAGCTTTTTTGTAGGTAATATATCTCAAAATATTTGGGGTGATGAAGTAACAAGTCAGTAACTTATTCTGAAGTAATTCAGGAAAAAAATTAGTGGTACTGAACTTGCAACTTTTCTCCAAGTTTGAGATTATTTCAAAAACGTTAACATGAAGTAGAATGATGCACACAATGCATCATTCTAGAACAGCAATACAAAGAGGATTCTTCCTTCTTTTAGTTTTTCAAGGCCCGCCCAGAGGATACACAGGAAGATGTGAGCGAAATAGGTTTGATCACATTTTACAGGTTTAGTGCCTGGTTTTGAAGACTTGGACCAAGCTTTTCTGTGAGGACAGACTGGCTCATGTGGTTCGCCTTGGGTTCCCTTCTCTGCAAACTGTCTAACCTGAAGTCTTTTCGTCTCCGTACCCCATGCTCTATCGCACTGGTGGCAATGGAACAGCTTCTCTTTCCTTTATTTGGCCAGGCTATGAAGTCTACTCCAGCAAGGCCAGAGTGTGCCCGGCCGTGATGAGAAAGCTAGCTTCTCAACCTGAACGACAACAAAAAGATCTCCACGTACAATTTCATAAGATCTGTAAATCCAACCAAATTCGGTTTAATGAGATTGGTAAATCTAATCATGGAAGTAGATTTCTACTTTTTAAGTAGCAGAAACATAAGCTGGAAAAAATAAATGAAGATCAAGAAGCTGAATGTCTTGGATAAGCATGAGCCCAGAGCCTAGAAGAAGATGCCCAGGGAACCAGTCCTGGCCCTGGCACTTCCTGGGCCAGTTACCCACCCTCACCATGTCTCTGTCTCCTCCTCCGTAAAAAGGGTTAAGATTGATACTCTCCTAATTGACTTTGTAAATGTAAAGCACTTAGAATAGCAACTGGTGGATGGTAGTTTCTCAATAAGTACTATTAGTATTAGCTATTAAAATTTCAAATATTTATACCTTATGATTTAGTAAATCCCCTTCTAAGCTTCACGATAAAGAGAAACATCATGCACAAGAATTTTCATTGCAATAATGTTTGTGTTAGAGAACAGTGTAATAACTGAAATATCTATAAATCAAAGTCAGCTACACCTTGACACATTCCTACCATAATTTTCTATACTGGAATTCAAAAGAGAAATTGCATGTTGTATTGTGAAGGATAGTGCATATCGGTACACACACTATCTTTATGTGAAAAATATACTAAATGATGTGGTTCTACATAAATATATGAAATGCCTAGAAAAATATCTGGAAGAATACACACAAAAAATTGTCAACCATCTGTTACCTTTTGTGGTAAGAAGCTAGGTTAAAGCCATAATCAAAAGCAATGTAACTTTGCTTATAATCCTAATTTTTAAAAGATTTTATTTATTTTTTAGAGAGAGAGGAAGGGAAAGAGAGAGGTAGAGAAGCATCAATGTGTGGTTGCCTCTCAAGCGCCCCCTACTGGGGACCTGGCCTGCAACCCAGGCATGTGCCCTGACTGGGAATGGAACCAGCAACCCTTTGGTTCACAGGCCTGTGCTGAATCCACTGAGCTACACCAGCCAGGGCTGTAATCCTAATTTTTAAGAATATATTTTTATATTATTTATACAATTAAAGATTGGTAATAAAAAATCATTACAGTATTTCTATAATACAGATATAGACGTTTTAAGCATATGATCAATTTTTGATTAGCATTCTAATGAGAAGGGACAAAATATTTCAATCCAAAATATTAAATTGGAGAGAAAATTTGACATATTTTACTCTGGGAGATAATGTTATTCACTTGTTTGCTTCTTTCTCCACCCGATTTCCAGTTCTGTGTTTTACAGGGACTAAAAACAAAAGTTGTCTTTATTTTCTAACCAAATACCAACAGATGGGAAGGGACACTGGGGTGAGGAGGGGGCAGGCAAATGTGCTCAAGCTTTAGCTAAAAGATGACAATTTTTTGTGAGTTGTTTCTGCTGCTGCTCCTGGACTAGTAAAGATTTCATGCCTGGGGCCGTTGCATTGAATGGCCTTCGGAAGTGCCTATGTTTGGTGTTCTCAGAGAGGCTTTCTCTCCCCTGAGTCCTTTGTCCCTCTGAGTGCCCGTTTGAGACTAGGGAGCAGACCTGTGGTTCTGAATAACGAATGCTTAGACCTAGTCGTAGTTCCAGGGGGTTCCCACCGCTGGCCCTCTGCAAGTTCTGGTCTAGTAGGAAACATTCACGTGTAACAAGGAACAGGGGCGTGCCCTTGTGGGTAAAATGGAGGCCGGGAGCGGCAATGACCTCAAATCCTGGCTTGAGAGATTGTTTGCACTTTAGTCATAGGACATTTAGCCTCTCATTTTTTTCCATTTATAAAATAGGAATGATAATAGCACTAACAAGTGTAACCCAATGCCACATTTACATAGCACTTAAAACTCCCGGATAAAAAGCAACTTAGAAAATGTCTCTGCATTACTCACTGGGATAATGGACCAGGAATAGGCTTCCTTTGTAAAAGTTAAACTTATAATATTTCTTACTGGTTATTTGATCTCAATATTTGTGCCAAATGCAATGGAGGTAATACAGTTTCTTATGCTGCTTACATTTTTATTACTCGGCCATAGAAAGTTCAAAATCAAATATTTACTTATTTTTGGAGTTGGGGGAAAGCAAAATAAAGCAACTGGCCGTATAGGCACAATAAAGTTAAAAGCTTTGACTTCAAAGAAAATACGATATCCATTTAGTCAAATGGCTTAAAATAAGACTGATTTAAAGGGCAAGAAGTTAAAGAGTTGGCAAAAATTAGAGTCAGCTAGGATGCCAGATTTCCTGATGGACTCCAAAGAAAAAATTAGAGAAAAAGGCAAAAGCCAGAGGCGTCAGCGTGAAGCAGGAGCGATCCATCTATAATTAGGCTGCAGAAATGCTGAACTTGAGGGACAACAGCCAGTCTTTTCAGTGTGTCCGGAACCTGTCCAAGACCTGCTAGCCCTCTCTCTCCACAACCCTAAAGAATTACCTTAGATCCCTGGGAGTTTGCTTCTGGAATGTCAGCTGCGGGATTTGGAAGTTGATTCCCACCAGCTACGGGTCACTCCCAGTTCCTTTTATTTTCTTCTACCTAGAATTTGGATGCAACTCAGTGTATTTGGTCTGTAATTTCAGACAAGCACAAGGGCTGGCCTGAACTGTCTCCAGAAAGAATGTCATGAACTTGCCATCTACTCACATGCTAGCAAATGGGAGGGCTTGCTTTCCACGCGAGGCTAGTCTCAGCACCACTTCAGTATCAACACAGATTTGCACCTAGAGAGACTTACTCTGTCCAAATTGGGTGATCTAGGTTTGCGTAACCTTCACCTGAGCAACTCTTGCATAGGAGCTAGTAGTAGGTATGTCCCAGGTGCTCTGGATAGCACAGAAGTGAGCCTGCCCCTCAATGGTTGTTTGAACTGGCCCCAGATAATTAAGAACCTATCCTATTTATTTTCTTGATCACGTCTAAGGAAGAGTTTTATTTTCAGCTCCCCCCAGAATGCATTCCAGAGTTTGCTAACCTAACCCACTACCTACATTACTGGGAAATTCAGTTAATGTGATACTTGCTTCAGACGCATGCTACGGGGCTCTTCCCAGAGAATTCTTTACTCCCATTTCCCTGGCATTCTGCTGTGAAGTACCCGTGGCTGAAATAAACAGGCTTTCATCAGGCTCTAACAGAACGGCGTTTCCTTGCTCGCTCTGGAAACAGGCTCTCCCAGCAAGTGAGAGACATGGCACCTTCATATCACGATGACTCAAAGCCAACGGAATCGGTTTTCCATTTGTCAAGTCTGATTCTCGATCTCTTTCTTAGTTATTTCAAAGAACTACGAGAAAACTTGTGTTTAAGTAATAAAGTTTAGACACAAAAGTTTAATGGTAGGTAAAAATAATAGGTTATGTTTGCAGATAACTTTAAATACTTCAAAATGGTTTTATTTATTCTCAACAGCCCTGAGAGAGCACTGGAAGTATCAAATATTTAGAGCTGGAAGAAAATGTGGAGATTATTTGCCCAGGTCCCTACATGATGTAAGAATTTCCAGTGCAATCTGTCCCCCAAAGTAGGTAAGGTGTGTAATGGTTAATTTTGTGTGTCAATTTGACTGGGCTAATGGACGCCCAGGTAACTGGCAAACATTATTTCTGGGTGTATCTGTGAAGGTGTGTTTGGGAGGGATCAGCGTTTGAATCTGTAGTCTGAGTGAGGAAGATCATCCTCACTGCTGCAGGTGGGTGTCAGGCAATCTGCTGAGGCCTGAATGGAGCAAAAAGACCAGGAAGGTTGAATTTGCTCTCTTTGTTTGAACTGGGATGTTCATCTTCTCTTGCTCTTGGACACTGGTGCTCCTGGTTCTCAGGCCTTCGGATCAGGCTGAATTAATGACATTACTGGTTTTCCTGGCTGTCCCTCTTGCAGAGAGTAGATTGTGGGACATCTCAGCCTCTGTGATCACATGAGCCAATGAACCGATTCTCTCTCTATATATAAACTCTATAGGGTCCAGCACAAATAACACCCCTTTTTATCACAAAATCTTTTATTACAAAGTCATAAGCATGTAATTCCATAACACGGCAACATCACATTCAAGCACACCATATGGCATTTTAGATGAAATGTTCAAATGAAAACTATAAATTATTACACCCATATTATTACCCTACCAATCACACTCAAGCAGGCATTACTTCTGTTGCAATATATATATATATATACACACATACATACACATATAATTTTTCATATATATATATGCCTATATATAGTTTATGCTTCTGCTTCTTTGGAGAACCCCGACTGATGCCTGGAGCCACAATATGGTCGCTCTAGACATCAGAATTTTACTACGTTGCTTCAAAGCCAGCCTCCCTTTGCTTCTGACCAAGTTCCGGCTCTGTCTTCACACAGCACAGCAAGGTAAGGCTAATCGTGGTTTTGCATGAGATATTTGTGGACAGTGGTCATGCTCTCCGTCACCTCCCTCTCAGGCTAAATGCCCGCAGACTCCTCTTTTTCCAGCTACACATTCCCAGTCTTTGCTTATAGAATCTGGGTTTAGTACCTTTCCATCCCACTCATTTTAATCTGAAGGTGTTTCTTGAAGTATCCTCCTGATATTTTCTTGAAATTGTCCTCCTGATATTGCCTCATCTGTAAGAAGATGGAACTGCTTATCAGGAAGAAGATGAAACTGTTTTTCGTTTGGACACAGTCTTTCTGTTAATCAGCCTAAGAACACGTTTGATTTTCAGAAGGGTTGTTTCCCCTTGACTCATATTGGGATTGCAATCAATTAAATTGTCTAATTTTCACATGCACTGCTAAGTCCAACTTTTTCAATTTTATAGTTGTGAAGTTAAGTCTTTGTACTTTTATCTGGAATTTTATATTATTTATTTACTAGTTTTCATTTGATTTGATTTTTCTCCAATAATCTTTTTGAATTTTGATTCTATCATATATTATGCAATAGTTCTTTTTTTAGTCTTAAGTTTTAATTTCAGGCTATTGACTTTTTTGTTTATATATATTTTTACTTGTTTTGATATTGTTGCAAGCATTACTGTCCTTGCTTTTTCAGTGAAGAGTATTTTTTAAATGTCTGAAAGTATATACAAGTAATTACTCATTCATTCATTCATTCATTCAACAAACATTTGTTGAGCATTTACTATATGCCAGGTATATGGATACTAGGGATAACAACGATCATCAGATGGAGAAAGTCTTGACCTCAGGGAGCCCGTATTCTAAGAAGAGACATAAATGAGTATAGTATAATAAAGGAAATAAGCATATTGGGGAAACAATTTATACGGAGCTGCTTTAGATAGGGTGGAGGGAACACATTTTCCTCAAAAGGTAGGGTAGGTGAGGCAGACTTTCAGGAAGAAGGAAGAGAAAATGGAAAGCCCTGAGACAGGAGAGAGCTTGATCAGGATGGCAAGGTCCTGAGATGCATGGTCTGGCTTGGTTTCTGTCTGTCTGGTTCTGACTCTGACCTTGGCCCCCATCACAGGACTTCTTGGGTTCACTCATGGCTTCACATAGCAGAGCACAGTGAGGAGTCTTTCCCCAGAGCACAACCTTGAATGCAGGGCATCGGTCTCTTAGCCTGGCCCTGACCAGCCCTCACATGACAAATGCAAGACTCTTCTCTTATGAGCCATTACATGGGAATTTTTGTTTGAAAGACCACATGCAATCAGGAATCCTAGGCTGAGCAAGCACAGCAACGATGCAAAGTCCAGAGTCTCAAAGCTGAAAAGTTCCGGTTGCTGTTAGAGTTTAGTTGGTGTGTGCACTGTTCTCACTTCACCGTCTGCGTGTTTGTCTGCAGGCATAGTCCTTCCACTGACCTTGTTACCCACTTTCAGTCTTCTAACGTCTCACAGTAACGACAGCTCAGCCGCAAAGTCACCTGGAAAATTCATATCCAGGACTAGTGACACCAGCCTCTCACCCAGATTAACTTTGGCTTCCAATTTTCCTTCTTCCAGTATCACATTAAATGATGAGAACACAAGCCAAGGAGGAACCCCCCAGGGGGCCCTTCTCAGAAGTCCATGATGCAGAGAGAAAAATTACAAAAATGTGGTCACCATCAGCTTTAGAATATTTCCCTAGAACAGAGACTATGAAACAACGTGCACTTACTTTAACAGACCTGTTTTGTTATGCCCATTTCTGAGAAGAATCTTAACCTCCCTAACTTCCTCTGTAAAAATAAAGAGGTCGATATTAGCCGTGTGCAATTTCCTGGCACCACAGAGAGTGAAAGTTTGTGACTGCCAGCCGACTGGATGTCATGAGGAGTGAAATGCACTCAGCTCACAGAGGAGTGTGTTCTGTTTCTGTCAGTCAGTCTTCTCACAGGGAAAGGATAGAAACAGGAGAGCCTCTGGGGTCAGCAAGACCTGACATAAATCCTGTCTCTGTCCTTCATGAGCTCTATGGGTAAGTTACTTATTCTTGCCAGCTTCAGGGTCTGCTCCATAACCCAGGCCAATGGTATTTATCTGATTAAATAAAATAGCGTATCTCAAATGCTTAACACATTGGTAAGTTTTCAACAAATGTTAACTCTTCAATAACATTTGTGTGGTTATTTAACTACCGTGTATCTCTCTGACTAAATTTGCAAACTTCGTGAAGGCAGAGATCACATTGCTTTTTGCTCATCACTGTCTCTCTTGCAGCAGCAAGGTATGGACTTAGCAATTTTAAGCACAGTTTACGGGCAAATAAAGAAGGAAAAAGACCTCGCCAACAGCATTCACAGCTTCTCCTCCAGTGTTATACGACAGCTGGTTTATAAGACAAACACTTAGGTCGCACTCATGGTAATGACACATATTCAGGGTGAAGCATTAAGCATAAAATATGGGTTTATAGTCATATAGTCATGATTTACAGTCATAAAATTCAGTGGTGAATATTTACCACTTAAAATAAGTATATACAAATATCTAGCATTATTGTACCACTAGGTGGCACTGCAGACTGAGGTTGATGTTAAGTCACAAACTTAGAGGCAATGAAAATTGGGACAGTGATTTCTTATACGTAACAGCTTCTTTCATTTGATTCTCACAGGCTCTATAAGGAATGCAAAGTCTGTATAACAATTCCTTAAACACAGACCTTAGACACCATTAAACATAAGAAACTACCTTTTAGGAGATTTGTAAGAAACATTAATGAAGCTATAAAATGGACCACTCACATTTGAGCTGCCTGTTCCAAAGTTGTTTACTGGTAACCACAGTTTCTCTCTTTAGTTTTGAGTGTCTGTTTCATTAAAAGGCAAGCTCTCTGGAAGGGAGACTAAGAGAGCTGGCCCCGCCACCCTGGGGGTGGCTTCTCTGCTCATCGCTGAGTAACTGCACCCTGATGCTCAAAGGAGGCTGTGCGAAGGGCAAGCTGCAGTGGGTTCAAGTCTGACTCTTCCACTTGCTCCATAGGCATCTGTCTATTCATTTAAACTTTTCAGAGCCTGTATTCTAGCATAAATAAAAGGGAATAAAAACAATTTACTACATTCGTCTTACCCATCTGGTAAGATAAAAGGAGTTAACACCAGGCAGGGTGATGTGTGCTGTGAATGTAGGTTACTATTTTCTCTGGACACTCACTCTGCCACGTTTTTTACCTATTTGTTTATTTTGCCACGAATGTGTTATCCATGCATAAATAAAACATTCTTTCCTGTTCTCTGATTATTTCATCTTTTATTTGTTATGTTTTAAAGAAGTTGTCAAATATATGTTTGATTTGAAAAATTACACTTTCCATAAATTTAGCCCAAATTATCCATGATCATTAGGTAGCATGTGATTTACCGCAAATATCAGATCGTTTCCATGTCCCTTATTTTATGATCTTTTAGAGGAAAGTATAATCATTATTTTCAATTTGGACCCCAGATTGTCTCCAGCGTAACTTTAAGTAACCTAATTAAATAAACTTTAATTCAATTAGTTATGGCCAACACAAATAGATCTGTGCTGTGCTTTGCCAGTAACACTGCAACACATTTGAGATTAAATTAAGTCCAGTCAGGGGCAGCAATGACTTTGGCCTCTGCAATGCTAATTTAAAAATCTATGATTTGACAGATTGTGTAACCTAGAAAAATAGATAAATTCCTACAAAGATATAATTCTTTAAGACTGAATCAAGAAAAAAAAAAACCCACCAGAAAATCTGAACATAGGTGAATTCTAACATTCAAGGAAGAATTAAAACCTATTCTTCTCAAACTGTTCCAAGAAATTGAAGAAGAAAGAATGTTTCCAAACTCATTCTAGAAGGCCAGCATTATCTTGACATCAATACCAGACAAAGACACTAGAAAAAAATTACAGACTGATATACCTGATGAATATAGATGCAAAAATTCTAAAAAAATATGAGCAAACAAAATTCAACAATATATTCAAAGGATCATACACCATGATCAAGTGGGATTTATTCCAGAAATGCTGGAGTGGTTCAATATCCACAAATTAATCAGCATAATACACCACATCAAAACAAAGAATAAAAATCTTATGATCATCTCAATAAATGCAGAGAAGGTATTTGACAATATGTAACATGCGTTTATAATAAAAACTTTCAACAATGTGGGAACAGAGGGAATATATTTCAATATAATATAGACTACATATAACAAAACTATAGCTAGCATCACACTCAACAGTGAAAAGCTAAAAACTTTTCCCCTAAGATCAGGAACAAGAAAAATGCCCACTTTGATTCAACAATGTACTGTAGTCTTAGCCACAGTAATAAAAAAAATTTACATTAGAAAGGAAAAGGTAAAACTGTCATTATTTGCAGAAGACATGACACTATATGTAGAAAACCCTAAAAACTCCATAAAAACTGTTAGGATTAATAAATTCAGTAAAGTTACAGAATACAAAATTAATATATAGAAATCAGTGGTATCTCTATACACTAATAATGAATTATCAGAAAGAGAAATTAAGAAAGCAGTATCTTTTATAATTTCATAATATATAGAATACCTGGATGTATTTAGCCATGGAGACAAAAGACCTGTATTCTGAAAACTATAAGACCTTAATAAAAGATATTGAATAAGATGACACAAACAAATGGAAGAATATATCATGCTCATAGGTTGAAAGAATCAATATCATTAAAATATCCATACTTTCTAAAGTGATCTACAGATTCAACACAATCTCTATCAAAATAGCAATGACATTTTTTCCACAGAACTACAACAAATAATCCTAAAATTTATATGAAACCACAAAAGACTTCAAATAGCCAAACCAATCCTGAGAAAGAAGTACAAAGCTAAAGGTTATCATACTTCCTGATTTCAACTATGCTACAAAGTTATAGTAATCAAAACACTACATTACTGATACAAAAACAGATGCATAATCAATGGAACAGCGTATAAAAGCCAAAAATCAACACAAGCTTATATGGTCAATTAATCTATAACAAAGGAGGCAGGAATAGATGGTGGGAATCTATTCAATAAATGGTATTGGGAACATTGGACAGACACTTGCAAAAACATAAAGGTGAATCACTTCTTTATGTCATATAAAAAAGCTAAAAATAGATTAAAGACTTAAACGTAAAACTTGAAGCCATAAAACTCCTACAGGAAAGCATAGGCAGTAAACCCTTTGACATTGCTCTTAGCAATATTTTTCTGGAATATCTCCTCAGGCAAGGTCAACAAAAGCAAAAAATAAACAAATGGGACTACATTAAACTAAAAAGCTTTTGCATAGCAAAGGAAACCACTAGCAAAACAAAAAGACAACTTACTGAATGGGAGAAGATATTCACAAATAATATTTCTGATAAGGGGTTAATACCCAAAATATATAAAGGACTCATAAAACTCATTAGCAAAAAAATCAGAAAGCAAAAAGCAACCCAATTTAAAAATGGGCAGAAGACCTGAATAGCATTTCCCCAAAGATGACATACAAATGGCCGAAAGACTTATGAAAAGATGCTCAACATCACTGATCATCAGGGAAATGCGAACCCAAACCACAATGAGATATCACCTCACACCATTCAGAAGGGCTATCATCAAAAAGACAACAAGTGAGTATTGGTGAGGATGTGAAGAATAGGGAGCCCTCATGCACTGTCGGTGGGATTGTAAATTGGTACAGATACTATGGAAAAGAGTACAGAGGTTCCTCAAAAAAATAAAAATAGAATTACTATACATTTCAGCAATTTCACTTCTGGGCATTTACTTGAAGGAAACAAATGGTAATTTAAAAAGATATGTGCACCCTTATGTTTAATGAAGCATTATTCATAATAGGCAAGACAGGGAAGCAATCTAGGTGTCCACCAATAAATGAAATGAGTGGGTAAGAAGTTGGTACACATACACGCACACATATACACACAATAAAATATTACTCAACCATAAAAATAATTAAATCTTGCCATTTGTGACAACATGGATAGACCTAGAGGGTATTTCACTAAGTGAAATGAGTCAGACAGAGAAAGATGAATACTGTATAATTTTGCTTGTGGAATCTAAAAACCAAAAAGAAATGGTCAAATAAAACAAAACAGAGACAGACTCACAGATACAGAGAACACACTGACAATTGTCAGAGGGGAGGAGGGGTGGGAGGACAGGTGTAGAAAGGTGAAGGGGAGTAAGAGGTACACACCTGCACAGTTATTTAAAAACCCCCATAAGTCACAGGGATGTAAAGTACAGCATAGAGAAAACTGTCAATATTACTGTAATGACTGTGTGGTGACAAATGGTTGCTTCACTTATTGTGGTGTCAAATTAGTATGTTGTATATGTGAAACTAAAACAATACTGTATTTCAACTATATTTCTTTAAAAAAGAGTATGGCTATTTAAAGTGACATTACATAGATTGAGCAGAATTGTGTTTAAATCATCTGGGTATCTGAATAGATTGGTAGCTGCTTACCTGTTTTATGCATTTGCGTGATAATTGTATAAAGTGACACTATGCCTTTATGCTCATGACCCTTGGTCAACTCAAGAAGTAATTGTCTGCATACATATTTTTTGTGAACAGTCTGTACCTTGTGTATTATTGTTTTATCATCATCATCATCATCATCATCATCATCACACCTGCTGTGATGATATCCTAGGTGGAGCACAGAACAGGCAACACAGAAAAGAGGAAATCAAATACCCTGCCCATCGGAACTCATGGTTCCCAAGATCTCCAAATACACAAACATATCTGTGAACACAATGTGATAAGCAAACACTAAGTGAGCATCAAGGATCACTCCTACTCTTGTTGCTAAAGTCCTCACAGAAAAATGTGGAAAGCAGAGGAAACAAGTAAATGAAACATGTTCTTATGTAGCAAGCATGGAGTGCCCAGAGCAGACCAGGCTCATGTAAGCCACACAGAAAGTCTAAGCAATAGAAATTTAGTTGGTGATTTTGATGATTGTTAACAATTTTCATGTCATATGAGAAAAAAATTTAAATAATTTAATTGGGATTAATTTAGAGGAGTGTTTTTTTCTTAATAGAAATGTTGTTCTGATTAATACCATCTTAAGTTTAACATCATTATGCTCCTGTAACAAAGCTCAAAACATAGGACTTTAGGGGCTTTTTGATGGATAAGTGAGACATTTCTTAACAGGATGGGGTAAAGATTGACTACAGTGTGTAACTTCTTGCTTTGCCAACTACATTGATTGATTATTGACAAGCTGTCTCATTATACCCTGGGAATGTGGAAGAAACTGGTGGGTGGTCTTTGTCCTGTTATTGCAGCTGCGACAACCGCTTTGATGAGTTGGGTCAGTTACATGAAAGAAATAAACCACAAATGTGTCTTGGTGTTTTGATTTCTCCTTCTTCTCCACTCCATTCTCAAGAACTCATCAGATAGGGTAACGAGTCCCTCCTTTGTGTTTCCGTAACACCCTGTTCTTGCCATACTACATATTTTAAACATTTTTTATTGACATATAACAAACACAGAAAAGGGCACATATCACAAGTCTATAGCTTGATGAGATATTAAAGAGCAAAACCACTCCCTGAAACCCCCAACCAGATCAAGAATTTACCACCACCCAGAAGATTGTGCCCCTCAGGTGCCCTCTTGATCATTACTCCTTCCCTCCTCCCCTCCCCGAAGGTGATCATAGCCTGACTTCCATAGAGATGCATTTTATTTATCTGCCTTCAAATTATAGACAAATCAAATCATACACTGTGGTTTCTATTTTTCTTTGTGAGATTTAGTCCCTGCTGTTATATGTAGCAATTAGTCATTTTTATTGTAGTATAGTATTCCATGATATAAAATCACACTAATTTATTCATTTTACTGTTGGTGGACTTTTTATTTTGTTCACATGTTGGGGCTAATATGAGTAGCACCACCATGAACATTATTGAACATTTTTTATTGAATACATGTAAGTTATTTTAGATATAAATCATGGAGTGGAAATACTGGGTCATGAAGTTATACGTATGTTCATCTTTAGTAGATAGTGCCAAAGAGTTTTCCAAAATGTTTGTACTAATTTACACTCCTACTGCAATGTGTATCTCTAGCTTCTCCTCATCTTCATCAACAGACAGTGTCTACATTATATGCTCGCTCGCTCTCTTGCTCTTTCTGTCTCTCTCTCTGCCTAGGATGACACCTAGGAGGTATCTTAATAAAAGTCTGGTGAAATAATAAGTGAATGACTAACAATGGCTTCTGTATTCTGCTGTCACCTGTCAGGCAGAATGGCAGAATGGTTATGAGCACAGGCTTTGGGGTCAGACTGTCATGATCTGACTTCTAAGCTCACCACCACTGACCAGCAAATCACCCTTCTGTGCTAGTTCCTTCACTTTCAACATCACAGGGTTGTTCTGAAGATTAAACAAACTGAGTATTAAATACTTAGGACAATGGCTGGCATATAGCAAGAGCTTAGTAGTATTAGCTATTACTGTTGTCTAATCATCAGGGCCTGAATCCCATGAGACCCCCTAGAAATAGAATTGGCTAGTAAGACTCTTTGACCTCCTGTGAAGCTTGCTCTGATCAGCTGACCCCCAGAGAGCCGCTGGACTTCTGAAATCCTCTTCACCCCTCAGTCACCACCTGCCATAGTCCAGGCGCAGGTGCATTGTCTCCCTAGGTAAAAGGCAAATTCTTTAAGCACAGCGTTTGACTTATTCCTCAGGGCAGCAGGAGTCCCATTTTACCTTGTGGGGATCTGGGCTCAATAATTTCCCCCAACCACATCTGAGCATGTCCGCAGCCAGAGAGCTGTGAAGAGAATTGGCCCTCTTTTGCAACCATCATGCTCAGATGTTGTTTCAAATGCTGGCAAGAATGTGCACCACGCCTGCAGATAAAAGATACTTCTGTGTGAAGGCTATTTGACATCACTTGAATCATTTGACATCAGAGCTTAGTAAATATTTGCCCTTCTTTATTGATCCCTTGTCCCTTCTTTACTTCCCTGTTCTTGCCCTGTCCCCGTTCTGCCCACTTGTTTGACCTAGTCTCCTCCCACTTGTGTGACAACGCTTGGATTCCGCTGGCTCCTTTCAGTTCTCGAACAATGTGAATCAGATCTCATATAATGATTGACTGTGACCCCATAAACCAAATTCCTACCCTTAAAAAAAATCAATAAGCTTTGAAGTCCATGACTGGACCGTCCGAGTTATTTATAATCAGATTATAGATTTTCAGCCTACCAGAACTGTGTTCAAATAAAAATGTGATTTAAGCACTTTTTGTTCAAGGAAGAATTCATAACTGTTACTTATGAGAATGAGGGAGAGATCTGCAATGATCTCCCGGTCAGAGCTGGCATCAACATTTACCAGGAAAATGTAGGCTTTAGATTCTCTGCCAGTGTAGCTGATTTTAGGGTTTGGGGTTGGTTAGGGGAGCAGCACCTAAAATACTGACCTGGATGGGAAGTCACCTTCTGCAAGAAGTCGCTGAGTCGCTTTGATCCCATTCCTTAAATGGATTATGAAGGCCAAGGAGCAAGTGATCTTCAAACACCTGTTTTGCCCTGAGAAGCCTTGGAGGAGGGGGTGGGGTCAAAATATGAGGAATATGAAATAAAAGGGAAAATCCCTCTGCAAACTAAGAGGTCAGGGTAGAGGGAATACAGCTGAGTTAGAGGTTAAGGCAAGACCAACTGTTGGGGGATTCCGTTTGCTAGGAATTTGTGTGAAAGGCAGAGAAAAGTATATGTCCAAACAATTTGGATGCGAGACAGTGATCTCATATCATGCTACCTTCTCCTCTTCCACCATAATCATTCCAGGGGGGTGAGCTCTAGGAATGGCCTCTGCACACTGGACCTAGAGTCTGCTGGGTCCACGCAGGGCTGGGTGCGCACCAGTTCAAGAGGCTCCTGGTCCAAGCTGGGAATGTGCCGCTCTGTGGGGATGCTCTTCTGAACCAGCGCTGGACTTGGTTCGGCTCTGGGTACTCTCCCACTAGATGTCTTTTAGGGAACATCAACTTTCCAGACTATGACCTTGACTTCCATTTCGATAAACTGCTTCACTGACAAAGTTGGCCTGTCCTCTCAGGCTCTGTAAGGGCAGAGATTTGCCTTCTTTGCTCACTGCTATAGCCCCTGCATGCAGAGCAGAGTCTGGCCCAGAGCAGGCGCTCACGTACTGGTTGAAAGAATAACCTGTTAATCGCAGACAAGCTAAATGTCTGAACAAACAGCAGTCAGCGTCACAGGACAGGCAATAAACATAGGGAACATTATGTCATGGCTGTCCTGGGGAGACCATAAACTGAAAAGGATTTGTTTGGACAGATTTATGAATGACTGACCTCATAAAATGCTGTTAAGAAGACCTGGAATATATGTTGGATTTAAGACCACCCTAATACCCCCCTGGAGTCAGAAGGTGCTGTTATTGGAAGCAAATCAGTGAGCTGGAAATTACAGCAGCATTTTCCTGGTTTTAGATTTTTAAAAGGACCCATTATTGCCACCCCCAACCAAAATACACAAAAGAACACGCATGACACAATTTATGTAAATATTTTTCAAGGTTTTATTGCAAACCAAAATTGGTTTATCACACACAAAAAAGTTGTGTGCTGGGGAGGGGGAAAGTATTGTACATATTATAACCATGTTAATTACAGTACATTAAAAGGGTGGTTTACATTACAAATAGGCCTGTAAGTTTAAATACACTAGTGTTATAACCCAATGTACAGACTTTCTTTATACAATACATACAATTATCAGGAATGCAAAAAAAAAAAAAAAAAAAAAAAAAAAAAAAAAAAAAAAAAAAAAAAAAACAACAACCCATAAATAATGCCCATTTTACAGGTGATGTTTTAAACAATGAAAACACTGGGCTTGACCGACAACTGGGGCATTGGTCCATAAAAACCCTTTCTAAAAATAGAAATATTTGTAGCAGCAATGCTTTCTTTAAGCATCTGGATACAAGTCATTGCAAGACCATTTCAATAAATTTTAGTTATTAACTATATCTTACAACAAAAAACAGTCTACGCATAAATTCATCTTCCCAATATGGAAGAAACAAACAATGTCCCACATTGTAGTGTCCTGCAGGTGTCATGTTGATGCTCACTACTAGGTCCATCTGCGATCAGGCACCCCGCTCTCCCACCACTGTTTGCACAGCGGTCCACAGGGAAAGACAGAGAGCTGAAACACTGCAAGAGGAAATTTTGGAGCTAACACGATCGCATCAGAAAAGGCACATTTCATAAGGTTCATCACCACGGCCCAGACAGACCTTCGGGAAATCCTTCTCAGAGCAGCGTCCTGCTGCTAGTCAGACCCCTGCGTCTGTCTATGGCACGCTCTAGTGCGCTTTGAGAGATAGCACCACGTTGGAAGGAGGAGTAAGAATGAAAACTTCATGAGCTCACTGAGAGGAGGATGTGCTCTTTGAAAAGCTTCCAGCAAACAGTGTGCAATGAGATTGCCAAGGTGTGCAAGCTCCCGGAGATGTGCAAATTCTCTTTTAAGATGTCCTGTCAGCTGGCAGCTCCACCGAAAGGCTAACTAAAACATTTTCAAACACACAAAAAATCCTTCAAAACCAACCCTAAGACCGTTCAGAGGAAAGAGTCCACGGGAGGTGCATAGGAGAAGCCCAGGAAGGCCTCAGCGGCTTCCTTGACGCTGGCTGTGAGGAGGATGCTGTCGGGAGACCTGCCGATGGAGTTGGGGACCGGCTCTTCAGTAAACTCAGGATCGAAGTGCCGCAGGTCGCTGGGTCCACTCTACAGCAAGAAGGGAAAACCACATTCAGTGTCGGGAATTCACATTAGCTACAGGGCTGGGAAATCCTCATTTAGGCCTAAAGTTCTGGAGCCCAAGTCTTTAGGGCACAATAAGGAAATCTCCACAATAATCATCCATCTCAAGCATAAACTCCACAGGCCACACAGAATTGAATTGATAAGGAAAATGTTCCCTTTTGGTCTTTTGGGACTTTAATTGATAAATATGTTGAAAAATTATGTGAGCTTAATTATGTGGGACAAAAATTCTACTTTTTCTCTAGGTAAAATAATGGCCCATGAATAAAATATCTGCCAATTTGTTCCTCGGGGCCCTCCCCCTGCCAAATGTGACTTAAAGAAATGCCCTTTGGGCCTCCCTATATTTAGAAGAAAGATACTCACCACATTTGGGTTAAAAGGAGGAGTGATCTTCTTATTAATGAGATCATCCCAGTTAATTACTGAGAAGAAGACATGATTCCTAATCTCCATCTGTGGAGAAGAAACACGGGATTCATTTAGCCAGGCGGAATTCAAGTAGGGCAGTGAGGTCCAGCGCACACCCCAGACAACCGGGAGAGAAGAAGAAAGTCACTCACAAAGTCGTCCTGGGCACCCAGCCTCTTCGTCCTGTCCTTCTGCAGGAGGCCCTCCAGGAGGTGGCGTGCAGAATTCGTGATATTTGGCTTCAGCTGGAGGGGCTTGTTCAGAATGTTGTCGTACATCTCAGCTGTGTTTCGGCTATAAAAAGGAGGCTGAGAGAAGGGAGAAATGGCTTAGTATTTAATTGTAAGTTTTGGACTGTGTACATTACCAATGGAAAGATTTAAACCGCAGTATATTTGGTTGGATTTAACACTCTTTTTCTTGATAGGTTTTCTTTGCCCTGGATTTTTAAGTGTCTATTTTGCAACTCGTTATCAGGGGATAGATGCTAATAAAGCCACGTTTTTCATTCTCACATAGGTTAAGGGTGGTCGAATCTAATATAATGTAAATTTACAAAAGAAAAATCTACTAGGTAAGAGTTTACCCTAAACCACATATAAAATAACCAATATGCCTCCCTTATCAGCATTTGGTAAGCTTGCTGATACAGGCCAAGCCACCACAACCAGGTCTGCAATGGGGACCCAGTGCCCTGAAGAGTCTGGATTTTAAGAAGACTACACTCGAAGCAGCATTATCAAATTGGGGCAATATCCCATGATTCTCAATGTGTTACTCACCAGGCCATACAGCATCTCATAGAGGACAGCTCCCAGGCACCACCAGTCCACAGTCCTGTCATAAGGCTGCTTATGAAGAACCTCGGGTGCAAGATACTGAAAGACAGACAGGAGAACAGAGTTTAGAGCTGGCGAAACCAGGCAATCCGAAGGCCAGGCATGCACTTTGAAAGAGCTAGCTGAGAGACCCTGGGTGCCCTTGGAGAATCTATTTCTTTGGATGACTTCCTGATATAACTACTAGATTTTGATGCTGACTGGCTACCCAATAGCATCTTACTTGGGGATTCAGAAATCCTTTATGACATGCTAGTTTTAATTAAAGCAACACAAGGCCTTGGAATATCTCCTGCTGCATCAAAGAGCAAACGTATTTTATTTGCGCTGAATTGGGCTAAGGAATCTCAGAGAACAGTTGATTCTCAGTAGTTAAAAGCATTATTGCACTTATGTCTCTGGAAAGAAGTGGGTAGAACAGGCACCAAGTCGAGCATGCTCCTACCTCAGGTGTGCCACAGAAGGTGGATGTCGTGCCGTTGGGTTCGATGTTCTCCTTACAGAGCCCAAAGTCAGTAAGGACAATGTGTCCCTGGGAATCTAGCAGAATATTCTCTGGTTTTAAGTCTCTGTAAAAAAAAAATGAACAAAAAGTAGTTGTACAAGTTAATTTCACTTCATAAGAAATCCTCTGTAAAGTGAATTGCTAAGGGTATTAGAGGCTTTTTACATTCACGGTAGTTGTATCGTGTGTTAAAAAGGGAGTCCTTGTTCTGCTAATCTATTCTGGATGCGGTCCAATCCTTGTTGGCTAGTTCCCTAGTGGCACGGAGTCAAGGCAGCTCACATGCCGGGGCATCTGGTTTTAGGTGACCAAGTTCTACCTACACACAAATTATTTTAAGGCCCTGTCAAAGGCTAGGGCTGCTGTGTCTCCTTTATACCCAAGAAGGCCGCCTTTAAGAGCTCTTTAGCTCACCTATAAACGATGTTCAGAGAGTGCAGGTAACCCAAGGCACTGGCTATTTCAGCAGCATAGAAACGGGCCCGCGGTTCCAGGAAGCAGCGCTCCCTCTGGAGATGGTAGAACAACTGCAGGAGACAGAATACAGTTAGTCTGCGTTGCCAACACCTGATAACAATGCATTTAATTAGTCTTGACATATATAGCTAAAGAGAACAATTGCAGGAAGTGGCCCTAAATAGGCTATTAACCATTTGAAACCTGGCAGTTTAAAGGAAATTCTAATTCTGGTAACTTCTCTCCCCCCGAGTATCTTTTAAAACTGTGCACAGACAGGTTAGCTCATCTTCCCTCTGCTCACCTCTCCGCCGTTAATGTAGTCAAGGACAAAGTACAGTTTGTCAGCAGTCTGGAAAGAGAAGTGAAGGCCCACCAGGAAAGGGTGTTTCACATTCTTCAGTAGAACATTCCGCTCTGACATAATATGCTTTTCCTAGGAAAAGGACAATTAGGATTTAGTGGCAAATTTCAACATGGCACCGAAGTGCCAAGGTTAAACTATTCAATAGATGTCAATATCCAACCCCAACCCATCAAGCACATCTCATACCTCCTTCTTTTTCAGGATCGCTTTCTTCTGTAAAACTTTGACTGCATAGAATGCTTCTTCTGCTTTGTGTCTTGCTAGAAGAACCTAAAATTTCAATTGATAAATCATTTTGTTATCCACATCCAGGGAGCAAGTAAAATAAGTGCATGATAATGGCTTATTATCATGCCATTGATAGGCTATAGATAATGATAGATAACGAGGTCTGCAGATTTGAAATTACCTTTCCAAAACTGCCCTTCCCAATCACTTTCAAGAAGTGGAAGTCAGATGGTTTAGCATGAGGATTGGATGATGGGCCAAGGTTGATTTGCTGGGAAGGACTTGGCTGGAAAATAAAATGTTTTCTTTTAATATCTTGGTTTCAAAGGAAGACATGGGCAATAAAGTACAGGCGTTGTCAAAGATGGTTACACCTGCAAATGACTGAGGCGAGTCACCATATGCCTAAAAACCCCCAAACTACTTTTCATCCATGCATGTTAAGATTTTAGATTAGAGTATGAAAACTGTACACAATGTTATTGTAAGCAGGAAAGACTTGTAGGAACTCTGCCTTTTAAAATACTCCGCTGACTCAGTTGTTAAGTGCTTGGGTCACTGGTGCCTGAACCAAAGAGGCATTCCTGCCTTGATACTAATTTCTAGAAATGCCATTTCAATTCATCAATGTAGGAATATTGACTCATTTACAAGGCTCCTACACAGTTGCATCACAAACAGAGAATACTTACTGGAGGAGAAGGGTTGGCATTCAAAAGCTCAGGTTCCTGAGGTTGGGAGATTTTCAAAATGGACTGAACTTCAGGGCTGCAAAGAAAGGAAAAATTTAGGACCTCCTAACTCGCCACAAGGGGGCACACCAATATAAATAGTGAGTGTCTGGCTTAACTTTTCCCGGAGAACTCAGTGTTTAAACTAAAAACACCCAAATAAATTACCCAGTTAAAGAAAATAGCCAAAGAAAATAACAAACCCAGTTAAATCAAGAGATGAGGGTTGTTCTTCACGGAAGCAGGGGTGAATTAGGCAAACATGAAAATTTTATCTTACAGCTTTAGAACAAGCAAAATCCAAAAAATATTTTAATTTAAAAAATGTTTTAAGTAAACTGGAACTTCAAAAAGGGCTCCCCATCCCTGGGGAAGTCTCCGGCTTCCGAATGAACACAGTAATGAGAATGTCTTTACTAGTGGTCTTTACTAATTTTTATTTCTCAAATTCCCCCGACTTACTGTTTGCAGGCATAGGAGTTATTGGCAATCTTCTGAATAAAGTCGTTCAGGCCCATCCTCCTCTGTTTCATAAAAGCTGTGAATTAGAAGAAAGAAACGTTAAGATAGCTTTGAAACACCCGACGCCACAGGCACTTAATCTGATTCAAAAAATTTCCACTTGGCATATCGTAGAGTAGAAGTCCAGTCTTACTCCTGCACTCACCGATTAGAATTGCTACCATTCCCCTCATCCTGGAGTAAGTGAGGGTGCCCCTAGCAGCCTCGGTTCTCACTGTCATTGCCGCAAAGAGAGGACAGACACCGGACAAGGAGCCCGTAGCGACTGCAGCCCAGCTTAACCGACTCTACGTTCGCGCCGAGCCGCCTCTCTTATAAGCTCTGCGCCGCTGTGGAGGCGGGGCTCGCGCGACACCACGCAAGTCCTCCGCGGCCAGGCCCCGCCCTCAGCCCCGCCCTCCCACGGCCGCCGAGCTCCGCGGGCAGCCCAGCGGCTGCAGGCGGTTCCGCCCCGGTCGGGGGTGAGCTTGGGTCGGGGGTGGGGGGTGAGAGGAGCCGGGCGCGGGGGCCTCCGGGAGAGGGCCGGTCGCTGGACCGTTATCAACCTCTTTAGCTCCAGGGCCTGAGGGAGGGAAAGGGCCGGCGGAGGGGGTGGGGAGGAAGGGAGATCCTGGGGTAATTTTCCATTCTTTTCATTTATTCCGCCCAGCGAGGAAATCAGAGTCCCAGATCCGAAGCGTTTTGCGCCTGGTGCGTGGCAACTGGGTGGCTTCGTGCCCGCTCTGGTTTCCCAAACCCTGGTTTCGGATTCACTCCGGCCCAGGCGCCGACCCCTCTCCCCGGATCCACGCGGCAGCCTCAGCTGCCCTCACCCGGCGGCCGCGCGCCGCCAGCCAGGGTTATCTCTCCGGTGCAAGGTGGCCCCGGCGCGCCCTTATCTTCGGGGTCAGCGTGGGGCCAGGGCGGCGGGCCAGTCTCCCCGCTCCCGCCGCCGCCATCCCCGGCCTCATCCCTCCGCTCGCAGGACTACCGCAGACCCCAGCCCCTCTCGATGTAGCTGAGCAACAAGTGGGGGAGTGACACAAGTCCCGCGTGCCGGCGGCGGCGCTTACCCAGTCCGGTCAGCAGGAAGGACTCGCTCCTTTTCTGCGCCTCGGCCCTCTTTTTGTGGCGGGGCCGGAGCAGGGACTCCAGCCGGGCCCTAGCCAACGTGCCCTGCATCTCCCCCATGGAAAGCGGCGGCCAGGCGCGCAGCGGGCAAGGGCGACGAGAGAACACTGACGTTTCCTTGAAGGAGCCGCCGTGACTCAGGCCGGGCAAGATTTCCTGCCCCAGTCCCAAAACAAACAAATGGCCCTTGTGCACGGCCGAGCCGCTTCCGAAAACGCCTTTTTTGTGCTTCTGGCCAAAGCCAAGCAAGGCTGAAAAATCTCATAGCTCGGAAGAGGAGGAAGGAAGGAAAGAAAAAGGGAAGGGGGAGGGAGAGGTCAGGAATGTGTAGAGGAGGGGGTGGAAATAAAACTCGTCTCTGCACCAAAGGAAAAAAAGTACAATCTGCATTTCACTTTTTTTTCTAAAGTAATCTCTGAGAACATTCTGTCCCTTCCGCATGTATTTTTTTTTTCTGCATTTTTAATCCCCGCCATGCCCAGAACACGTGAGGAAATCGCAAGTCAGGGGAGCAGTGGCTCTACGCAGGGGACAGACCTGGTGTGACCCCAAGGCAGCAGGGGCGGCGCCGGCTCTGCACCTGGGGCACGGGCGACTCCTGGATTCTCTCTCCTGCTCTCCCACCTGAAAACTCTGCAGGGTCAGGTTACACTGCCTTAAAGACCCTAGTTTATCCTCTCCTTCCCGTCCCCTCCTCCGGCGCATTTCCAGGGCTGGCGCAGGAGTCTCCTCACAGTTTTACCACTAGTCCCAGCTAACTATGAGCCGTTAGCTCCGAAAAGATTAGCCGGGGAGCCTGGGCTCCAGAAATCAGAGGAGAAGGGGAACCTCTGCAGAGCAACGGCGCGGTGCCCTTCTGTAACCCCCGAGCTGGGAGATCCTGGGACCTGCAGTCTGACCGCCGGCGCGAGGAGTCGCGCTCGAGTTGGCGGGACGCCGCCAGTGCCGCCTCTGGGCCAGGAGCGAAGAGAAGGCGGCAAGTAACTAAGATGTGCAGGGCCCGGTACCAGGTGCTCGCTGGTGCTCGCTGTCTGCGGCCGCGGCTGCCCTGCTATGACCCCTTGCTGCAAAGGGCCCTGCCATTTCAGAATTGCCTGCTGGATCTGACGCTCTGAAATACCAGCTGTCAAACCAAGAATAGCATTGAAGGGGGTTTTCTTTGGTCGTGGGCAGGGATTTGCGTTGCAGGCACAACCACCTCATTTGCCCTAATATGATCTGTGGCCCCAACTGCTGCTTGGTTTGCTCAGTTACCAGCCCCACACTGGGAGAAGGGAACACACATCCTTTCTTCTGGAACCTGGCTGAGAAATTTGGCTCAGCATCCAGCCTTTTCAAAAGCACTTACTATTTATTACCTGGAATTGATGCCCCAACCTAAAGCAAGGTTTAGGAAAGCCCAAATCACAGTCACTGGCCCACTTCTGTGCCTCTCGCATGGATTCTTCACGGTGTATGATTTGTCATTGCCAATGCCTTGTGTACCAACCAATTCAACTAGCTTAGCTAAGCTCAGCCCTGCTCCCACACCATCCTTTCTCCCTTTGAGATAGCAGATTTTGCAGACTGCCTAGAAATGGCAGCCTGCACAAAGATTTCTGCTTGCTTGCTTTAAAAACACTTAAAACCCTCCTTCAGAGACCTTCCCCTAAGTCTCACCTCCTGTGGCTTCCCCATGCCAACTAACCCCACATCCTCTGAAGCATCTTTGTTTTATCCATTTCGTCAAATTAGAGTAATAAAAGCAGACGAACCTTTAAAGAGGATTTTATAGCCTCCTCTTTCATTCTTCAGGTTGCCTAGGATAGGGAGATTGGAGGTTACTTTGTGGAGGCTGGAGGTAGGTTGAGCTCAGTTAGGGCTAGAGTAGCATTTTGCTACGTGTGCCTGATAATAAGGCTGGAGGTTGAGATGACAAGGGAGCACAAGGAGGAGTCAGAGGCGGCTGCCCCTGCTGTGTTATCACCCCCACTTTATATGAAGACAATTTACATACAGGAAGGGAGCACGTTGCAAAGTTCAACACTGGGCCATTCATGCCCTCCATTGCAAGCAACAGCAACATCACTTAGAAAATTACAGGCATCAGAGTCCTGGGTTTATTACACCCTCAGCAAGACACACAAAAAATGTAACGACTGATTATCCTCACAAATCAGTCCAGAAAATCAAAACACATGCATAGGAATCATTTTTTCTCAAAGAAGTCCTGCCGCTCCAGCTTGCATTCCAGGGAGAATTTAAGTTAGAGGGCTGTAAGTGGGACAGAGAAGAGGCACAACCGTATGATTTGTGGTTGGAACAGAAAAGGGCCGTCTGATGTGTCCTCCCCTACCCTGCCCCCCCGCAATGTTCAGCAGTTGGAGACGAATGGTCTGCTAAACTTGTCATTTAACGAAGAGAATCAAGTTGTTGAGACTGGCTTTTCTTCCAACCGGATACCTGATGGGTGGAGCAGGCGCCCCCTGTCCTGTCCCGGCAACCTACTAAGACTTCCGAACAGGAAGGTGACACACGGACGGCGGGTGTTCGGAGTAGGGGGAGGTAGGCAAAGGAACTGTGTGTGACGCGCGCCTATTAACTCTGCACAGGCTTTCGGCTGCCCCGTGGCCGCTATTCAAACGCTTGATCTGTTTCTTCCTTCCCGTCGCCAGCTCCTTTCTTTGGTCCAGAAAGCCCTCGTACCAGGAAGAATCCGGCCCCTTCCCTCTCACTCCCTGGTGGCGCAGTGCCAGAGTTGCTTACAAAACTCTGCTAGTTAATACAGCCTAGAGGGCGATCGTGTTCTCTGGAGAGCCGCTCCGCAACGCATGACCTCCCCCACTTCTCTCCTGAGGTTTAATCAGTTCCAGAAAATTTCTTTGCAACACCTTGGGCAGTCACAGAAAATATAGATGATTTGATAGGAAATAGACTAATTACCTCTCCACTGCTTCAAGCCAGTCCTCTCCCATTTAGGCCTCACACTGGGCAAACTGCAGTCAAAACTTTCAAATGGAAATGATTCCCCAAGATGTCAGGTTTGCACCAAACCTCTTCTACTTTTTTTTTCTTCATGATGGACTATAAAAACAAAAACCTGAAACTTTTACTAAGATATTACCCTTTCCATTTCATTTAAAGGCACAGAAAACAAATTATTGTTATTTCTGAATATATTAGAGGAAACACTTTGAAAAATTCTTTTCATTAGGACTTAACTATATCCCTACTTGGACTACTTAGATGTGTCTGCTGTGTTAGCCTTCATTCCCTAGATACAGTATCTTCCACTATAACAGGGCATGCAACTGTTTTGCATTGCTCAAAGTGCCATAAATTCTAGAACAATGCTGTACATGGTTTAGGTTCCTATACTTACTGATTCATTAGCTGATGCTTATAGAATTCTTTCCCTGGAGCATCACCCAAAAGAACATGTAGAAATGCCAGAAAACATAATTATTACTCTAGAGAGCAACTAAATGGACTCATTTTTCTTGAAGGTTGTCAACAAGTACATACTTTTTCACAGTATTTGTCACATAGAAAGTGATGACACGTGAATGTATTTAGGATAGGTATTACCAATAAGACGCTGGCAGTGGTAATTAAGGACAAGTCTATTTATAAAACACAGGTTCTAGAATGATTATTACCTTCTGTAGTCATCACTGTCAAAATTGACATGCATAAGGAGATAAGAATGTGATACAGTAGGTAACTAAGAGAACACATTATCTAGAAGAGTGTTGTTATTTAAACCCACAAAACTACATGCTTTCTGTATGTAGGTGTTTTTTTCTCTCTAAACAGTGATTTTGAATACACAAAGACTACACCATAAGAACTTTAGGATAGTGTTTGGTTAAATAATGTGCATATAGCTGTGTAGCATGGAAGTCTTACGTTGTTTTTCCCAATGGCATTTTTTTAAACTATTAAGGATAATGCAATTATTGTTATATTTTTCTAAGTTGGGCAGGTGATAGACAAACTTCTTACCTAGCAAAACTTGCCTGTAGGACTGAATTTATCTTCTTCCTGTGCTCCTTCTTTGTCACTTTAGCTGACCCCCAGGCTTCTCCCACATCCCACCCACAGCACTAGCGCACTGCATGGTCCCCCAGATTCTGAACTATTGCCTCAGAAGCTCTCATTCCAAAGACGGGAGACACACTCACAAATTATGGTACAACATGATGAGCATGAAACTGAAGCCCGAGTCAGTCAAAGTAGAACAGGAGTTTTCTGCTGCGTTGAAGGAGCAGACATGGAACGGTTGCAGAAAGTCTCCACAAAGAAATGGTATTTGGGCTGATCCTGGAAAGCTCTGCTTGGTACAAAAGAGGAAAGTTGTTCTAAGCAGAAGAAGTAGCCCGAGTGCCGAACTCTGAGGCACTGTGCTGCAACTCTGGAATAATTTGGAAATATGGTCCTCATTCAGACCTTACACACAAGCAAAATGTATATGGCCGCTACTGGCCAAACAGGAAAATAGCACTTCCAAGTGAAATTAAAAAGAGCTTAGGTGGCACAAATGTCTCTCTCTCTCTCTCTCTCTCTCTCTCTCTCTCTCTCTCTCTCTCTCACACACACACACACACACACACACTATTCCATCCCCTCACCGATAAATATGGAATCACTAATGTCTTAAAAATGTATCCATCTAAAGGACTGCTGACTATTTCCCTGCATAGACGCTTCTATGCCTGGTATGGCCCTAGCCATGGTTGGAGTTCAGCCATCTGTTCACCAACAGATTCTTTTGGAACTATGCCCTTGACACTGTACTAGATGCAGAAGTCACACACAGTGGAAAGCAGAAGTGACACACAGCGGAAAGCACAGGCAGGTAAGCAGTCGCCTGCTGAGGTAGACTGAGTCCTCGTGTCCGGACATCTCAAAGCCACCAAGGAAACTCCCTCCACCAAGGCTTTTAAAGTGACACATTCCAGTGTGTTTCAGAGAGTTAATTCAAGGCCAACCTGTGATCAATAACTCAACTGTTCTCCTTCTACTAAGGATATTTGCTTTTTTAAAGACTTGCCCCACCTCATGAGAAATGAACAAATTTACACACTCAGACACACAAGGGAGTGTTGAAAGTTGGAAGATGGAGGAAAGTCTCGACAAGCATAGTTATGGGCTAGCACAGGGCTTAGCAGTCTTTCCTCGGTAACAACACCAATGGTCTGTACGCATTGCTTCTAGAAAGCCAGGCCACAGGAAAGTGGGCTGGAGGGTGGGGGCATGGTCTGTAGTAAATCTTTCATTTCAATCAGGGCATAGGTTAAAGAAGGGTGGCCAAGGGTTGCTCTCAACATAGGAGGAAGGGGAATCTAGCTAGCAATAAATCAGTGGGTATACAACAGGCTGAAACCTGCTGTATCTCCATCTTTGAAATGTTATAATGTCCAATGTATCATAATCCAACAAACAATAGAAACAAAAATTGTCACCTAGAATACAATTGTAGGGCAAGGAATCACTTATGTTTGACAGCTTTATAGTTGGCTTTCAGGATTGACCTGGAAAATGACATCCAGGGAACTTTCTATATGGTTATGAAAAATAACACAAGAGCTGGTGGGAAAAATTGAAAAGTCAAAATTCAGTATAATCTCTGACTTTCTAAACACAGGAGGACTATGGCATTACTGAAAGCCTTCGATATTACCAGCATAGCTTTAGAGTTAAGCATTTATTTTTGTTAGGCTTTTGCATATTAAAAGGCCTTTCCATTCAATTCAAAGAAATTACTTTGTGGTGATGAAACTTCAGGTATTGTAGCAAAGAAAGACAGAGAGCGTTGGGCTGAGGAGCCTCCCCCTTCATCCTGTGCAGGGCCACCCCACGCACCCACTTATTTTCCCTACTAGTCCTGTGGCCCAGCCCTGGTATTCAGGCAGCACAGGGCTTGGAATATCTTTGCCGAATCCTTGGGACACACATATTAAATTGCAACCTACACAAAGACAGAATAAAGGGCTCTCTTTCACCCCCACTTTATTCACCGAGTGCCAATAGTAAATAAGGAGCCTGGGTTTCTGGCAGACATATTTAGCCAAACTAAAGTGAAACCTAAAAGCTTTAATTGGCTCAGTGTAAGTCTCTCCCCAAATCACTCCCATTTCTGACCCTATAATCAATCTAGCAATAAGCATCAGAAGCTCAGGCCACCCTAAAGGACTGTTTCCTGTCAACCCTGGCTACAAATTGCCCCAACAAAATGAGATAAATGTAATAGTAACCAGTAGAGGGAAAATCAGGGGCTGGACGGCTGGCAGAAGGTCAATTGGCATCACTTTAATGTAAAGCAGTTTAGGGAGCTTGTAGTAAATCTTTCATTTCGATCAGGGCTTAGATTAAAGAAGGGAGGCCAGTGGTTGCTCTCAACATTGGAGGAAGGGGAATCTAGCTAATAATAAACTACATAAGCTGCACGAGCTTCCTTTTGGCTTCAACTCTGAATGTAAGCTACATAAATATTTATGTCACATCCCACAGCAAGTTCAGGAGTGTCAGTTAGAGGCTAAAGATACACTTTAGTTGGCTACACCTGAGGCTCATTGCCTGTGAGACATAGACTTGGTATTCTCCAAACCTTAAACTTTAATCTGTATCATGGGAGTACTACCACTTAACACAAATTGTGAAAAATAGTTGAAATAAAGAATTTAGTAAATGCCATGGTCAAATTAGAATCTCACATGGAAAATATGCCTACGTTCCTTACCCCCACCCCCACCCTATGCGTATCACCCACCACCACAAACGGAGCACATCACACAAAGACTCCAACAAATCAAAATAATAATGGTATGTTCTGTGTTTAAAGCTCATAAACACCACTTAATCTGCAGGGCCAAGGATGGGCCAAGGGTAGTCCTGAATGATGGGAATTCTACAGAAGGCCTGAAAAGATAACCCACTTTGTTCTTCAAATGTCCTACTCCTCCCTTGGTCTCCCCACAGACAATGCTCCAGAAAGGGCTATATCAAAGAACTGAATGCCATGATAACAGAATAAATACCTGTTTACCAAATGTTTGAAGTAAAGGCTCAAGTTTGGGGTGAAAAAGCAGAGAGGAAGCTAAAAGCCAACCCAAAGGAATTTTCAGTTGCTCAGCATGGTTGGGAAATAATAGAATGTAAGTTTGGGCCTATTGAGAGGGTGAAATCATTGAAAGAAGGTCAGAGAAGGCCAGCCAGGAAAGATGATGCCTTTTCTAGGTTATTCAGCTTATCCTTCAGTTATGTACAGAAAGAGGATCCAGTTCCAACTTACCTTTAATTATTAAGACCTCTATGGGGCACCTTCTTCGTGCCAGGCACTGTACTAAGCCTTGGATCTAACAAGAATGCCTAAGAAAAGCCGTGTTGCACACTCAGGTGTGGTCTATGTTTATTTGGTTAAATTGAACAGTACTTTCCCCAAAGAAAAGGTAAGCTTACACATAGCTCTACTTTTCTTGAGGCCCAGCTATGGCTTAATGCCATTAACATGCAGGCTTAAGCAGGTTTAACCATTTACAATGTGCTGGAAGTTCTCCCGCAGTTCTGATATTGCACAGTTCTATGATATCCAGGAAACGATAAATCTAGAAGGAACTTCTGAAAGCCCAAAACCACCTCATGTGGCTTCCTGCAATAATGCTCATAGATTCCTGCCTACTCTGTAAAAGCACATGTAGCCTCAGTAGATGATTGTAGCAAATGTCATGCAGTATTTACAGATACAAGGGAATAAAGGGAGGGAATGCCCTCTTCATTAGTGACACTGTATGAGTTTGGTTAATAGAAAAGAATGCTGTCATAACCTGTTTGACTTCTGTCATTCCACCAACCTTCCCCCAAACTTTAGTCTGAGGACACAGTGATAACCTGGCTGCCTCATAGAATGTTTTCTGTCTAACTTGAAATCATAAAGTTCTTCTCTAACTTTTACATTGTCAGAGTCTGAATGAACACTTAATACAAAACCCTTCTACTTTATTTTGTGTTTTAAAAATATCCTTCTCTACACGATGGTAAGACACTGATTAAAAAGCCCCGATTGTGCAGTACCTGGTGGGTAGGTTTAAAGCCATAGCAGAGTGACTATTAAGTTGTCAGAAGTGGCATGAACTATAGCACCTGTTCAAGTGTGGCAATAGTTCATTAATGAGTGGGTGGGTAATTGCACTTTCATATGTCTGCGCTTATATATACATGTACGTGTATCAGGGTTCTCCAGAGAGAGAGAAAGAGAGAGAGAAACAGTGATTTTGAGGGACTGGGTCATGCGATTATGGAGGCTGCCAAGTCCACGATCTTCAGGCTGGGCCTGAAGGCTCAATACACAGGGAAGAACCAGTGTTGCAACTCAACTCCAAAGGCCTCTGCTGGCAGAATTCCTTCTTGCTTGGGGGAGGTTAGTTTTTGTTCTATTCGAGCCTTCGGATGACTGGATGAGGCCCGTCCACATTACATAGAATTATCTGCTTTACTCAAAGTTCAGTGATTGAAATGTTAATCTCACATAAAAAACAGCCTCATGGAAACATCAGAATAATATTTGGCCAAATATCTGGGCACTGTGACCCAGCCAAGTTGATACACAACACTGTGATAGTTAACCCTACCCTTTGTCAACTTGGCACCCATATGCATCTTCTTAAATTATGCTTAACAAGGTCATACTTCCACTTAACATGATACAACTACTCTGCATACAATTGAAAACTTACTAACCCTTACACTAGAACAGGATGCAAAGTCCTTAAGGGATGTTTACTCCTCTCCTTGACTTAAGTAAACTTAACTTAAATCCGGTATCCGGTAACTTAAATACTATGTTCTAAAGTTCATAATTCTTAAATATTCTTATATAAAGTTAATATATTTGGTACATGACAAGAGGATAAGAGAGGGAAGAAAACAAAGACATTTACTTCATACACACAAACATATTCATAACAAATAAGGAAAAATATGACAATTATAATCCTTGTTTCTATAATTAGTCATATGGTCATAACTGGTATTTATAACTATCTTCTTCCAGTACCCATTTGTCCTCAGAAAGCACCTCAACTGGTTGTGGTTCTTTGCATATTGAGTAGCCCAAACCATCATTCCTGACAGGGTCTAGGCCATTAATACCCCAGCCTGGATTGGGCTATTGTAGTTTTCCATTGACTTTATTCTTGGGGCATGGCAATACTAAGGCGCATCTTAAGAAATCACTTGTATTCCAAACATACCTTCCCATGCCTCCATCGTGGGGTAGCAGTCCACGTTCCCCTGGGTAGTCAGGATCAATCATCCCAGCCTACACACTACCGTCCTTCTTTGTCTGTTGGTTTTGGGCACAGAGAGCCCAAAGCTGGAGTAATTTCCAGCTCAGTGGAATTACTGCTGCGTCTCCAGGTGGAAAAATTCCTCCCTTTTGAACTAAGACCTCTAGCTCAGCAGAGCATGAGATTGGAAAGAAAGGAAGCAAAAAATGTGGCTAGCAGGTCACTAGGACAAATAGTGAATGATGCCACTCCTATTTCTATGCCTCGATTTCTGGGCTGGTAAATCCCAGCTATGGGGGAAACAGCACAGTACATAGATGCTAATTCCAAGTATATGCAACCTCCTAGAAAACCTCGCCCCAGCCCTGCAAGGTAGTACCATCTAGCTGGCACTGTTACTGAGTTTTCAAAAGGCCATTCCGCTATTTTATCCAGCCAGCCAATTGCTTCAGGATAGTAGGGAACATGGTAGGAGCCAGTGAGTTCCATGAGCATGGGGCCATGGCCAAACTTCATTCATTGTGGAGTTTGTTCCATGGTCAGAAGCAATGCTGCATGGAATACCATAATGGTTATTTTGGCGGAAGCATTGCGTGCAACGAAGGCAAATCTGTATCCAGATTAAGTGCATATTCAAGTAAGTACAAAAGCTGCCCCTTCCATAATAGGAGGGTCAGATGTAATCAACCTGCCACCAGGTAACTGGCTGATCACCGTGGGAATGGTGGTATGATATCAGGGGCTCAGTTTGGTCTCAGCTGCTGGCAGATTGGGCACTAAGCAGTGGCCTTAACCAGGTCAGAGTGGTGAGAAGTCCATGTTTCCGAGCCCGTGCATAACCTCCCTCATCACCACACCGCTACTTTGTTTATTTGCCTTTTCAGTGATGAGGAGATGGGGCATCCTACCCACTTGATCATTAAAATCCTCCTCTGCTGAGGTCGCTCTTTGATTAGCATTCACATGGGATACAAATATCCTCACGTTTTCCCCTTTCAAAGAGGTTTATCTCCAAACCTCTTTCCCAGACTTCATTGTCACCCAGTTTCTAATCATGTTCCTTCTACTCCCAACTGCCTGACTGTCTAGCCAAACCACTGGCCATAGCCCATGAACTGGCCGTAGCCCATATAATGACACCTCTGGCCACTTCTCCTTCCAAGCAAAAATAAACAAGCAGATGAAGTGCTGCTAAGTTCTTCCTACCCTCCTCCTGCTGTGTCCCAAGAAGCGGATATAGTATTGCAGCTGAAGGGGGCATCGCACTGCAACTGTCCACTTCTGTAATTACATGGGACTTGCCGGTGTCATCCACACACAGGGTGTGACACACAAGGTCCATCTCACACAGAGATGTGAAATGCAACAACTCACTGATGTGATACTAAGCACCTGAATTTTTATTTTCTGAGTATTCTACATCTTCATTTACTTCTTTCACAGAGCTTTGTAGATGAGGGTACATTTCATTATTTTTAGAACATTCCTGGCTAGCTTTGATATTTGGGTCTTGTTTTTCTTGCCCACCCACTCTCTTTTTAGCTAATAATTTGCAACACTGTTTGTAACCCTAAGAGAAAACTTGGCATTGCATCAGTTTACCAAGCAAAAATTCTAACAAAGATTATTACTGAGATGCCTTAACCACACCACCTGACCATCCACTTAATATATTTAAAAATATTGAGTAAATATAATGCATTGTCTTAGCATTAGACAATTTTTGTGGGAAACTCAGGGGGTCACCTAACCACATTTCCTATTTCACATAGTAGCACCCCGGCTTGACAAAGGGAAGTAGCCACACACCCCATATGCCTGGATATGACACCTTAGTCCTTCTGATGCCTAAAAAGACTCTGGAAAAAATGTGACTTCTTGATGTCTGTTGCTTTGGGGGAGGCACATTGTGTCTCCATAATTGGCTACTCCTAGAATTTCAGGAGATGTGGCAGGAACCCCCTCCCCCAACAGCTTATTTTGGAGTTTTGAAACTCACCTCCACTCTAAAGACCCCAGTAAACTCACTGGTCTCAGCACCACTAACAACCTCCCCTTTACTTACCAGGGGTTTTAGGAACCTGTGCATATGACTACCTGTTCCCAGTAACCTGAGACTCCAAAAGAGCAATTATTTTGTGCAATTAATTGTCTTTCCTCATTCCCTAACACGTGCCTTGCTTGTTATCAGTGATGAGTAAATACTGGACATATTTGATGAATAAATCTTCCTGGGCTTACCATCGCTTTTCTTACTTGTCCTTATTTCTCAGCTTTTAAACCTAAACTGATTATTGAAAGTCTTGATCTTTTGCTCAGGTGACACTTTCAGTGGCACATGTTTACACTAGTTAATGGCAGTGGACTCAGGTTTTGTTTTATCGTTATACCCTGGACCCGAGCTCCCATGACTGGCTTTCACAGCCGGTTTCTAAGAGCCTATGGTCATATCATCAGACACTTCTGACAGCGTCCTTTGCTTTGAGTTGGGAGTACAGAATCCTTATAACAAATAAGATTAATTATCATAAAAGAACTGTTTGACGGTTTAGCTAAGAATTTCAGTATATAAATTACTATTGTTATTTTTTAAGCATATGTGATAACACCAACCTTGCTTTGTAATCATCATTTCACAAAAGATATAAATGAAACTGAAGAGAGTGAAAATGAGCTTTTGTATACCACCACAAGGTACTTACAGAGAAGAATTCAAACAGATGTGAGCAAAAGATAGGAATCATGAAATATGGCTCACTTTCTAAATTAAAACACATAGTCACTTTAAAGAAGTTACTACAAAGTTATTTGTTTATAAAACTTCATGTTAAAATCGCAAAAGGACAGTAACTATCAGTATTTACAATAATTCTATTTTACAGTTCATAAAATGTTGTTAAAAGTCTAAAGTCTGAGAACACAGACAAAGATCATCAGGACTGACTAATTTGAAATACAAATGCAATTTGGCAAGTTCTGTTTAATAAGCCTTGAATTTACCTTTTAGAAGCAAAAGCATTTTCTTGTTCTTTACCACATTGTAAATACTTTTGTTTGATAGCCGCAAGCTCTTCTTCTGAGCTCTCTGATGGCCCACTGCTCTAAGCCTTTTCCTTTTATAACGGGACCCAGTAACCAAAGGGCAGAAATAAGCCCACCAGACAGTTTCTGTCTCAGCCCCACTCGCCACTCTCGTCTGCGTCCTTCTTCCTGTCTCTTCCTACTGCCCATTTTCCTTTCCTAGGACTTTCTTTTCTTTTACTGGTTTCTGTGTGGTTGATGGAGACCTTCCAGGCTCCCCAAGACTGCAAGTCCTTTTCCATCTTTTTTCTTAAAAGAGTTACATAGAATTAGAATTAATATTACACACATTACATTATGTGTATATACACATTATATAGTGCACATAGTATATTACATATTAAAGTATTAATATTTCCAGAATATTAGAAAGCGCAGTTACATAAAGATGTCCAAGAGGACCCAATACACTGGCCACAACTAGGCTACTTCCAGGAGAAGTAGCCTAGAAATGTCTGACCCAACTAGCTTTGTTAGAACGCGGTACTCTGGATTGAACATCTCATCTTCCCCGCGTGAACCAACTATTTTTCCTTGCAGAGTGATCTTTTCTGATTTTCTCAGATGTCTTTTTAATGATTTGGCTCACAAAGAGACTGGGTGAAGGCACGTGGCTGGATCAGTGCAGACTCAGTGCCATTTCTGAAAAAACCCACCACCGCTCACCTCAGCTCTGATGTTCTCCTGTGCTCATGTGCGTGAGGCAGTTCGGTTCACAGCCAGCACACTGTGTGACCTTTTCCTCTTTGTTTTAAAGCTTGAAACTATTGTATATACATGAAAGTTGGGGTTTTTTATTTGAACAGTGCTGCTGGCTTCGCTTCATGCTTTGTGTAGAATTGTAAACAGATACTGTCAGTGTTAAAAGTGAGGCAGGATGGTAAGGAGCTAGGCAAATTTCTTGGCAAATGGAATGGGGAGACTGAGACAGATAGCTGAGCCCAACAAACTGGCGGAACAATTTACAGCCAGAGATAGCAGGTCACCTGGGTGAAAAGCCCCAGGTGCCTCACAACAGGCAAAACTGGTGAATGACTTCGCCCTCAGGGTGGCCTCTCCTCAGGGTGGGTTTTCCTCCCCAGGCAAATCGCTGGCGTGGTTTGGATACCCTAACCTTTCTGCCCAAGAGATAGCATCTGGGCTTCAGTTGTATTTCAGTTCCAGGCCCTGAAAAGCAGCAAAACCAGACAAGTGACACTATAGCTGACATCAGGACAGCTGTGTTGATTAATGACCCCCTGCCCTGGCACTGGCCAATTCGCGGAGACCACAGCTCTAAAAGGGCACACCTGGTAAGCTGATGAATATTCTACGTAGACCTTCCCCTGGGTCTTCTTTTAAAATAGCCGCCTTAGAAGTCCTTAGGACAAAGTGCCCAGTACACTCTCCCTCCCCAAAGCATGCCTTTGCCTTTCCCTTCCTCCTCTTCTTCCCTCTCAGGCATGCACCGCCTAAACTCTAAGGGACCCCAGGAGACTGGCAATGAGCGGTAGCTTGACTCGGCCTAACCCCCTGAACCTGTCTCCAAGGCCCTCTTTACTCTGACTTCTCAGTGAGACAAAGCAGCAGCGCCTTGGCTCTCTCCTGCTGCTTTTCTGTCCTAAGCCCTCCCTTGTTTCACTGTCCCCAGCTTTAATAACCATACTCTCACCTGGCCTCATGTTGTGAAATCTTTCCTGAGTGAAGTCAAGAACCCATGCACCACTGGCCGGTCCAGTTTCTGTTCCGTAACCAAAAGACCTTAGAGACTACATGAGTCCGCCTTATAATATTCACTAAAATCACCTCTGCTTCCAAGGCTATCTCTACCATTGGTAACTAGCATCAGTCGGTAAAGTTCTTCCTTAGACCATGTTCAAATAGCCTCAAGAAAGTTTTTTTTAAGCAATAGCTCTTTGCACATTTTAAAGCCAGGCGCAATGGTGGTGCTGAGGAAAGCCTGATAAGCAGAAATGAACACTCTCCTCTCTGCAACTTCCACAGCTTAGTGCATCTATTATAATAGCTAACATTGAATGATTGTGCTCAGCATCAGATGCTATGTTTTAATGCCTTTAACGCAATTTCCCACTTAATTTTCATAATGACCTCATTAAAAACTCCTAAAATCTGAAGTTTGAAGAGGTAAGTTTTGTGACACAATGTAACTAGTAATGGCAAAGCCAGAATGCAAATCTAGGTTTTTCTGTCACCAAAAGCTCTGCTTTTAACCAGTGAAGTAATCTGCCTCCCTACCTGTTCCAAATGGCAGTCCTTTGTGCATCTGTGGGCAGCTATAATTGCCTGAACTTACACTTACACTGTGTTATGCATAGTCTACTTGTGTCTGCCCAGTTTTTCTACCTGAGTTTTTCAACAGCGAAGACTGTTGTCTGCTCTACAGAACCTACCAGACCACCGGACAGAAAGGGACCCAATGTGTCTCCCTCTTGTCAAACAAGACCTGCACTAGCCATCCGGTCCCCTGTTACCCAACTTCCCCACCTAAAGGCAAGACAACATCTCAGTTTAAATTTCAACCTTTATTTACTGCTCTTTCCCCTACATTCAAGCTACTTTCATTGAAAAGCTCCACTAGTACCTTCTTGAAGCTGTAGAAAGAGAACTGGAGAAGTTCCAGGAAATCTGACTTCACTTCTGTTGTAGCTTTTGTAACTCCGTGTTTAGCTTTGGGCAAGTCACTTAACATCTTCAAGTATCCTGAGGGTCCGCAACCCGGCAAGATAAGATTAGATAAGATCAGATAAGATTAGATATGGGAGAATAATTTGAAAATTCGTGTGTTATGTAATTAAATACTTATAAGAACAGTGCATCTGAACTATAGTATAAAATTTTTCTTTAAGAGCCAAAATGGTGATCACTGGAAAAGAGTTGATTGCCTTGCATGTCTGAGGACAGAGGGTCAGAGGAAGGGCCCCAGCCCACCCTGAGTCAATTTTTTTTCTAAATCCTTTTAATTTTCTTTTTATAGTCAATGTCTACCTTCATAGATTAATGGAGCTTCAGAACAAGAAAGAACCTTCGGGTTGATTTGCTCCAACTTATTTTACAGATGAGTTTGCTGGGGGAGGTCCCCACCCTAACTTGTAGTTCTGTTCCCATTTCAGAGCCTCCCGGGCTCACACATACCTCCACCTCCCATTTCTTTCCTCCTGCCCCCATTCCATTCCTAGTCCCTCACTTTCTGTCCTTTCCCTGCCCCTCTCTGTGGGCTGCTTCATTCCTGAGGTGGTCTGTTTTCATTATTAGTCATTAGCCTATTCGCTTTATTATGGACAGTGTTAAAGGTATAAAACAACTTTTCATCAGAGTTTGAAAAATATGTTTATATATGATTAAATAAAATGCTTCTATTATTAAGGGCAAAAATCCAAAAAAATTTTTTTTCATTTATTTTCCCTATGGTAGATATATAGCCTCCCGAAATACTGTGTTATGTATTACATAGCATGCATTATGGGACACTCTTTTGGGGCAAAAAGAAAGCCATCAAAGGCTTAATATATTTCAGAATGTTTAAAATAACAAAATACATGAGGACATTTTAACATTATCTGCAACTAAAATTTACTACATTTAAAAAATCTGCTGTCATATTAGTCTGATGTAAACTAATGAAAGGAAAAAAGGTTTATTACAATATGGGGAAAATAATTTTACTAAAATTATTAAGTTGCATTTAATCTATTTTCCTTGTATTTTTTTAAGTGAGAAATTTTCTTGGTACCACTTTAACCATAACCAAATATCCTTTAATACTCTGGAAATCAAAGATCTTGGGCATGAAATGAATGACTTGTATAAAATGGACAGAAGGGCAAAATATTTAAAAATAGTTTCACACAGTATTTAAAGAGCCCTGGGGAATCCAAAAACTCAGCCTCTGTGAAACATGGCTAGTTTAGCCTTGAGTAAAACAGCAGAAATAACAGTAATTTCGGTCCTAACAAAGAGGAAGAGTGAATTGTGAGTTCAGCCAAGGCAGAAATGGATTTGGCTCCACCTCTAAAGCTTCGGAAAGTTAACTCTTAATTTACACAATCCAAGGGAAAAGAAGGGGTCTTCTCTGCCCTGAGCTGACTGAATACGCAGTCACACATTCACACAGTTGGCAGCGGGACAGTCATGGCACTGGCTTTGACGAACTTTGCTGCCACACGTACTTAAATGCTCATGAGCATGACTCAATATCTTTAAACAGGGGTTCTGAAATGACAGTTTGCTACTCACTGGAATAAATACCTGTCCATGAACTTGGAGCCCTTTAAACCATTGTAATGGTTAAAGTCTATAATGTTTTGTGGAAAGTCTCTAGTTTGAGGATATTATGTTCAGCCATATGTTTATTTTCAGGAAGCTTCTCAGTCTGGAGCCTGAGACAACAGAGACAGTGAATGGCAAGCTTCGTGGTTCAGGGAGAAAAAAAACAAGCTATAGATCCAGCAAAGTACAAAACAGTAACAGTAATGGCAAAATGAAATGTATTATTCTTTCAACCCATAGCTTGTAATCCCTATAAGAGAGCAGGGGGATATGTTCAGGTTTGTATAAATGACACAATTCTTTCTCCAAGTAACAAGGAGAGCTAACAGAAATTGAGCAGTAACTATATGCTACGTGTAGTGCTAAGTACCTTTACCCATATTATCTTCTTTATCCCTCACAAACCTCTAGGATCCATTATTACTATTTCATTTCTGCAGATGAAAGAAATGGAGGCACAGAAGGGTGAAATCTTTTGTCCGAAGTCACAGGTAATAAGCACTGAAGTTGGAGGCAAGCTCAGGTGACCTTGTTCAAGGGTTCATGGCACTAACTGTAGCAGACGGCAAACTGTTGAGCAGGTGCTGCTGTCACACCCAGGGCGCACTGGGAAGCACGGCCAAATGGTCACGGTCAGCTCTGAGGTAAGCTCAGTTGACTGAAGGAGAGGTGGCTCAGGACACTGAGGGTGCCTGTGGCTACCTGATCTAAGACAGAGGAAATGAACCCCAAGTTTGATTGTGAAAAGTGAGTCGGGGAAATAGGGAAGTCAAAAGCAGCACGAGGATAGATGTCTTATAATTGTGCCCTGTGCTTTCCTAAGGCCACGTCCATTTCTGCTCCCATTGGCAGCATTATGCGACCCTAGGAATTGTTCAGTGTGGGTAAGGTGACTTTTATTACTGAGAGAGCCATCTTGTTAGCAGGTAGGACCCCGGTAAATGAGGTCAGCCCATCTAAAAGACAAGACATGGCTAATCCAGAACCACTGTAGTGCCCCCTTCACTGCAGTGGACTTCCACTGTGTGCAACACAGGGCCTGGTTCTCTGTCTAGGATGCTAGCACTGCCTCTGCACTGATGGGTGTCGGCTATAAGATTTGTGATGAGAGCAAAAAGACATCTATCATTGTCAAGACTTCTGCTGTACCTTACTCTGTGCGGGGTGAATTGGAGCAAGAAAAAAATGGGACAGCCAAAGCTGACCCTGAAGAAATGATAAGATGTCTCCCAGAAAGCTCTTGATCTCCAGTTGCCCCGCGAGGACCCAGACTTGGCAGGCCATGATATTGACATAATCCTGACTAGAAAAAACTGCATGACTGCCACTGTGCAGATCATCAGAATGAATTTCCCTGAGCTGTTGTCCTTGAACTTGCAGAACAACCATCTTTTCCAGCTAGATGGCCTGTCTAATATTATACAGATGGTCCCCACAATCAAGATCCTGAACCTCTCTAAAAATGAGCTTAACTCCACCTGGGAGTTGGGAAAGATCAAAGGCCCGAAGCTCAAAGAGCCGTGGCTGGAAGAGAATCATCCCCTCGTGCTGCACCTTCCCAGACCAATCCACTGTGTAAGTGCCATCAGGAAACATGTCCCTAAGTCATTACCCATGGAAGGCCAGGATTTACCTCCACCAATTACCATGGACATTGACAAACACTACTTAATAAAGCCCTATAAAAAATGCTAAGGATCTGATGTTGTGAAGAGTCAAGCCCTGCAATTCCTGCAGTAATATTACTTAACCTATGACTTTGGAGACAGACAGAGTCTCCTTGGTGCTTATCACAATGAGGCCTGCTTCTCCCTGACTATTCCCTTCAACCCAAGATCCAGACCCAAGCAGCTTGTTTGAGTATTTCAACAATAACAGTAATATGAAAAACATCAAGGCCCCCAAACTGCATTTTCAGCTTCTGAAACATACAAAACATGACCTGGTGTGTTCATACTGTGTGTTGCCCAAAACTCGGCATGATCTCAGCTCCTTTGTCTCGGACATGGGGTTCCAGTAGGAAAGCATGATCTTCTCCAGTGTCAACTGGGTGTTCAAGGAGGTGGAAGGAAGGCCTCAGGCTTCTGTGTGCACCTTCACCCAGACCTTTGTTGCTACCCCTGCCAGCAATTCCAGTATGTTCATTGTGAATGATGAGCTATTTGTGAGAGATGCCACCCCCAGAAGACTAGACTGCATTGCCCAACCAAGTACCCACACCCTCCTGCAGCTCTCAGCCCACACTCCCTCAGGAGCAGAGAGAAATGCTGCAGGTTTCCTTCAACCTGTCTCAAATGAGCCTCTCATCAGAGGTCTCAGAAATAAACAGCAAGATCCCAGATGAGACCTTCATATAAAGACCTAGGATCCTGTAAACAAAGCCAGGGAAAGGAGCCTGTAGGTGTTCTCATTTTCATCCTCATCGTATTTGTTGTATTTCTTCTTCAACCTGAGGCTGCATCCATGACTTAAGTTTGGAGGCCCACTGACCGTGAGGCCAAAGTTTGCCCTGAAGCCTGCTAGTTGTTCTACATTTTCCCCACTCCGGATCCTCGTTTGTTTTCATATTAAAGAGTTTTCATGGATCCATAAATTTTTACTAAGTGGTTTATCTCTAATAGCAAGAAGCAAAGTCTACACTGGCCATCAAGTATCAGATGGAAAGTTTCCATGTAAGCAGATTGTGTTTACCTTTTTTGCATTAGATAATACTGTGCTTTGCAGGATGAAGCAACTGTTTTCTACATATAAATATGAGAGAGTTTTTGCTTTAAAAAAATCTGGAAATTATGTTTCTTCACTTAAAAAATTTATACAATGAAGTCTTTACTCTTGTATTAATTCAATGATCTAACTTTATATATTCTCTGAAATACTAAAATACTTCTGTGGCCCATATGTTTTCAAATTGAATCATTTTATTTCTACATTTCGTATACAAACTATTACTGCTCCTGAGTAAATATGAATATACCACTTTATAATTTCTATATTTCCAGAAATTTGGGCTAAATTTTAAAATATGATGAATCATTAAGAATTATAAAGAAACGATGCATAATCCTGAAAATATAAAGGAAAACTAAGTTTTCTCTCTAGGAAAAATTTTGTATGAGATTCTTACAAATATGAAAAAATATGATTCTTTTCTTTAATTTTTTTCTTGAAAGAAATCTAGACATTTTGAACATCCCAATGGTACAATTTCATGTTCTTGTTAAAAGGAGACCTCAAGTAAAAGCTCAGGGAAGACATACAGGATTTACATATATTTTCACTCAGCAAAATGAGTGCCTGGTTAAAACCATGGACCTTGCAAAAGAAACCTTACTGTTTAATCACTTTATTATCTTACTTCCTCTAAGCAAACAACATTATCTGTGTCACCAATAATAGTATTGGGAAAAACTGCATTCCGAAAGTATGGGGAAACTCACCCTACCTTGAAATTCTAATTTAAGAGGATGTTAACAGACCGCTCTAGGACCAGCAATTGAAAAACAAAGGTGTGCAAAAACAAACAAGCCTCAAAGCCTGAAAACAAAGATAATAGCAAAGAGCCTGAACTTGTGCAGCGGGTTGGTTTGCTTTTTGTCAGAACAAATGTTAGGAATGCACGAGAGAGTAAAATCCAATTAAGAAAAAGTATGGGTGGGAGGATTATGGGTGATTAATTTTATTTCTTTTTCTATTTTCCATTTTTTCCTATGATAAACATATGCTATTTGTATATAATGTTTTTTTAAAAAGCCTTTTAAAAATTATTTGTGTTTCTCCAACTATCAGTATCTGCCTATGGCAACTGAGCCTTCTAGTCCTGTCCACTGGTAGTTGGTGTAGAAAGAGAGTGAGTATGAGGAGCGAGGCCATCTCACCAGATTTCAGGGTGAGGTAACCCTCAAAAATTCCTTACATCAAAACAAAATAGTTTTAAATTTAAATTCTATTTCTATCAAGTAAAATAGATGTGTTCCCTCTAATATTTAACTCTCCTTAAGCAAGGCATCAAGAGACTATATATTAGATTAAATATATAAAATACTTTCTGATGATGC
This sequence comes from Anoura caudifer, assembly GCA_004027475.1. Classification (NCBI taxonomy): domain Eukaryota; kingdom Metazoa; phylum Chordata; class Mammalia; order Chiroptera; family Phyllostomidae; genus Anoura; species Anoura caudifer. Next base: position 78,585 of record PVKU01001115.1, on the reverse strand, counting down.
TGGCTTTGAATGGAAATATTCCATTTACTGAAATATATCTTCCATGGGAAATGGCGGAATCATTTTATCACAATTACTTCGGGAACTGAAAAGGTTACCATAATAAAATTCATACTGTGACCAGAATATTACCTTTGTTAAGAATCCATTTATAGGCTCATAAATTTGCATGCTTCAGAAAGATGGCTGTGGAGTTGCTTGAGCTCGCGTTTACACTGAGCAGAAGGGAAGGCTTTAGGAAGCGTGTTCCCTAGAGCGCTGCCAGGTGAAGGGGAAAGGGCACACGGCAGTGCAGAAACCACAGCGGAAACAATTGCGCCCCTCAGATTCAAACACTAAGAAAAGTATGAACAGACTAGAAAAATGTTTAACTTCCTAAACCTGAAGTTATATATCTTAAAAAAAATAGATCCTAGTCTAGACTCATTATAGTCAAACTGATAAAAACCAAAGATTTCAAAAAAAAAAAAATTCAAAACAGCCAGTGAATGACAATACATTACACTCAGGGTACCAATAATTTAAACAATCACTGAATTCTCCCTAGAAACTATAAAGATCAGAGGAGCACAGACCCAGATCTTTCGAGTTCTAGAATACTCAGAATGCCATATCTAGAAACCATATCTTTCAAGAATAGAATGAAGATATGTTCATTCACAAAGGCGTATCGTAAAGATAGAAGAGAACTATGAGATATCACTGCCAGGGAATCACTGCATTGTAAGAAATGCAAAAACAAGTTTTTCCGGGCTGTAAGAAAATTATCTCTGAGGGAAACTTGTATCTTCAAGGAGAAATGAAAAATTTCGTAAGTGGTAAACATCACAGTACATATAAAAGATGTTTTTCTTGAAATACATTGTAACATAGGCTTTATTTCATTTGTAGAAGGAACATTTTTGACAACTGCAGTATAAAGAATGGAAGGGGAAGTGACCGAAATGGACCTATACAGTTTCAAGTTTCTACAACGGTCTATGAAAATGTAAAAGTTAATTATTGTAATCCCTAGAGCCACCACTAAGTCAATAGATACTTTAATATTGGTTTCTAAAAAATATTCAAGTAATCTTCAAGAAGGTGGGAAAGGAAAAACAGGCAAACAAAGAAGAGAAGGGACATGAGGAAAATAAATAGCAAGATGATATAGCTTTATCTAATGAGGTCAACCATCACATTAAGAGTAAGTGGTCTAAACATTCCAAATATAAAAAAAAAAGATTGTCAGATAGGATTTAAAAGGAACCCTAACTATATGAGGTTTGTAAGAAGCACTTACCGTACAAGCCACAGGTAGGTTGAAAGTGAACGGACAGCAAAGATACACCATGTGAGGGGTAGGCATAAGAAGGCTGGCTTGGCTATATTAGTATTAGAAAAAATAGCCTTCGAACAAAGATTTGTACCAAGATAAAGAGGGACATTTTATAGTAATAAATAACCAATTCATCAACAAATCATAGCAATTATAAAAGTTTATGTGCTCAATATTAGAACTTCAAAACACATGAAGCAAAAATCAAATGAATAAAAAGAAGCAAAAGGTGATTCTACCACCACTGGTGGAGATTTTAATACTCTGATCTCAGTAAGTGATTGAACCATTAGCTCCTACCCCCACCAGAAGAGTCACTGAGCATAAACCCTAGTCCAGGAAGATCTTCATTAGATGAGCTGCTTCAAGCACGACCCACGGACGTGAACTAAGGTGGGGGAGTGCTGCTGGGAGCGGGGTGCAGGGTGGAGGGGAATAAAGGGGGGGGGGGAAATGGTATAGCTATAATAGCATAATCAATAAAATATATTTTAAAAAGATGAGCTGCTTCAGAAGGGAAACTAGATCTTTGTAACCCTGTTGCTGACGCAAAAATATATTTTTAAAAGTTTTAAAAATGAGTAGGTTTGAACTGCTCCTGTTTCTATTTCTTGTACATGTTGTGCATTAGTGTTTCTCGTAACCATTTCTCCAGCTCTGAAAAGTGTCTGAGCACCATTTTCTCACCCTGTCCTGTACACATTCCCCTCCCATCCCATTCTTGTTACTTCGAGAATCATTTATTTTTTAATTGTAATGTTTTTTTCTACAAGACTTTCTTCACAATATGTGTGCTATAGCTCTTAACAGCAGCCTTAGCCAGTGGATGGCTTATTTATTCTGCAGTTGTTCGGCTAATGGACCGATATGATGGCATAAGTAGGCCAATTCACATTCATGTTTATTCATCCTTCTTCAAAAGACATAAAACAAGATGGAACAGTTTTGCTGACAGATGAAATTGATAACAATATTAGACCATAAGCCTGGTCTTTGAAAAAAAGCATCAGAGTTTTTCACTCCCCTCCTGAACCCCTCATGCTTCTGCTAATAGGCATGGTCTCTGACTCTGTTTGATGAAGAAAAGATTAAAGCACGGATTTAGCCCACGCTGCTTCTCACAAGAGAGCGTCTTCTTCCTGGGAAGTGAAATGTGGAACTGGGCACTCAGGCTCTCTGTCTCGCTCCTTGGCCTGGTATTTTCTGGTCATGAGCTATAAAGAAGTCAGCTCACCTCTTTCAGCTTCTGATCTCATCTCTCACTCAGGGAGAGGGAGGGCGGCCTGCCCCCCTCTCCTTCCACAGGGTTGCCCCAAACACTAAATTAGAGTTTTGTGAATGTGTTTTGTAAAACTATGAGGCTTAATACAAATATTAGGTGTCATCACTGTTTCTCCATCTAATTAGAAAGGGTGAAGAAAGTGCTAGTAACACTCTCTTAATTATTCTAGCTCCTTTTGCTTAACCTTCCCTTTTCATTTCCATTGTATTTACTCGGTGCAATCAGGCCTAATGGCTCAATGTGTTTGTGAAAAAGAATGAACAGGTATCTTCTATTTCCTATAAGAACATACCCTGCCCTTTGTCTGAATGAAATTATATAAACTGAAACATATTCTCTGATCTTAGAAAGAGGCATCCCTCTGACGCTGATTCAATTATATACCTGAATTGATAGAATAAGTCATATCTCCCCTCCACAAAGTATTCTCAAATATGACTTACCTTGGCGTTTTTAATGCCTCCCTTCCCTTGGGAGAAAAACTGTGTATTTGCTCTCTGGATCCTGTTCCTCTGTCAACCACTCCAGGAAATGGACTCATTTCTCTGCTTCTCCACCATCTCCCACCCCCAACACTTGAATATACTTCAAAATCCAGAAAGCTGTACCTGCTGGTATGTATGTTTACTGGAAAAAAAGATATTACAAAGGGTCTTGTATTATTTAAAAAATAATTATGAGGTATATTCAAGTGGGACCAGGTATAAGCAAGTAAAACCAAAAATTCCTCTTAAACCTTGTCCTTGCATCGTGCTTTACTACAGAACTCTGTACATCACAGGGCCAGAGCGCATGCTTCCAATAATACCTGAATCATCACTAGTCCAGAAGGTTCTTGGATCAGGCTTGGTCAGGATGTTGGCATGATTACATGGCTCTTTCACCTTGAAAATAGAAGGAGAAAAAAGAAGTAACGTAACAAATGGCTTGATGATTTTGGCTGTTTCAGGAGTACTGTTCTATTGGCAAGATTCCAAGGATGACACCAGCACACACGGCACATCTGTGCCCTGAATAGGTGACCCACCATCGCACACTGACAGGGACTGAAGGGCTTCCCAGACTATAGGATTTTTGGTCCTGGGCAAATGAGGATGGTGGGTCACATTAGGCCTGTCAGAGCTTCACTGCCGGGGCTCATGGCTGGGTGAGCACATGGGGGTAGGGCCTGGCTCCCACTCGTACCCTGACCCCGTGGTTTTTGCAATCAGCACACTGCCCAGCTGTATGCAGGGGTCGAATAATTCACAGACTTATAAGTGTGAGAACACTCATCACATGAAAAAAAGTTTTGGATTTCTACCTAATGAAATGATTTTGTTAGGTGGAAAAAATCATTGGTTACCTAACCATTCATTAGGTAAGGAAAAAGCATATATACTTTTAGTATATATGCTTGGAAAAATACATATTAAGAGAGAGCTAATTTTAATTCAATAGCACTTTAAAGTTAATTCTTATTTTATAATCATAACAGAATCTATATTTTCAAATAGCAGCACATGTATATATACAACATGTATTATTTATTGAACCTAAAAGTTCTGCCTAGTGCACATCCATCTGATAGATTTCTTACAGTAAGTTCCAAGGAGCAGCAAGGATTCCTTTTCTCCCCCAACTTTGTACTATCGTGATGTGTGAATTTCAAACATATTCTCAATCAGGGAGATATAAATCTTACTGTTAAACAGGATATTCCATTTAAATATGCTTTATCATGTGACAATTTGATTACTGTGAAGTCTCCAGTATTTACTATTTAATGGATAAGTTCCTGCCATTGCAAAGTACTCAGAGATGTCACTAAGTATACTGTTTAGTTCCATCGGCTTTTTTTTTCCATAACAGGTCTCTACTGATGCAGAAAGCAGTGCATCAATTTACAATTTGGCACAAACTCTGTCTCTTGTTGTGAACTAGTATCAAAAAATATGTGGAAATCAGGAAATCAAAGAGTTATCTGCACTCCCATGTTCTCTGAAGCGTTGTTCACAATAACTAAGGTGCAGAAACAACTTAAATGTCTACGGATACATGAACGGTTAAAGGTAATGTAGATGCACACAATAAAATATTATTCTGCCTCAAAAAAGGAAACCCGGCCATTGACAACAACAGGGCTAAAACTTGAGGACACTCTCCTAAGTGAAACAAGCCAGACACAGAAGGACAGACACTGCATGATGCCACATAAAGCTATTTAAAGTAGTCAAACACAGAGAAGCAGGACTGTGCGGGGAGGAAATGAGGAGTTGCTCTCCAGTTAGTGTGAAGTTTCAGTTACGCAAGATGAGTGAGTTCGAGAGATCCGCCGAATAGCATCATGCCTGCCGTCAACATCACTGCATTGCACGCTTACAAACTCGTGAAAAGGATGGATTTTATGCTCAGTGTTCTTAACACAATTGAAAAAATTTATGTCTGCTAAAATATTAGATAAACACATGGTGTGTTTCACACATAAATATGTAAGTGGTCTATATTTTGTTAGTGGAATTTTCTGGTGATATGTTCTTACTTTATAGGAAACATAATTTTTAGAAGTAAAACTGTGGCAAAAAAATCATTAAAATGTAAATCTCAAGAAAAAGAAGAACAATGTGCAGACTAGAACCATTCATTCTGTGGATGATTTCTTGAGCAGTCTGTAAATATCTCTCAAACTTCACTAAGTAGGCTAAGTATAAATTTCTTCAAAGTATTTATCTATTTCACTAAAGTTTTGGTCCAGATTTAGAAAGCTCTTTGTAAGTTTAACTGAAATCTGACTCCTTGAAACTTCTCTCAGTAATTCTACATAAAACAGACCTACTCTCTCTTTCATAAAATAATATCTCAAATATTTAAAAGTAGCTATTCTGTGTCACCATAACCATCTATTCCCAGGTTAGCTGGCCCTCTTCCCTTCCACTCTTCCTTATGAAATGTTTAAAGTCTTTTTACTGAGGTCACTGTGCCCCAGAAGTCATCCTCTCTGGCATGTGAGCTAACCCCTGGGAGCTGCCGGGCAAGGGCCAGATAACAGCCACTGAAATAAGGAATGGGTTTTGAGAGACAATTCTTGGGGAAGACTATAAGCATTATTTCCAGATGTGAGTAATTACAAATTTTCCAAGAACTATAAATAATTCTCTACTACTTCACCACTTTTTATACTTTTTATTCCAGAAAGGCCTAATTGATTTTATGACTATAGACCCATTTGGGAAAACTGCTGTGTGTGAGCATTTTTTCCACACTGAGCTCTAACTACCTTGTGTCCTTATGGTGTTTGTGTCAAACAAATTTCATTCACCTAAATATCATTTACGTATAAAGGGTTCATTATCACTATTTGTGTGAAATATTTTCTACATGTTGAAGCTGCCTCTGTTAAATTCAGGGCCATTGGAAATTTCTTTTTGCTCTTTGTGTTATTATTGCGCAATAGAACATGCAATTCTTCATGATCCCCAAGCACCAAAGTACCCACAGCAATTACCTATAAAGTACACATAGTGGATTTTCAGTACAAGTTTATGCAAACTCACTAATATTTGTGCATACTGCCAACATTTGTAAGTGACATCATAAAACTGACTCCAGTAGTTTTAGGTGCTTCATACAAATGAGAAAATTCATTATCAGATGTTAATTCTGCTCAGTCTTCACAAGACCCCTGTGGCTGAAGAAGTGACCAGCACCTTGACCCTTGAAGAAATGATGTTTGACCCCTGGCTACATACACAATGGGCTCTTCAGTTCTTTCTTTTTTTAGGAAAAGATATACAATATGATATACGCCTTGGAAGTGTGATTGAAGAGGGGTGAGAAGGTAATAATATAACAAGCAGAACAGAACATTATGGAATGTTTAAACATTGCATCTTGAAATATTTCAAGTATACACAGAAGTAAACAATATAATACACCACTATGTAGCTATCATCCAGTTTTAAGAATTTTCAACATTTTTCCAATCTTATTTCATCTATCTCACCTTTTATAGCCTGGAATATTTTTTAACTTATTTATTTTTATTAGAGAGAGGAGAAGGGAAAAAAGAGAGGGAGACAATTGGCTGCCTCTCACACTCCCCCAAATGGTGACCTGGCCCGAAACCCAGGCATGCGCCCTGACTGGGAATTGAATTGGCAGCTTTTTCATTTGCAGGCCAGCTCTCAACCCACTCAGCCATACCAGCCAGGGCTACACGGTGGAATATTTTAAATCAAGCCCCAGACATCATGACATTTCACCTATAATTTTTTTTAGAAATGTGTTTCTTTTTGTGTGATATTTTTTGTTTACCCATCATGCTATTACCACAACTAACAACATCAACAATAATCAGATTTATTAACGCTTAACAAGGGTCATTAACATTTATTTATGTAATAAATGACAGCATGTGCAGTCTGGAAAGCCGAAGGAGTGCTTGCACTGTGTTCCGTGCAGAGCAATTTGGAACTAATGGATAAAAGTGAGCCTTTCAAATTATGGAGAGAAATTATTATTTCTCTCCAAAGTCCATGGAACTTCTCTTCACTTATTTAAATCCTTACAGGTTTTTTAGGAGAAGCCATCACAAAAAGTCATTTTAAAAATAGAAGTGGTATTGTCTTTCAACTTATTTCCAACGCAGCCTTAGAGGAAAGGAGAGAAATGGCCCTGCCTGACAGAATTGAAAGCGTTGGAGTGTGAAGGTGAAGGGAGGAGGGTCACTGGTGACCGCTTAGTCCCTGTAGATTTGAAATCTAGAAGTGCTCTCATACGCTACTATAACATCAGGACATTAGAAGATAGGGCATTTGAATTAGGAAAGAGGGATTTGACTATTAGGAAGTAGGGTATATCAAAATATCACATTTAGGGAGATGTGAAATATTAAGAAACTTTGGATAAGCTCTGGGAATAAGTCATCAAAAGTTCCACTGACATGAGAAACGAGCCAATGCATTAATTCTACAAAGTTCCTCCAGTTAATGGCAAGTTGCACTATTGGTAGGATTGGTAGGAAGGAAACAGGTATGATCGTATTTCTCCATTCTCTCTTATCCTGATTTAAAGAACACTGCTCCAAAATAAATAAATAAATATAGATGCATATACACGTTTAAAAATAACCTGTGGTGCTGATATAGGAAAAATAAGTCAGAACATATAAATTTCTCCCCGACTAACATTTGAGTTATTCATAAGAATTTGTATATGACTTCCCATAAATCATTTTAATAGTATATGCTAAAGTCATCAGTCCTTCTTAAAATACAAACATAAATTCTCAAAACACTTGTGTCTTGCTAACCAAGGAAGTTGGTTCGCTTCCGTCTTGTGTTACCTGATGTTCAGAAGCAAGCGAGAACACTTCATATACAGGGAAACGAAGTTTTGCTTCCCAAACTGCTTCAGCGAGGCCTCAGAAGATTTCCCCTGGACTCTATTACAGGACGTAAAGTGATCCTGCAAATACTAATTTGAATTCAGTTCTTGCGTATTCAGGAGGAAGAAGAGTCTTCCTTGATTATTTCTCTGGGATGGCTCCAACAAGTATTTATAGAGCATTTATTCACTTCCAAAATGCAGCACTGGTTGTTACAAGGATACAAAGAGAACTTGTTGATCCCTAGGACTTTATATTCTGATTTGGGAGCAGGACACAGACATCCACAAAGTGACATGGAACCTGATACTACAGTAAGTTCCTCTAAACCCTGTATGAAGAATGTAGTAGAGCTATTAACTTTTGTCAGCGCTTAAAGGAGGAAGCAATACTGTCGGCAATGTTGGTGAGCAGGTTTTGTAAGCCCTGACAACATTTGGCTTGGTGGGGAGGCCACGAGAAAGCATCCAAGGCGGGAGGGATGATTTAAAGGTGTGGAAGCAAAACTTAAAAGGCACATTTCATCAACGGCTGATTGAATCATTTCCTGAAATTTGGGGGCTCATGGGAGAAATGATTGGAAGCTTGGTAGAAGCCAGATGGTAGAAGGCTTTGAACCTCAATGTGGCCTTTACACTGAGGGAACTTGGCAGTTTGTATGAAAGACCAGAGTCAGAAAAGACCCAAGTTGAGGAGATTAGGAGGCTGCTTGTACCATATGTGCCATCAGAAGAAAGTTGTTGAGAGCATGATGGGGACTGTGAAAATGGAAAGAAAAGGGTGGTGTGAAGGGCAGTTGGGATGATTTGGTGAGACTTGATGAATGACTGGAAATGAGGGAAGATGGAAGAGTCCCTAAATTTCAGGGACTTGGTGACTAGGAAGATGGGCAAATGCGGTCACAGCTGTCCATGGTCTCTGGCAGCTAAAGGAACCAGGCCTGTCTTGCACATGTGAGTCTTTCTGGGAAAACTTGCTGCATCTCTGACCCGCCCAGGCCATGTCATCTTTCTGTGCTTGGTGGTGAGGTTTCACGTGCAGTCATGGGCAGGTGGGTGTCACTAGCCTCTACCTCTGGGCCATAATCCTCCACTTCACTCGTGGCAGGGTGAGACTCCATCACACTACTGCACTACAGCCAGCATTCCACAGTCTGTGTATCTGGCGTCACTAACCTCCACCCTCACAAAGAGGACAGTTTGGACAAGGACAGCGGGAGTCTTGTGGGTTAGTGAATGAATCTCATCAGATATAATGGATCTTATGTTTTTAGCCCCGTGAGCTAATGATTTGCCCTCATTTAGTCATTTAACATTAATTACATCCATATAATATGGAGCATAGGGACCGTCCCCAGTCCCTGAAGAGACTGTGATGCTAAGCCACTAGACAAATGTTCTTCCTTTTGTGGCTTTATTTCACTTGCCTTCTTGTTGGTTCTTGACATTCTTCAGTTTGGTTCTTGTGACTATGAATTGCATAAAGCAATTTGCCACCCAACCCACCTACTTATTTCTGTTTCCTGCCTGGCCCAACAAGTGTTTCAGTTTCAACCTCTGGTCTACATAAAGTCAAGATGTCCAGGTTAAATCTTTATTAAATCAGATGTTTTCTATAGTCTATCTCAGTAGTAGAGGGCTAGAGTTTAAGTTTGACCATTATATTTCAAGATGTCAGTTGAAAACTGGTATTGGTTTCTTCAAACTTGGAATTATCCTCAATTTTGAAATTGATTCAGTTATACATTTCTTTCAACAAACACGAGTAGATTACTTATTGCATAGTAGGCACAGTGCTAGACGCCACAGGCATAGATGGGAACCAGATGGACAGGGTGCTGCCCCATAGAGCTTATTTCTAACGCTGGCAGCTGAGGAAAGTGCTCTGGAGGCAATAATAAACAGTGACATGAGTAGGCAGTGAGGTGACACGTGGTCATCTGAGATGTGTTTTTGTTGGTTTTTGTTTTTGATAGGCGTGTGGGAGAAGCAATTTTGTTTTTCACTTCAGATGTTTTCAGGGAGTCCATCTTCTGACATAGTTGTTTTTTTTTTAAAATAATATCACCATAATCAGTGATCACACACCTGTATTTGAAAGTTGAAACACAAAGCAAATTAAGCACTTTGAGTTGGTTTGTCTGGAATCCAGGTCAAACCTTTATATATTCTATACTAAAGCATATCATTAAATTCTTAAAAATTATTTTGTGACATGGTAGTTGACAATCACATTGTGTTTGGCCCAGAAAAGGTAATCAATACATGGTTGTTGACTGTATCATTGCTTTGATAGAACTCAAAAGATTGAAGTAGCCAAAGTTAATACATCCCAGAATAACAGTATTTTGTGGGTAGGACAGATTTCACAGATGACTTAGTGCGGCCTCCTTGTTTACAATATGAGAAATAGATTCTGAAAGAGGCAAAGTGACTTAAAGAAGTTCACACAGACAGAAATTATTTATGTTGTTTATAATATATCCACTGTGGTTAAAAGATGCCTTCTTACACTGATTTTAGAGCAAAGTTGGCAGAAACAATTAGACACAGCTCTTTAAAGCATGGCTTTGGAGTCAGACAGCCCTGGAATGAAATATGGCAGCCTTATTCTTGGAGGTGACCTTGGGCAAGCTGCATAGTAATCTTTTTTAGGCTTAGCCTCTTTTTTGGAAAAATTGACAAAATTAGAGTTAGGGTTAAGGTTAGGGTGAATTTTAGCTCCCTAGGGGTCAATAATGGATAGGAGTTATTATCTATGGTCACACAATCAAACATTTTAAGAGGAGTATGACCTTAGAATGGAGACTGGAAGAGGGAATGTTTGTATAGAAAAAGATTACTCTGTTAATTGAATTCTCTGTATGCAAATAATATTGACAAAAGTAAAAGGACTTCTTCCCACACACTCAGGCTGGAATGTGGTTTGCTCAGGCAGCTGCGTGACTCTCATCTCCTTCAGGTGTCTACTCCTGTCACCTTCGCAGTGGGGCCTTTTCTGATACTCTGTTCAAAACAGGAAGTCGCTGCATTATCTATTTCCATGGCACTTAACCCCTCCTCATATGTAATTGTCTTATTTATTTTTGATGATCTCTTGTAAATCTCCTGAGTCCTAAATGGGTGCTTGACACATAGTAGGCATTCAATAAACATTTGCTGAGTGATTGCATCATTAATCCCTGAACAACTGAAGATAAAGACTATAAATCCTGGTTAAACTAGTAGAATTAAAGGAGGAGTCAGTCATGCATCACAATGTTACGGTGTGACATTGTCTTCCTTTCTGCCAGTGGTTAACCTCCTTGCAATCTGGGTGTTAGGGTGCTGCAGTGATGTAGGGTGGGGTTCACTCAGAGTAGTTCATGCATCTGTAAATGATTGGGAGTGAGAGGAACTACTGCTCAATTTAACAGTGAGGCTGGGACCAGGCCTGCTGTTAAGCTCCTGACATTGCCATTCCATCTCATTCTTACGTTTATTTTTGCACAAAGATGTAGAAGATTGTTTAGGCTACACTTTGCTACCAAATATATTCAGTAGAAAATATTATTAATGATTGGCCAATTCCATCTTTCAGGTTATTGCTATGATGATAGCCCAATATGTGGCTGGGAAAAATAATCTTTGAAACTGCTTAGATCAGTCATTTGGATTTATACATGACTAGTGCATGGCTAGATTTTTTTCCCCCATTGAAGACTGCTTTTTTTTAGTGATTCTCAATCATGGCCACACATTACAATGAGGAGCTTAAATACCAGTGCCAGAAGAGGGGAGAGGGGCCTGAGGTATCAGTATATTCTCAAGGTCCCCAAGGATCCCTTGCTTAAACCAACTTCCGCCAAACAGAAGTAATATGGATTAAGTGGTATTTATCCAGTGGGTACAGGGGGGGGGGGAAGCTAAATATACCTATTTTAGGGTCATTGTACCATATAAGGGTAATATAAGAAATGATTCCCAGACCTAAGTTAGACAATCAAAAACATCCACTCCTAGTCTCCATGGAGGAAAAAGAAATATTTGAATATCTCTCATTGCACATGACAATATATTCCTCAGTATTTTTCTTCTTGAGCTTACCTTCAAAAGGGTATTTGACAAGAGGAGAAAAGAAGAAACTTGAATCTGGATTTTATGTGAAGTTCTAGGGATAATGTTCCTATAGCTTCCTTACACAGAAGCTTTGTGAGATTTAAGGCCAATATGATTATAATTTGCTCTGTGCTGTAATTTTTGATGTTTAGTTTTCTTTTAATAAAAATGTCTGATACTCAATCTTCCAATAACACCTTAGCCAAGTGCAATTGCAAACAAATGCATAGTTTCTTTTTCCTTCTGCAAATGGAATGAGACATCTCCATTTAAATACCTGCTGTTTTTCTCATGCAATAAGCTAACTGTACAGTATTTAATGGTCTTCAGGTCTAAAAATATTTCTTATATGTCTTGGCTTGCACAGAGCGCTTCTGCAAAACCAGTTAATAATCTGGCCATCCCAAGAGTCTCGAATGTTGAGTTAATTTTTTTACAGAGGCTCCCAGATGTGCTGGAAGACTCACTCTTCTCAGATCTGGCCAACATTTTTTTTAGATTTCATTTGACCTTTCTTGTATCTGATATGAAACATATGTTGAAAACAATACCTGACCATTATGAAATATATTTTTTGCATAAGCAAAAAAACACTATGAATACATCTTTTACAAAGTTTTGAATGGCAGAGATGGAAGGCTTTTCTTGCGAAACTGTGTCAGCATTTAGCCAAGTTAATCATATGTCTTGACAATGATTCTTTATCCAACGTCTCTTCGGTATTCAGTGGGTAGATCATTAGACCCATGGAGAAACAAGAGGGAGAATGTCCAGGGAATAAAAAAACATCTATATAACATGTGGAGAAGTGGATAGTTTTACTAAGCACTGACTTGCAGCTTTAGGAGGTGCAGGTTCTGATTCCAGCCAGATCACTTGAGCTCTTAGCTTCTGGGAAGTAAGCAGAATAACAGGGTGAGGCTGCGAGTGCTCCAAGCAGACCCTGCATTAGTCGTTTCCCTTTGCAGGCATTTTCCATATGCGTGGTTTTACTTTCACCCTTTTTTCAGTCTGCATTTTCTATTTATTGTTCAGTGGGCTCTAGAAAACCTGAACATAAAATGAATTTGTATTTCATAATTTCTTATAGAGATCCTACACTATTTATGAAATATAATTGCAGATCCACAGTTGGGTCAAGGTTCGAAAAACATTCTAGATTTTTAAAGGCAACAGATTGCTACTGAGGAATAAATGGTGCTACCTTTAGTGGCCTTAAAAATGCAATAAATGCCATAGCAATCCAGTATTAAAGTTTGTCCTAGACCTAAAGTACCCAGCATTTAAAGTCACACTGAATGGCAGCATAATAATTGCTAATAATATATTAATGGTGTGTTTACAATGGGCCAGGCCTACTTATGATATCATTTCTTGGTTAATTCTCAGAACAACCTCTGACATTCTTACACTCTTGTTGTCCCTTTTTAGGGGGAAGGGAAGTAAGGACAAGTTAACCTTTAAAATCTTTTCCATGAGGCAGCATCAGCAAAATGGCAGGATAAGAATCTCCAAGCTCCTGCCCCAGACAGAAACATCAAAAAACAAGCAGATCCACCAAGACACTTTATACTCAAACTGTTGGAAGGACAAAGACAAAAAGAGAATCTTAAAAATTGCAGGAAAGAAGTAATTCGTTGTGTATTAAAAGGATTCTGCTATATAAGCGGGTTAAAGATGGCCCCTGTAGATTGCTCATATGTTATTTACTTCTTCAAGCAGGCTAGGAACACTAGCTCAAAGTCCATTGGCACCAAACTCTAATTTTACACATTCACTGTTTTAAATGTAGCCTTAAAATATATTTTTTAGCCATTTCCATAGATTCTGCCTGCTTTGCATACCCATGAAATTGCACCCAACATCTGCTAACTATAGATAAGACAAACTCTGGTTATAAAGGACTCCAAACTTTTGCAGCTATTCAGAGCTCTCTGACCCAGAAACTCTCCACCTTGTTGCTGAGCAACATCACCTGGACATCACTTAAGCTCTGTCTCCAATTCTCCTCTCCCGTGTGAGTGCCCTTGCCCTTTCCCTCTCCTGAGTGGTAGGCCTGTGTCACTGTCTCCTGAAGCTTTCCCACTGTTACAGACTTCCCCTCTCATGAAATCCTACCAAGTGCTACACAATAAAGCTTGTTGTGCAATACTGCGTAGTGGAACACAGGCTGGAAAATGTCAGCTATCTCATGTAGCAATATTTTTTGCCAATGTATTTTATTTCTAGGTCAAGAGAAATAAAGAAATAAATAAACAAATGGGACTCCATCAAATTAAAAATCTTCTGCATGGCTAAAAAACCCATCATTCAAGGGAATTGACTATATGGGAGACCATGTTTGTCAATGATACATTGGACAATGGTTTAATCTCCAAAATATATAAAATATATAAAGAACTCATGTGATTCAATACCAGAAAGACAAACCACCCAATTAAAATATGGGCAAAAGATCTAAACAGATACTTCTTCAAGGAGAACATACAGATGGCCCATAGACATACGAAGAAATGCGCAACATCACTAGTCATCAGAGAGATGCAAATTAAAACCACAATGAGACAGCACTTCATACCTGTCAAAATAGCCATCATTAATAAATCAACACACAGCAAGTGCTGGCAAGGATGTGGAGAAAAGGGAACCCTAGTGCACTCTTGGTGAGAATGCAGACTGGTGAAACCACTGTGGAAAACAGTATGGAATCTCCTCAGAAAAATTAAAAATAGAACTACTTTTTGACCCAGTGATTCCACTGCTGGAAATATACCCTAAGAATCCTGAAACACCTGTTCAAAAGAACTTATGCATCCAAAGTTCATAGCAGTGCTATTTACAATAGGTAAGTGCTGGAAGCGACCTAAGTGCCCATCAGTAGGTGAATGAATTGAAAAGCTGTGGTATATTTACATAATGGAACACTACACAGCAGAAAGAAAGAAGGAGCTCCCACCCTTCCCGACAGCATGGATGGAACTGGAGAGCATTATGCTAAGTGAAATAAGCATTATGCTAAGTGAAATAAGCATTATGCTCAGTGAAGGACAAATACCATAATGAACAAAATAAACTAATGACCAGAGGAGAAACAAAGGCATAGATTCATGGAATAGACTGACAGCGACAAGAGGGGAAGTGGGAGATAGGGACTGATTGAAAGAAGGTGGAGGGATTAGTTAAAGAACATATATGAAGGACCCATAGACATGGACAACAGTGTGGGGATTGGCTATGGAAGTGGGGAACAAGTTGGGCAGAGGGGAGCGAGGGGGAAAATCGGGAAAACTGTAACGGCATAAACAATAAAACATTACTTAAAAAAGCAGAAACTGTCAAATTTGTTAAAACTCTGGAAAACAGTTGAAAGTTTGTGGCAACCAAATGAAGACTGAATAAAAAATGTGTGTGTGGGGGAGTTGGTGAGAACTAAAATGATAGGAAAGCTTTGTGCTGTTTTTCACTTATCCTCATCATTCCCCCTACCCAGCTCAGTGGCAGTCTTTAAGTGTCAGCTCCCTCCACCCCCATTCCCACCATTCTCTGTCTCTATTTCCTGGTCCTGGAATGTATGTCTCTTTGAACCTGTCGGGAGCCACCTATAAACTAATGCAAGGGGTTCATTCCTCTGCCAGCCTAGAAAAGCAGCTGGTAAAGCAATAGGCAAGCTGTCACTTTCTTAGGGCAAAGGAATACTCCTATAGCCAAGGGAAAACCATGTTATTTGGTGTTCCAGTGCCTTAGCACAGTACCATACTAGCATTGGCCACAGTAGTCAATCAACAGATATTTGTTAAATGAATAAATGATAAACCATGATTTACTTACATGTATCTTACTATTCAATTCTGCTCAAAACTGGAAGTGCATCCTAACTAAACAGATGCAAGCGATTGCTCATGTTACCTTATTTTCAATGCATCCCAAGCTCTCCTATAGGAAGTTGCAAATGCTGTGTACAGAGAATGAAAATTCAGGTCTTATACCTGCTTTAGTGGGTGCTACAAGTCACAGTGGCTGCAGAAAAGAGATACCGGGGTAGGTTTATGGCAAAGCATTGTCTCCTGTACACTGTGGGTGTTAGTCACCTTGACTTGGTCCCCAAACCATCTTTACACTTTCCATCGAGTATTTTAACCTGACAACAGTAAGCCTGTAGCACTTATGTGCATAAGGAAAAATGAATCTGAATGTTCTCTTACTTAAACATCGGCCGGAGTCACTCCATCCTATTCCTTTTACTCCATATCCATATAAAAGTGCCAATTCCATTTATGTTGGTAACATATGCTTAATTTCTTCAAGGACATAAAAGAACATCTTTTATGAACATTAATGAAATAAAACATTAGTGGAAGTGATCCATTTTTTAACTAAATTGATTAAGGAGGGTAAAGGTAATTCTTGATTATCTGATAAAGTGCCTGGAGAAGAGATCTGTCTCCAGTCCTACACCCCAGTAGTCACCAACAACAGTTTCTTGCAGGTTCTTCCGGAAAATGCTCATGCATATATATGCAAATATATATCTGCAGCAATTTCTTGTGTGTGTGTGTGTGTGTGCGTGTGTGTGTGCATGCACACTTGCACACACATCTCTGGGTTTTATTATCTGTAGAAAATAACAAGCATGAAACCTCAAGGTCAGAAATAGGGAATCAGGTAAAAAGAAATGAACAAGTTTGCTTTGAGTCTGTGTAATTTCATTCTTAAAGTTAACACTTCTTCTATTAACACCTTGTTTCCCAATTGCAGCCACTAAGAATTCTTATGCAAAATGACATTTAGTTCAGGGCACAAGAGTTTGTCATGATAACTAACAGGACTTGACCTTACAATATAGCTGCTGAGTAACGCTGAAAGATTAGCAGCTCAGAATACAATGGTTTATGTAACTCCTCAAGAAAAGATGGACTTTCACTGTAAATGATATGAAAAATCTGCCTCAGGGATTATTGTGGCGGATCAGAACTGAGGATGGTGCACTGGTTTATCACCACTTTCCTTAAGTAATCCAAGCTACTTGTTGAAAACCTAAATAGGAAATGCTTTGTCTGTATACTTTAAATACTACATATTTGACTTTTTTCCCCATGTGAAAAATTAGGGTTAGCTATGATGGTATTTTGTTAGAATATTCATACTTACAAAGAAAATTATATTCATCATAATATATGGAACTAATTTTTAAAATGGCAATATTCAATGCAGGAAGAGTTTAGTAAAACTGGGATTCTCATAGACTGATTATTGTATTTTAATTTTAAAAACATTTTCAGAAAATGACTATAGTACATTTTAAGAGCTTTCAGATGCTCAATACTTTTATCTCATTTATCTTATTTTAGGTAATTTGTTCTAAATAAATAATTCATAAATCTACATGTACAAAGTTGTCTTCACATTATTCATAATGACAAAACCCTGGAAGCAACCTAACATTTAATGGGGCAATGATTAAGGAAAGAATGGCATAGCCACTAATCACAGGGTGCCCTTAAGTGTTTTTAATCATGAGAAACGTGTTACCCATCTCATGTTAAATGAACTAAATCACAATGGAAAACTGTGTTTCAGTTGTATGTAGAAGGACAGACAAGTCAATGCATGAAACGATGTTTATTGTTTTAATCTGGAGGTATTATGGGTACTTTTGTTTTCTATTTTTAAAATCTTAATATTTTGTTATCTGCATAATTTAAAAAGTATCTAGCATCTATACTTATCTGTCATCTATCTATCTATTTTCTATCTTGTAAACAGAATAACTTCATCCATGTCTAAGAAATGGAGTGGAGGGAATACATGTACTAATGATTGGAAAAGGTTCTGATATAAAGTGTTATTATAAGAAAAGATACACATCTTGAGGCTACAATTTCATACTTCTTTCAGCATGGACCTATTGATCATGAACCTGAATGTTTCTTCACTCCACCTCCAGTCTTCTAGTTGGGTTTTCTCAAGTTTTTCTGGATGTGTGCAAAGATAAGGCTCTCTAGTGCTGGTCCATGACAGGTTCATTTTGTGTCATTGACAGGGAGTGCCAAAATTCCCCTGTGAACATTTTCCTTTAAGTCACATGGGCCTCGATCGCTATTGCCATTGCCTAGTTTCCCCAGGGCCTGCTCGTCTCCCAAGGTAAATGAAAATCCACATGCCAGAGCAGCACTTTGTTGAACTTCCCAAGATCAATACTGGAATGCCAGGTAAGGTTGTCCTTTCTGAAGACCTGAATCTTCAGAGGAATTAATGAAGTTAATAAACTACGAGTTACATAATTATCTTCGGCCTACTTTCCAAATGGGGGGAAAAAAGAAAGGAAAAGAATGAAAGAAAGAAAAAGAGAAAAACAATGGACTTGGATGCAGAAATAGCCTGAAACATTCCCAAAGGCTCTAAATTTGTTCAGAATTATACTGATGCCAAATTAAATTGGCGTAGTTCTTGTATGCAGCTCATGTTATGCAGCTAGTTTCTGATTCAGGGTATTGTGTTTTTTTGTTTTTTTGTTTTTTGCCAGAAACTTGCTGAAAAATTCATCCAAGATTAGAGAAAAAATATTAGACAAAGTATTAAATGGAGAAACAATACAACTATTTTAGCTATAGTTATAATTTCTAGAAATGCTTCCTTCCTGAAGAAATTTTCTGCATGTATCAATGTTGCATTAAAATGTCAACTCTGTATAGACACCTTTATTTAAAACCAATCAGTTACATTAAAAAATCCAAATCTAGACAGAAATTGCTTTTGATACTAGAACGCTTAAAAAGATCAATATAAAATAAATAAATGTGGAATGAGAGTATGATATGAAGGAGCTGTTAGATACTCTCAACTTAGTATTATTCTGAAATGCGAACTCCTGAATTCTGTGTTAAGACTGATGGGAGAACGTGGAAGTTATTTGGAAGGCAACCACAAAGATGGCAAAATGATTCAAGTGCTGGAAAATAAAACCAATGAAGAGAGGTAAACAAGACTGTTACTCATTTTCTTGAAGAGAAAGCCAGATGGCTATTGAATGCATTCTTTGAGTATATGGAGCACTTTTTATAAGATGGTTGGCTATCTGCATTGAGTATAAAACCAGGGAAACAGGATGAATTTGAAGTATGAAGGCTTTGGTTAGACAGAGTAGTAGCATTTAAATGTCAAAATGAGATGCAGGTTGAGGTCATGCAACCTTCTTTAGAGCCATGAAAAATAATCTATGTGTGGCATCTTCTTTAGGTAGCTCTGATCAAAGGTGAGGGGTGTAAAATTAAACTTTCACCTCCCTTCTAGTCCTAAGATTCAGGTCTCTGGAGGAAATATTAGTCAGGGTGTTAATGTGAACTCTGGAGCCAAGTAAGCTGAAGCCACTAAACAGAAGGGAGAGAAAGCAATTAAGATGAT
Organism: Anoura caudifer; assembly: GCA_004027475.1. Classification (NCBI taxonomy): domain Eukaryota; kingdom Metazoa; phylum Chordata; class Mammalia; order Chiroptera; family Phyllostomidae; genus Anoura; species Anoura caudifer. The sequence continues at coordinate 59,122 of PVKU01001115.1, read as the reverse complement.
TGTAAAATTGCAGTTCCAGACCCTTTTTAGAAAAAAATACAGTAATGGAATCGGTTAAAGACAATACAATTCATTATAAAAAAAAGTTGAGACAAGTTTTGACAGAAAGGAAGTGGAAAAGTAGATATTTTAAATGAAGAACAAAATCAAATGTTAAACTACAGACAAGGTATTTCTCATCAACTTGCTTTTCCAAACACAGCATCAGGAAACAACTTCGAAACAGGGAGACTTTAGGTCAGCCTCAGCTTGGAGGCCATATGCTCTGTGTTTGCACAGAGCTATGTGTGTGAAGCTCCTTAGTCTTATCTGATTATCCCATTAATCTCCAACTTTTCTGTATGAATATTAATGTGTAGTGAATGGGTTGTAGCACTGGCAGGTTTGTCCCAAAATAGATTGTGAGTCAGTTATGAAGGAAGGATTCCATGAACTAGAATTTAAGAGTGAAGTTTAAAAAATCACCTATGACTCAGTTTCAACCTATTTAACATACTATCGGGTACTTTCACTTCCTATAATTGCTTCTATGCTTCATCCCTAGAGTTTGTTGTTTCCGTCAATAGCTCTACATAAGTGATTTTAAATAGTCATTAAGAAATGACTATTTGGGGGTAGCTTGCCAGCAACTAAAATTATCTGAAATAGCCTGATGGTAAGTATTGAATGTTAAAGGTTTTGCAGATAATTATATTAATTGTAGAACGGCGTGGTTGGCTTAGTTGAATTCCAGTTTTCCCCTTGTCAAAATGAGGAGGCTGTTAACTTTCAAGTGCTAATGGGATTCAGGATGAAGCCATTGCCGCTATTTTCAGTTTCTCTACACCTCCCACCAGCATCACAGCTGAACAACAAAGCGCCCACGGCAAGCATCCCAACACTGCGATTATATTATTTATAAATAAATTCTTTGTTGGGTGAATACATTCTGCTAGAGGAATTCATTTTCATTGGCTTATTTTAATAAAATAAACTCAATTTCACTTATATATACTTTTTTAAGTAGGTGTTTTTCCAGTTTTGTTTTCTACTAGCTAATTTTTTTCTGTCCTATTGCATAGTCTGACTGCACTGAAATAGCTTGCACCAAAAAACTCTCTTTTCTCAAGCAAAGCTATACTGAAAGGAGTAAATAAGTTATGGTTTGCACTTCCAAAGGCTGTAAATGAGAATAAACTTGCCAGTGGCAATAATACACTGTAAATGATTCACATAACTCATAAAATTTTGCACTAGTAAAGGTGTGTATAGAAATCGTGTTCCCCAATATGATGGCTCCCTCAGTTTATGTGACTTAATGATTTTATTTTAGAATGTAATGTCCTGGAGTCCAGAAATTTTTTAAAGTGATTATCTGTATCTCTGGGAAAGGACTGCTTCCCAGCTGGAAAGATAATCTTTCTCTCGTCCTCTCGCCTTTTGCATGGCAAAGTAAATAACCAACTTCCTGCCCTGGATACTTGGATTACTTCTCATGAGAAGAAGAAATGGGTTGACTGATAAATTAGGAAAGTGACCAACCATAAGTCTTTAAGAATCACTGACTTTAAATGTAGGAAAGATCTTAGAGGTCTGGTTTTAACTCCTTCAGAAATAACAAAGATTAGATTTTAAAACAAACAAACAAACAAACAAACAAACAAACAAACAAACCCTGCTTCAGAGAAGCCCATTAGCATCAGGAGTGAAGTAAGCCCCCTTTCAGCATTAATTATATTAAAAGCTGTATAAAGAAAGGGGATTCTGACAACTAAGTACTTGCCACATGGCAGAAATCCAGAACAGACTGGAAACCAAAGACGTAGCGTAGGGTTGAAAGTCAAATGCGCTGACCTAGAAACTTTTTTTAATTAAAGGACTAAAGTATATTAATTTTCTCACTTGATTCTCAAAGTCAGTCATTTAAAAAATAATTTCCTCAAAACTTCCATGCATCAAAAGATGGTCCTAGGATATGAACATGGAAATAATTAGTACTTTTAATTAGTACAACTGGGAAATGAGGCAGACAGGCCTTAATAAGGGTCTCCAATCTGGAGCACATTAAAATAAAACCCCTTTTTTAAAATATCAAAGTATATCCTACTGATGAACAAGCAAAATGGTTATTTTGCAAAATGGAAAAATATAATTGGATTCAGAACAAGTTCATTGTATTAAGAAAGGAGACTCCTTGGAAGTCTGGGACCTGGGAATTTCGGGCTGTCTCAGACATTCACCAATGCATTTCTAGAGCACATGATTCATACAGAAAGGTTTTTAACTACTTAAATTCTAAATATCTTTAAATAATGCATAATGCCTATTTTATGGATCAAAAAATTAAACCTGAAAATGACCGAGTCTGTTAGAAGCACACCAAAGAACATGTCAGAGTACAGCCTCCCAGATGAATATCTACTTGGCAAGATGAGGATTGCGGCCACACTACCCCAGATCGACAGTAGCAGACACATCTGGAATCCTCATGATCCCAGGAGCTTAAGGGCCTTTTGGGGGACAGCCATCTGGTGCAGAGGAAATCTGGACAAAGTGTCCCACCCAACAGAAAGGAACTCATTGTGCTGCTGTGAAAATCAGTCGGCCCCACTTCCCTCTGATAACACACAAGTTTCTCAGCTAGTGAGTGATCAAGGAGAAACGTGTGTGTACAGAGTGTCACTCACGGACTTGAGTCTATAACCTGGCAGAGAAGCAGTCAGGAATATATTCCTGAAATAAATTTCTTTTTGAAAGGGCATAGGCAAATTCTATCACCTTTATTTAATCTTCCAGCAATTTTTGTTGATAGTGCCAGTTTATGGGTTCCTCCAGGCCGCATTTTTTGTTTTTATTGTTTTTTTTTTACCTGTAAAATGAAGGGTCTAGGCTATATAAATGTTATGGCCCCTTCTAATTCCACAAGTTCGAGATTTTACAGAATATGTGCTGGGCCCTGACAGAAAGGTTGACTGAGGAACAAGGAATTTAAAGCTGATTCTGGGAGAGCATGTTGCTGGATGGGGAGGAAGGTTACACTCCAAGGTGACCTCTCAAATGATTATAAATATGTTGTAGAATCCTGACAGCAAATTAAGTGGCTGTCATTTTGCCTCTAAGCTGTCTGCAAATTATGCACATCTTCTGGGGTCTATCCCACATCAAACACACTGCAGGAATCTCCAGTAGATGAAGAGGAGACTTAGAGCTTCAGCAGATAATAGTGGCATCTTATATGATGAGGATCAGCAGTACAAGGAAAACGGCTGGAGGGCAGCCATGTCTCATGTCATGATGAAGGAGAAGAGCAGAGGCCAGAAAGCCTTAGTCAAGAACAAACTGCAGGGTTTAAAATCTTGGAGAAGGAGCAGTTTAGGTTAATTATAAGACCCCCAAAATTGCTATGTCTATAGGTTGATGAAAAAGTGAAGCTACAGAGGTATGGTGGAACTAGAGAGTTTGAATAACTATAAAGCAGAGAAAGATATTTTGGATCATTTATATATGGCTCTGAATCTTGGTTCTGCCATATTTCTATATATCTTTGGAAATGTTAAATAATGTATTTTCCTCATGAGCAACTTGGAAGTAACGATACCTCTTTCTTACAGTGGTTGTGGAGATTAAATGCGGTAATGAACATCAAGGGTTAACAATACTTATTGGTGTACAGCAGACATTCAAAATGACATATTAGTTATCATTACTACTACTATTGTTATTATTAGCTGAGTCATGAGTGAAATATTGAATCTTCCCAGAATGATTGCTTGAGAAAGGGAGGAAAATGATTGCATCAGGCACCAAAGTGATGAAAAGACTGGAAGAACTGTCTTGCTTGGAGGCTAATAGATGATGATGATAAAGTTTGTGGTTGAGTAAAGGTGGTGAAGTTCTCCAAGGCTGAGGTAGAGAACACCTGCCAAGCTCTTGGCCTCTGGATATTTCTGCTTGAGGGTTTTGGAGTAGATGCCATCATTAGTAGAAAGCCAAACATCAACTAAGACAGCACCTTCCTGAAGATGTCCCTTTAAAGAGATTTTTGGTTCAGCGTATCTGGGGAATGCTTGAACTCTTTCCTCTTGGGGAGCCATGGAGCACATTGCCCAAACGCAGGCTTGGGGGAATCTAACCTGGCATTTTCAAAACATACTTGGCCAACAAATCCTGATGAATAATATGGTACATATTAAGATCTTGCATGACAAGGTGAGAGGGCAGATGGAGGGTTTTGGGGAAATGTTTAATGATTTAGAAGAGTTTACTGACAAAAGTCCCAGAGGATGTTGTATAAAGGGGAAGCAAGGGGATTAATGGCATGGTTAAGTGAGAAAAGGGCTACACCAGAGCCGAGTGGGATTGAAGCTGCGAGAGGGACAGACAGACCGAGTTGAAGTGACTGCCACGGGGCTGGGATTCAGGGATCAGCGAAGAAGAGGAAGAGCTGATGAGGAAGGTGGTGGCAGTGGGATGCACTGTCCGTTTCAATCCGTGTCGGAATGGAATTTGACATAAGGAAGAGTGAGGGAGACAGGAAATCTGGGCTCATAGGGAAGTTATTTTGAACATGTGAAATTTATCCACTTTTGCTTTGTAACCCTTTGAACATTTAGATTTTTTTTAAATCTTCAAACTATTAATCTGTTCTTGAGTGAGAGCTAGATTATACAGTGATAGTCCGAGTGGGTATTTGAACTAGGGATAAAAATGAAAAATCTTAAAAAGATTCTCATGTCTTCCAAATAAAATATTCAAAAGTGTGGTCCTGGATAGGTTTCCCTATTTAGATTTTTCCTTCTGGTGTAGAAAATATAAAATCATGGGTTAACATAAGAATAATAAAGAACACATGCCATCTTTAAGATAGTACTAATGATTAAATTTTATTTCTAAATTGCTTGAATGGAGGGTATTAAAAGTAAATTATAGAAGTATAACTAGGATAATTCACTATATACCAAGTTATAGCTTTGTTATTTTCATTGTAATTTACTGTTTAAAGTAAAATCCTCAAAGAAATTCAATTGCGGGTGATTTTTCAATCTATATTATTCATTATCATTGGACAAAAGAATTATATTGTCTGGCTTATGCTTAGAAAACTTAAAATACTACTCAGCAACCCAAATAATTGTTATGTATGTTTTTAAAACTCCATTGAATTTTATCTTTATAGGTGAAGGAAAATTAGGTCTTGATGAGATTAAAGTTTAAAACAATAAAATTGAGTTCAGGAAAACCCTAAACAACAATAAAAATTCTAGGAGCTGTGGTTTTATTTACATTTGAGACCCTAGCAGTTTAGTCTCCCAGGCAGCAATTACCTCCCAGAATTAAAGACAGGAGAGCCTCATGCTGAGATTATGTGGAGAATCTGCCCTTCCGGAGGGTGGGAACAGGGGTGGGGGGCGGGGCAGGGACTACAGTTCAGTGGGACAAAATGCCAGTGGAATTCTTTTTCTGCAAGAACACTTTAGATCACAGGGAGGGCTGGGTAAATAATCTGGATGGTTTTGTCAATCAAATAGGTATTTAGGAAAGATATAACCTTCAGAATTGGTGATGGAACCCTAACAATTTTGAGCTAGAGGAAGGTAAACTTGAAAATCTCTCATCTAGTTTTCCCACAGGTGTAGCTCTGGGTACTCAGAAACAAGACGGAACTGACGATGGAAAAACAAGTTGACAAATACCTTGAATAGTAAAAAGCTCACTTGTTCTACAAGTTACACTGACACCACTCATTTAATGATGGACTTGTTTTGCAATCTCTATTTCCTCTTTTAATTTTCTTTTTGTTGAACAAAAGGCACAAGACACAAGGCTTATGATTAATGTGCTGTGTACAATGGATTCAATTACAAGGTAAGAAGTAGTAGTAGATTGGGTACATGACACACAGTTCAGAATCACCATATAATTTTCTTTGCCTAGACCTCTTTGATTTCTTTTAGGTTCGGGGAAATTGGGTGGGGTTTGGGGGAGGGTGGAAGCAGAGACAAATGAAATAAATGTCCGTAAACCCTCTTGTTTAAACTTCGCCGCGACCCTTTTAATTTGTATTATCATCCATTTTATAGGTAGGGGAACTCAAGGATACAGCTGGAAAGTGTCAGAGCTGGGCTTTGAACTGAGATCTGACACAAAACCAGGCTTGATACATATGTGGGCCATTGACAGTTTTTGTCACTATTGTGTTTTATCAAGTAGCATGCCCAGAGACAAGATGGGCTGACTGGAGTGTTCCAGGGGTCTTGTTCTTACAACCCAGTGCTCAAATTCCCCCTCATTCCCTGCCCTCACCCACCTCATACAGTGAGCTATGACAGGATAATTTGTTAACTGTTTTAGGAATATTTTTTATTGTAGAGTTGAGGAAGGGGAAGTAAGTAATGTGTTCCAGAACAGAGGGGAAAATCCCTCTTTTGATGAAACATCCTGTGTGGCAACTGAGAAGCTTGGATTTCCCCAAAGCGAGGTTAGGTAGCATGCTGCTGCTAGTCACGTGGCCTCAGTTCAAAGTCACATCTGCTGTGGCATTTTGTAAAATTTACCTAAATATGGCCCACACAAAGCCACAGACAAAAAACCCAAAATGTCATTCACTTCTGAGATACTCAACAGGAAGAAATAGCAGGGTTTTTTTGTTTTTTGTTTTTTTTTTAATGAATTAAGTGCATATATATGCTATGAGGAGGAAATGAACCCTATTAGCTTGAATTTGCACATTTTCTCAACACTAAAGATTGATTTTGGTGGCCAAGGTTAGTAATGCAGTTATTTGTGTCTGGGTATGAATATAACTTGACTGATGGGGAAAGCAGGTGCTAGAGTGATGCACCGTGCCTGAGACCCATGAGTCACAGCACCAATTTACAAGCCATCTCCACCACGAAAATGGAGGCCAGCGCCAACTCTGTGCCATACAATTTATGCCATTCACTGAAATTACAGATAATTTCAGCCTGTGCATTTGCAAAATAGTCTGTGCCCTTTTTGCTTTATACATCTTTTGTACTTGGTAGTTCTGACTCGTCTAAATAAATATTATCTTCCATAATAAGCATTGCCAATCCATTATGAGACTTCATGAAAGTGCACCCAGCTTTTAGACTTAATCCGTGAAATAAAGCCTACGACTTCTGCTTGTGTCTTGATAAACAGTTGAGCTCTCGCAGCTGTTATGATTTCAATTATGAAGGAAATTGGAACCTTTGCCTTCCTCAGTGGCTAAAAACCACTCAAGAAAAACACTTGTTCAAAGTCTGTTGTTTCTTTTATTCATATGTACCATAAGCCGTGAGTCTGACTAGTATAGTTGATTGGAGCATTGTGCTAAAACACAAGGCTTCTTGTTCAGGTCCAAGGAAGGTCAGTTAGATTAGTCCTCCAAGTCTACCGAAAATTTGTTCTGCCAGTCTTCGGTGAGATTGGTCAACTGAGTATAAACAGGGGGAGGGAGGTATAAGGGGGATCAATGGTAATGGGAAAATATAGTAATAATAAAAAGTAAAAACCAAAAATAATAGGAAGCAGAGAGTAAGAAGAGGGCAGTACAAACTCAATCTTTCACGCTAGGAAACATACTAGACATCGCTACAGGGAGAGTCCTGCCGTCTTCTCACACAAAGACTCATGACGCCCACGCGGAGGCACTTCAGAAACTGCTGCTCGCCCGCACAGTTTACAGCCTTACGCTCACCCCTCTACAGCCAGTCAGTCCTGCGGAGAGAATTCCCTGACTCTGACCCGGGTAGGCGGCGCTGACTCTCCAAGAAGCCGGTAGATTTCTCGCGTCAAACACAAAATGGGGCACAGCCTGTAATCATTTCTGTTTCGCACCCCAAGTGGTTCTTCCCTCTTCCGCTTGTTCCCTTCTTCCTCCCAACTACTCTCTTTAAAGTTCTTCAAGTCTTTCACCTCTTAATTTTACCTTTTCTCTTTAGCCCCTAAATAATGAGAAACTTGGCAAATGTCAAAGTTTGTTCATGGTTTCAGACGCCTTTTTTGAGTCATATTTTTCCAACTCATTAGTGAGAGCTCCTCAGTTCATGTTACCCTTCCTCAAATCCAGAATCCTCGTTTCTCCTTGCAAAACAAGAATTAAGCTTATTGCATTAAATCTCAAGCACAGTTATCCTTAACAGGGGCAGAGCCATAATAGACCTTAATCCAAAGCCACAAATCTCCAGTGAAAGAATTTCTGAAATTTGGCCCTCTCCCATCCATTCCTTGTGCGTAATGATAACATTGTTGTGACTGCACATTTAAATGGATCTTTGTTTTCGGAGGATGGCATATAAATTATTTAAGTGCCTTGGAAAAAACCTTAATGATCTGAATGCTTCTTTCTCAGTTCAGCTTTGTTTTCTTTGCTTCAAATTTACTGTCAGTCTTCCAGACTTTTGGTTATTCATTCCATCTGCCTGGGCCTCTCTTCTCCACCTTTCCCTACTTCACTACTTTACTCATTCTTCACCTCTTAGTTTAGCTTTTTCTGCTGAAGCCTTCATTGAGCCCCAAAATATGCAGTTTATACCTCCTCCTATCACAATTGCTTGGTTCCTTGTCAGTACCTCCCCTCTCTTGGAAGTACTGAGTGGGATACTCACTGCCTTACCTATCGTAGAAACTCGCTGAGAGAACAAACCCAGGCTCCATGGTGGGCTGGCAGGGCATTCAGCAGTCTCATGTCCCTGTCACCATTTGTACAGGTGGTCACTACCTGACAGGTCTGCAATCATGCTGAAATCAGACTGTTTGCTTTAAAAATACCTCAGTGTTGCTGAGACATGCAATTCTTTCTTTTTCCTTTTTTTTTATGATACCACCAATCTACAGAGACTGATAACCCCTGCTCTCTGTGTCACAGAACAGGGGAGTCACCTGTCTGCATCTCATCCAACCTGGCCAGAGGTGTGGAGTTCTTGCATTTCTCCCCATTAGAAATCTAGGTGAATCTTTTGATATAGTCATATTAAAAATCAACTCAACAGAAAAACAACATACCAATGTGCAAGGGAAGAGAGAATAGAAAATAGAATTGTGTACTTACAGCTATCAGGGTTGATGGACAGTGGAAAAATAAACTAAAATTGTAGATAGCAAGCTGTGGAGTTTGGCTTGACTTCAAAGAAAGTTTTAATATGTTCTTTTACCAATATATTCTATTCAAGGTCAATAAAAAGAGTTTAATATTCTGATGAAATACAGCTGAGTCACAAGGTATTGGTGGACTTCTGGTCATGATGAGTCTCTCAAGAAATGATGTAACCCAAATTGATTGATATGCCAGCTCACAAAGACAGGGAGATCTAACATCAGTGACAAGTGAAAATAGAGTGATCTATTTATCCTGAACACCATGGAAAATGCGTTTCCTGGCACACACAGTTGTTTTTCCAAGGCGCTCTCTGTATGCCGAAGGAACAAGAAGCAATTTACTCTATGTCAATAGGAAATATCAAGGTGATAGTAATCATTTTTACTCTTGTTTCTTTAGAAGATACATATGAAGAGTCTTTTCAGGTCCCCAAAAGCAAATTTTAGAATTAAGTTATATTGTTTTAAGATGTAATCATAAAATACTTTCTGAAATTCTTTATGATTTTTTATCTACCTTGCTCTTTACAGAATAGTTTACACTACAGAAAGGCTACTTAATGGATTAAATTTTATCATTTTGGTAAGCAATCCAAGGGAACATATAGTTGTATACTTTTAGAAAAAGAGAAGTAATGGCAAATCAAATGAAATATAATTAAACTTTGTTTTACTTCTTAAATTCTGTTCTTGCTTGTAAATTTTTAGTAGTTTGTAAAAATTCTTCTTTTAAAAATTTCAAAGACTTGTAACCACTAAGAAGGATATTATTTTAGCAGAAAATAGCCACATGGTTTCTGGGAAGCACCATACTAAAAGGAATAAGTTTAATTAGAAGCAGGAAAGCTCTGGTTACATACAGCAAGAGCCAACGAAATATGCTCCAACTCAAGGGTAAGTGTAACCATGGGTTAGAGATTTCCAGGAGCAGAGAGGGAATAGCTTTCTTGGAATATTTTACATCCTAAATAGCCTGAATGGAGTTCCGTATCCCCTTCCAGACTTACCACCTGGGAAGGAGGCATGCTGGTGGGATGTAACTCATAGGAGAGCTTAGGCAATAAAATATAAAGTGAACCATGAGTGCAGACATCACCTTGTTTTACCCCGAAGTGCTGACTGTAAAATTTAGTTTTGTTTTTTTTTTTGTGATTTGAAACATGGTTTTCAATACAGCAGAAGCATTTGCTTGTATCTGAAGCATTGTGGATAAAGCACTGCTTTGGTCGGTGCCCACAGGGCAGACAGTGTGACCGGGAGCCCCTGCTGCCTCCTCCTGGGCCCTGCTTCCTGGCAGAACTCCCTGCAGATTCCAGGCCCTTGCCTCTGGAAGAGAAGGCAGCGTAGAATCAGATGGAGGTGGCCTCCTGGCACAAAGAGGCCTGGAAACAGGCTGGAAACATGGAAGTGGTCCCGGAAGAGAAGCCAGCTTCCTGGTTATCAAGCTGTCTGGCCAGATAGAAGGTGCATGTGGCCCAGACAGAAAGCCATAATCACCCTGGACCTGGCATTCCTTCACATGCAGCCCTTCTTTTGGCAACAGGACTTTTTGGGAGAGTGTACTTATTTCAGCTTTAAGCTAACATAGGCATTCCCTCTCTCACAGCACAAGAAGCAAGCCTGCTTCATTTCTGAGCATGTGATAACCAAGCCTCAGATTGGGAAAAGTCTGTCGCAGATAGGAATGAGAGGGAATTTACATCTACATAGAAATAATTCATTTAAATTGACAAAATAAATGGGAATCTCCAGCAGATAAAAAGGCGAGAATAGAAGAGAAACAATTCCCCTTAGAAATTACAAGTAACAAATTAAAAGATGAAAAAATTCCTTAACTTTCTTGGTAATCAAAAAAATGCATGTCACATCATTTAATTAAATTAAAAAAATTAAAATATGCCCCAACTTTCAGGTGATGAAGTGCTAGTGTAGTTGGGGTATTTAGATAAAGCTGGTGGCATTTATTTTTATTGATTTGACTCTAAATTGGTCTCAAAAGTACGTTAGCAGGAACCATAATTATCTTTAAACTCTACTCCACTACTGGGAATTTATACTACGGTTCAATTTATCCTAAGGTTATTCTAATTGAGGGGAAAAGTTACTTTCAGCCTTATCAAAGAGAAAATAACCAATAAAATGGAAGTGCCAACAGTAGGTATATGGTTACATAAAATGATATCAATTTGATGCAGTGTGAAACATAATGACAACAATTAAATGTGTGGCAACATACAAATGTTATTTCCAATACATATTAAGTGGAAAAGTTTCCATATCATTTACACACTATGACAAGAGTCATGGACAAAGTAAGTGCACATGGAGAAAAACTGAAAGACTGCAAAAAAATAAAAGCCACTGATGTGTAAAGGAAATGGAATGATTTATTTCTAAACGTCTCAGTGATGCCATTATCGTAATTTTAACATAATTTTGGGAAATCATGGGGGAAAGCCAGGAAGAAGGTGGATTTGTAGGAAAAGACATGAAACCTAAGAATGAAAATTTTAGCTGACCAATAGCTCTTAGTAGGAGCTATTGAATAATGCGGTAACCATTTCTCTACCTATTAGCCAAAAAGGATTTCTTGAATTGAAAGTTACTTAGGACATTTCAAATTACTATGAAACAAAGAAAAAAATATTGAAAACTTCAAAGAGAAACTAACAGAGTTTTCTCTATTTTTATATGTCCCTACCTGAAATATATATCTTTTTAAATGCTGCCTTGCTAGGGAAAAGAATTCCAAGTTTTTCTGGGTAAAACTATCTTTTCTTCTAATTCTGCCTCAGTTTAGAATAATAATATCCAGATAAATAATGGCAAGAGAAATTATAAGGATTTTCACTACGTTGAAAGGGCAACCTACTAAGTCATTTTAAATGTTTGCCAAGACTTATTACTTTCCGGGTAGTATTCTATTATTATTATTATTATTATTATTATTATTATTATTTTAATTAAGTGATGAATGTTTTGCTTAAGGCCTATTTACTTGCTTTAAGTCTTTTCACATTTTAGTACCCTTAGATGTATTTGTCAACTAACAATATTTAGAATGCTGTTAAGGTTATTTTTTTTTAAAGAGCTTCCACGTGATCCCCATCCTCTCATCAGCCAAGCAAGGTTGGCACCATTGTGTTATTTTTCACAACAGGCAGGTGAGCCCCAGGAGATCAAGTAACGAGTGTCAGGTCACGTGGCCGCCAACGGCTGGGCGGGGTGCAGAACCCAGGCTTTGTTGTGGGTGGAAGGTCCTGCCTCACACTCTGAGTACACCCAACGGAAGGAAGCAGCCTTTTCTTACCCTTTCTTCAGTAGTCTAACCTTTCATTTTATGTAATGAGTGCTTTCTCAATGATTACATGACTTAAAATTTGGGGCAGAATCAGGGTGACCGTGGGTGATCAGCTTCGAAATCAGCAGACTTTCCCCGGAGACCCTAATGCGTCAAGAGCAGGAAACTGGGGGAAGAGAACAATTTGAAGCAATATTATTTTATTCTCTGGAACCTTCGTAAAATTCCCATTTTTACTATGTAAGTTGAAAGAAACCAGAAATCTGTAAAACCATCTGACCGATTAAGTATATATAACAGACTCTTCTTAAGAAAGATCAAACTCAGGACAATATGAGAGTCAGTCAGTATGGAAACTATTCCTCAGCTGACCACTTTACAGCCGAGCTTCCTGGACTTCAAAGGAACAGCTCGACAACTCTGAGATGAAATAGAAAGGTCACGGCACACCTCCTTGGACATGGGAGCCTAACAGATGGAGGTATAAGCGAAGTGTGTGAGGTCAGCTTAATTCAAAGAGCCTTCTATGGCTGTCTTTGGCGATTTGCTGGGGAGGAAGAGGCGGTAATCTCATGTTTAGTCATGTCCAAGACCCAGTGTTAATCTGTTTGTAGTAACGTGGCTAATAACTTCTCCGAGTTGCACGGCCGCTTCCAGAGGCCTGACTTCACTAGGCCGTAAAAGCAGCACACAGTGCCCTGGCTTCAGCCGCTGGCCGCTGACGCAGCACCTTCTGAGCGAGCAGTCCTGAACTGAAAGACAGAGAAGCCTGAGGAAATCCCCACTCAGCCAAATCTATCCCATATGCGGGGGCAATCTTAATGAGAATCAGGCGTGCCTCTGGAATGCATGTGATTTACAGCCAGTGTGGGCTGCAGAGTTTTCTTAGTCTGTCCTTTTCATGTTAAAAAACATTTGCATGAAGAAAAATTTCAATTTTAGCTAACAAAGGCAAAGAGAAAAAGAGAACACATAACTCTCATTTGTAGGTAAGGCCCTGGGAGGAGGCAGGAAAATAAACACCTTAGGTTCAATGACTGCCGGGAATTTAACGGAATAAATGGACACACACAAACATGACAAAGGCCGGGCGAAATGAACGGCAGGAAGAAGGGTAAGTGGGGTGCGATGATAGCGTGACACTGAGCGCTTCCCGTTTTCCTCCTGGAGCCTTTCTTTGCCGTGATGGAATGGTCCCCTGGTGGGACACCCTTTTTATGATGGTGCCTGACTTTCTACCAACAGGAATGAGTTGTGACTGTTCATTTTCTATACGTTAAGTCCCCTGGTGGGCATGGTATTGTCTCCAAATCAACAGGTAACGTATGAATATGGTCTTGAAAAGTTCAAGCAATATAGACAAAGCAACACAGATAATAAGTTCAAACCAATACAGACAAAGCTAAAGTCCTTCGTGACTACTCTCCCCACCTCATCACCTCTCAGTTTTGATGCCTTGAAGGTGGTAGTTGCCATTTCAGTTTGATGTACGTCCAGATCTTGGTATTTGCATGTATACAAACACACAGACATGTGATACACAGACATGGAGAAGGAAATATGAAGTCTTAAAAATATAAATAGGATAATGCTAGCTACATGTTCATCTTCAACTGCTTTCCGATCTTACTATACCTTGGGGCATGTCAGCACATATAGATCTCATGTTTAATGAGATTCCAATGTATGAATATGCCATAATTAATAATCCCCTACAAGTTTAGAAGTTTGTTATGCACATGGTATGAATTACTATGAGGATGTCATAATTCCATAGTATTCCTTAGTATGAATTTGCCATAATTAATAATTCTCTATGAGTTACAGTTTTGTTACCTACTGATGTTACCATCTTTTTCTTTTACCATCTCTAATACTGCAACGGATGTCTTTGTACCTGTCCTCATTGTCACATAAACAAGTACAGAGACATAGATTTGCATTACAAGGACTGACATTTCAGCCTTTTTAATAGAGGAACATGACCAAAACCTCTTCACCAACATGTTTTGGCCCATACTTTTATCAATACTACCTTTGAAAATCTGAGGGACTAAAACCAAATGGGATTTCCTTGCTTCAGTTTGCATTTTCCTGGTGCTGATGTAAGTACTTAAAGCAGTTTTTAATTTCCTTTTTTTCCTGTGTAAGCCCAGAGTTATGAGGAAGCGTGGCCATGGACCCCAGGTGAATGGGTTGTCTGGGGAGGGAGGTCGGCTCTTACATTGTTGTGAGTTTCTAATTTTATCAAACCGTAATCAGCCCATGTGGCCTGTGTGATTTCTGCATTTTGGAATTTGGTGAAACATCCTTTGTGATCTAATTCTTGGTCAGTTTTTATAACTGTTCCATGTGTGCTTAAAATAATGTGTATTCTTTGTTTATTAGATACAAATCTCCACATAAATCATATTTGGTCAATTGTTTTATTAAAATCTCTTACCCTTACATATTTTTAGTCCTCCTGAACTGGCAATTTCTGGGATAATTATGATAAAAACTCCCCTTTAAGACATGAATTTGCCAAATTTTTTAATGTTCCATAAGTTGTTGCTTTAAAGATTTCCATGTTATGTTGTTAAATGCATAAAGGTTTCTAAATGCTTTATCTTCTTAGTAGACAGCTTTCATCTGTTTGAAAGATTCCTCTTTGATCCTTTCAACTTTTTTGTCTTACATAATATTTTGTCCAAAATTTATATTGCTAAAACTACTCTCCTTTTATTAGGCCATTCCAGAAGATCTTTATCTTCAAACTTACTCAGTCCTTTTGAATATACAGGATTTCAGTGTCCCCACCTGTTCTCGATGGGATCATTTTGGACTATGGTGTCCTCATTAGTCTCATAGTTCTACCAGAGAGTCTTATCCATACAACGGCATACTTTGTTTTCTAGCACTATTGTAAATTAAAATGTTGTGTGTCTATTTTCTGTCATTTAAAACAGGAAGGAGAGATGACATTGTATGTTCAGGCTGCCACCTTGATCCAACCCTGTGCTTTGCCTAATAGATTTCCTTCCCCACTCCCACTCCAAAACACTTCTCTCCTTCCACTTGCTTGGTCAGGATGTTGTAGGTGTTGTGACAGATGTGGTGTAGAACAGAATTTGTGAATGTGTTTAGTCAGCGTGCACCCATTGGAAAACTCCTTTGGTTTCCACCTCTTTAGGGCCTAAAGGTTGATTTCCGATTGAAATGCTACAGCTTCAGTTCCAACAGCGTGCATTATTCAGTAGCAGCTGGTTACCATCTTTCCATCCCATTTCCAGAAAGGTCTATTTAATTTTCAAACATTTTAGATAGCACTACTAGAAACATCACCATATCACTGTTCGTCTGGATAATGTATTGACAATACATACTCGTATATCCTAGTTTCTTCCATAGGTGAAACATGTTTAAAGGCTACTAATTAGACTATCAGCAAAGCCTGGTGCAATCTAACTCAGAGATATTTGGCCATTACAGGTAGCATTTAGAATGTATTATTTTTAAAGTCAGGGAAAAAATTCCACAATTACTCATAAAGGACTAAAAGTCTCTTGTTTGATTCAAAACATTCTCACCTCATTTTCTATGTTTATCTTTGCACATCAAATAGAGAGTTTATTTTCATTTAAGGTTATCAAATTCCAACGGTAGAATTTCAGACTGAAAAGGACTTTAGTGTTAACTGGGTTAGGCCTATCATGCAATGTTTGAGAGGTTTTGTGACTTATCCAAGCTCATATATTGACTTTGTGGTAGGGCTGGCCCGGAACGTTGCCTGAGTCCAACACTATTTTCACATAAGTTTACATTTACAAAAGATTTTTAAAATCCCATCTTAAATGCAAATTACTAAAAACAAAACAAAACAAAACAAAACAAAAAACCTCCTGGAAAGAAACTGGATGGCAAGCATGAATAATCTGTTTTCATAGGAGGGAACATTGAGAGGGAAGGATGAATTAATGACTTGCCTAAAATAGTCCACATCAGGAGTTGTCAAGGGAACAAACCAGAGTTTCTGCTCCCCGGCCTCTGCACCTAACAGCATCTCCATCACACAACTCCACTCTCTAAAAGGAGAGGGGTACCTTCTCAAGGACCTAGTTCATGGTTTAATCCTGACACTAACACACAATTTAGGTTTGCTTTAAAATTTTTAAAATGGAAGTGTCTTCTTCATCTGTGGTGACCTTAAGAAAAATAATCCAGCAAAGCCAGAACCGGGTAATCCATTGTAAATTGGAGAATGATTCACCTACTATCCCTGAGAAAGTAAAAGAATGAATCACAATGTTGTTTTAAATTCCTTCCAGTTCTTTGTTTATTGTCTCCTCTTGTGTGGAATTCCATGCATTCATTTATCTATTCCCAGCTCCTACCAGAGGGGGCATCTAGCAGGCCCTTAAGTAAACATTTAGTCCTAGGCATTTCTGCTCTGTATAGGATCTGCAGAGCCCTCTCTCTGCTTTTAATTCATGAATAGTTCTTTAGACTCTAAAGAATCAGCAAAGTGTTTTAGACTCTAAGAGTTGAAGAGTCTGCAAACTATGGCTGGTGGACTAGCCACATGTTTTTGTAAATAAAAGTTTTATTAGGGCATAGCCAGACCCATTTATTTGTCTATTATTTATGGCCACTTTCTCTACAAGGACAGAGCTGAATAGAAGAGGCAGAGACTGTATGGCCTGCAAAGCCTAAACTATTAACTATCTGGCCCTTCACAGAAAAAGTTTGCCAATTCTTGTCTTTAGAATCTATTTATTGTCTTTTAAGGCCAAACTGGCATTGAGCCAGTGTGTCCCCAAACAATAAATGCACCATGGCAAATGTTCCTCAATCAGCAAAGTGCTAACTGAGTCATGGAAGTGTGATTTAATGTTACAGATTCACAGTCTTCACTAACATATAAATTGGCAAACATAAATAATAATGATTTACATCTTCATGACTCTTAATAGATTATGAACTATTTCATATGTATTATCTCATTTGACCTTTCCAATAACTCTAACAAGTAGGCAGGCGGTGTTAACTTTCATGGCAGAACAGATTCTGAAATATTGGGTATCCCAGGGTTAAAAGGGACTCAGAGTCAAGGGTTTATAATGTTTTGTTTTAGCAGCTAAAATGATTTCTTTATCTCTGGAAGACACCATTTAAAAAGAAAAAGAGACAAGAAGTTTTTAATATTTATCATCTTATGATGCACTGATTTAAAATAACATATTGGAAGATCACTTGCAATTAATTCTACTTTGTAATAACATGTTTTGTCTTCTTAATGTTGTGTTTTTATGTCAATAAGATGGAAATAAAAATAACATAAACATTTAATCTAATGGCTTAAAAAGTCAAAATAAATATGAGCCTAACTGACAATATTACAAGTTAAAAACACAACTGTAAATTTTTGCAATCTTAAAACTTGCAAGTTAAGTCAGTTATCTGGATTTCTTGGATTAGTTAAATTAAAATAAAAAAAGTTCTTGGAGTAGCAGAGGAAAATAAGCTTTAGTAAAAATATGAGTAGATATGAAAACCATGGGTATGTATGGGAAAAATAGAGCCAGGTCGATACAGTGCTCTCTTATGGGTCAAATCATTCCCAACTAAATATTTCAGTGGGAACTACAAACCTGTAGATGACTCTTATGATCTATTTCTTGCATCACACAAGGATTGATCTGTGTGTGATCAAACAACTAACGAGATTTTCTAATGAACTGAAACATTGCTGCATCAGTCTTGTAAAAGCATAAAACAGTACAGCATCCTTTATGATTCCAAGTATATGGCAACTGGAAAAGGCAAAACTATGAAACAGTAAAAAAGATCTGTTGTCGTCAGGGGTTGTGGGGAGAGAGGGTTAAACAGGTGGGAACAGACGATTTTTAGGACAGTGAAACTACTCTGTGCGATACTCTAAGGATAGACACTTGTACATGCCGTTAGAATTGGTCCAAACCCATAGAACATACAACCCTAAGTGTGAACCCTAATGTAAACTATAGACTTTGGGTGATGCTGTCTCAATGTAAGTTCATTAATTGTAACAAGTATACCACCCTGGTGGGGGCTGCTGATAGTGAAACCTATGCATGTTTGGGGACAGGGGGTGTACAGGAAACCTCCCTACCTTCCTCTTAATTTGTTGTGGACCTAGAACTGCTCTAAAAATAATAAAGTCTGTTTTAAAAATGAGTATTAGTATTTTAACAATCTGCTAACAAAAGTTACAATTCTATATCCTCCTCAGAAGCTTTATGAATGTACATTAAAAACTATTTTTTGGCATACTACAGCATAAATAGAAGAAAAACAAAGGCCTAGGATCCTTTTAGGGGAATGGATCCAGAGCAAAAATAAACTTACTTCACACCCAGATTGAGTTTCCCAGGAACACGACTCCTTCTCCTGGGGGAGAACCGCCCTTTGGAAAGCATGGTCTCCCAGGCACGTCTGACATAAGGAAGGCTCCAAGTCAGGCTCCGCGGGTGGGATGGGCACTACCGGCGGGCCTGTGTACTTCAGGCTGGGACTCTGATGCTTGTCCACGCTGACCATGGGGCTCTTGATCCATCTTCGTACCTACAATGTGAACAAGAAGAGAATAAACAAATACATCTGACCTTCTTAGATGTTGAATGGGGGCTTCACTGGGAAATTTGGTGCATGGTTATTCATGAAAGGAGAATTCAGTCTCACAACTTCTCTAGCACTGGTCAATGCTGACCAATGACCTTTTAGGAGTGGATGTTTTTTTTTTTTTGGCAGGTCGTTTCATCTCTCTGAGTCTCTCTCCCCATCTGTAAGACTGGGGAAATAATATTTCCTTCCAGGTTGTAATGAACATTTTGCAATGTTTTCAAATGTCCAAGTGTTTTGCCTGGCACGTAGTGTTCTGTAGGTGGGAGGTTCTATTTTACTTTGACCCTCACTATCTTAATTATGCTGATAGAATGATAGTTCATGAATCTCTAAGGTGGATTCTTAGTTATTCTAAACTCGAGAAAGTACTAACCTTATAGCTTAGGATCTGATTGCTGCTAAATGAGTTAACACGTATTTCACTATTGCAAATACTTGATTATAAAAGAAGTTGTTTCTGGCTAAGAAATTATCTCATTTGTTTTTAAAGTTCTAAAACTCATCGCATGTCTTGTTTGCATGTAGAACTCCTGTAAGGTACAGGAAAAATATAAAGCTATTCTAATATTAAAATAAATAATATTTATATTTATATAGCATTTTAAATGTGAAGGATATGTTCTAAGTATTTGACATGCATAGTCCTGTTTAATGCTCAGAACAATCTTGCGCAATAAGTACTATTATTAATCCATTTTACAGCTGAGAAAACAGAGGTAGAGAGATAAAGTAAGTTTCCCTAAAATGTAATGCCAATATCAGGCAAAGGCAGGATCTAGGCACCTTGAATCCAGAGTTTACTCATTACCAGCATGTAATTTTCAGAAGCATGTGAAAATTTCACAAGTGCTGTAAGACCTGTGTCATCAAAAGCTTGAAATTTGTCTTGATTTAATATGTCTTTCCATTAAAACCCCTGAGGATTCTTTTCTAGTCAGTTAATTAGTGAAATTATAATAGCATATACCAGAAGGAGAAAGAAGAAAATCAAGTATTATATTCTAGTTAGTAATGCCACAATTAAAATTTTAAACAGTCTACGGTGAAATAAACTAAAATTGCAGTAGCACAAAAATATTTAAGCAATGTGATGGAATAATGTGCCATCACTAAAAATAAATATTATGAAGACTGTAGTAAATGAAAATTGTTTCAAACATAACTATGAAAAAGCCAAATACAGAATTGTTCAATCACTATAATTAGAAATGTACTATATATACATACTACCTATAGACAAAGCAAGAAAGTAACATGCAAAATAGAAACTCATGTATTCATTGTTAAGATTATGGTTGTTTTAGTTTTCCTTTTTTTTTTTCACAATGCCTTGACCTTTCTTTTTTTTTTTAAAGAATAAATACTTTTAAAATGTATAAGACTCTCATGCAATTAAAATCATATTTCTTTGATTACATGTGTCTTTTAATTGCTTTATTTGTTTTATTTATATGTATCCTTTTTAATAGCCATTTAAAATATCTTTTTTGAATCAACTATCCTAATGTTAACATTTGAGAGGTTTCCATCAGTATTTCTTGCACTTGATGGCCCCATGAGAATATTAGTAGGTGCAGTCAAAGTATTTATTTGATTCATTACTCAAAGTCTAAATGAAAATCTGAAAGATTGAGACTATAATAGAATCTCTCTTCCTGATGTTAGTACCAATAGTGTTTTTGATTAACCTAAAAAATATTATATGTTACTAGAGATAAAAAATGTTTTTTATTATTTTTATTTAGAGTGTTTGGAGCTTGATGTTTGGTAATTGTTCCTGATTACTTGCCAACACTGTATTTTAACAACAATCTTTTATTTTGGCTTACTTTCAATGTCTCTTCTGCTGAATAGATTTAACTTTGGGGTTACCATGAATAGAATTTTAAACAGATTTATCTTCAATGAATTTGTATGGCCTGATTGATTAAGAGTCTTGGTATTTTGAAATGTAAATCTTATATTTATGGACGACTCTATTTCAAGTAAATCTCATGCAGTATCACCTTACCACTATTCATTTATAATGGAGACCGTCCATGAGACTGAATCAAACCTTCATTAGGTTATAGACTGGTTTTATCAAAGGACAAGCACTTAGAGACATGATATCCCACTTCAAAGTATACAAATGATCGGTAAACTTAAATGATTTATTGGATATTCAAAATCAAAGGGATTAAGAATTGCATAAAAATTGTCATTTTATTTGATATCCAGCTATGAATTCCCAAAATAGTTCATATGACCTTGAGCAAAAGCTGTTAAACAACTGAAAGATGTTTTTTATACAATTTCAGAGTGAGAACAATCCCAAAGATGTTAATAATTTGCCCAAAGTCATGCTGCAAATTACTATGTGGTTAAAACTACACCTCTTGGTTAGAGCAAACCGAACTGGTTTCTGGTAGGGTATAAAGTGGCAAACCCAGGGCCTCCAGGTGCTGGCAGGACAGAAAGTTCGTAAAGCCCTATGACCAGGGTGTAAAAATAGGGAGTGGTGGGGACTGTGGCATATGCCCCAGTTTACTAAGGGCATTTAAATTTAAATTATAAAGCAACAAACAAACACAAACTGCAAGCAAACAAACAATGCTGGCCAAATTTACCCCACCCCTTCAAGGGGCACCGCTTGAGCCTTGAAGTTATTCTGTCAAGTAGAACAAGTATGAAGTAGAATTCTAAGAAGTGGAAATAAAATGATTTGATATCTTCTAACTAAAAAAAATTTAATGCTTTCAACATTTTAACTTTTATTCATTCATTCATCATTCATTATTGAAGACCAACTATGTGTTAGGCATAATCCGGGCATTGACAATACACCAGCTAACAAAACAGATCCGCTTGAGTTAGAGCCAAGGGAATAAACTTATTTATTAAGGGAATAAATTATTTAATAAAATAAGTAAATTATAGTATATAAGGGAAAAATGAACCAGAGACAAGTGATTGGCAGGATCATTTGGGGTCGGAGGGTTCCATTTTAATTGTATGAGAAAGGAAATTCTCCCCCTGAGAAGGTGGCTTTTCAGTAAAGACCTGAGAGGTGACAAGGCTATAAGACATCAAAGTGAGCTATCCAATAGGCAACTGGATTATCAAGTCTGGATTTCAGGGGAAACGCTCAAGCTGCAAATATGAATCGGAGACTTGAAACGAACAGCCATGGTCTACTCAAGTCTCCCAGGGGAAAAAAATCCAATGACTTGCCTGGATCTGCTGGTGAAGTATATGTCTAGGTATTAAGCTCATATTTCTGGGACTTTGATTATTATAATCTATATTTCACTTACTTACTGAAATATGTGATTAGCTCAAGTCTTCAAAGAGTGGATGTGTGTTTTGCACCTTACCACATTCTATAGGGGGCAAGGTGTGGGTGGAGGTGGTATTTTAATGGGAAGGCCATGATTTGAAATGACCTTCAACAAATTAACCCATTCTGAGCCTTGTGGACATTGGAAGATGATATTTCCTTTCTCTCTGCAGAGAATGTGGCAAAGGGAATTTAGAAATCTTCCATTTCTCTAGAAGCATCAGGGAGGAAGGTGTCACAAAAACAGAGTCATACATTTTGTAAGAGCACTGCTGCTGGCATTGATTACGTGCTTTGTCTTGAAGTGTTTAATCTCTTTTGGCTAAGTCCCCATACTGGTTTGAATGTGTCCCTTCCCCACTACTCCTTAACACATTTCGCTGGTTTTGTAGCCTCCCAAATGGTTTTTATAGGCTGATTAATGACAGGGTTGATGATGTTTACTTGATCTTGAGAGAGGCCTGGTTCTGAGTAAATGCGCTGGGTTGCCCCTCCGGTCTTAGTCAGGCAAGGTGCCCTCTAAAACTGCCAAGTGGAGAAATGCTCTCTGTGCCCCTGAGGAATTCAAGCCAGCACTGGCTGATTGTGCTCCTTCAGGTGGGGAATTTCTCTGCCGCAGGGAGTAACCACCGTGAGAGGCTTTCGGAGCCCCTGGGAGCCCAGTCACAATGGCCGTCCGGAAGCTGTAGCAGCTGCGTGTGTGAGGGAAATGAATGCCCAGACACAAGGCGCAGCCCTGGCTCCTTGGCCACCTGGGCTGCGGTTCCATTCAGGGCTGCACAGCCATTCGTGGGCAGCATTGTAAACAAGCATGGACTGGGGTGAACCGCCCTCCTTACCCTGAACAAATGAAGAATTCCTTCACTCGGGGTTTCCAGCAGCCTGGTCTCCAAACTGCACGCAGCTTAGCAGCAACTACCTCTCAAGACACTGGGATGAGAAATAAGGCCCTTCTGTTAAGTCTACAGCTACTCTTAATGAGTATGCTGTGCATGCAAAATATTAACCTAATTTCTTTACTAAATCCATTCTGCCCTGATTTCATTTATTTATTTATTTGAAGACAGAGAGAGAGAGAGAAAGACAGCACAAAGCAATAATAGTTCAGACTAGAAAATGGCTGGATATGATTAAAGACATGGGCCAGCTTCTGGAGATTTTCCAAGTGTGGCTTTCCCCCTACTACGTAACAGTAAGCAGATACCCTTCTTAATTTACAGTGGGTTAGCTGATAATGATATCAGCTGATGCAGAAAAATTAAAAAGTGTTCAGGTACTTATTTGTGAACTCATACGGCAGCGCCTGCTGGTCTCATACCCCTTTTGTTTTCCGGGAGTGGAAAGCTAGCCATCTTTTCCTTGAAACCCAAGTGAACTAGGTATTGGATGCAGACTTGTGCAGTCTCTGAAGATGCATATTTATCACAGAAATCTGACTAGTTTATATGATGCTGCAGGAACTTTCCATTCAGATAGTCAAGCAAGTGTTCCAGTGAAATTATTGGAATAATTCAATTGATTATAAAAAGGGACCTCCACACCTACTCCTTTTCAGAGGGTGCCTGTCAGCAGGCTGCTGATGACATTAATGTATATCAGGAGAAGGTTCCTGGAAGCAAATTCCTCTTGTTGGTGCCCAGGGCCACTTCATAACGTGAATCCTGATGTATAGCTGTGCTATAATACAGGGTCAGTGATGCTAATCTGACATCTTCACTCCAGCTAGACATGGTCATCATATAGCTTTCTTTCCCTGGAACATCTGCGTGGCTTATTGCCTACATAAAACCATGGGACTTGTATGCCTACCCGTTGTTATGTCTATGTCATCTTTCCAACTGGACCATAATGGTGAGTACAGCTTCTTAGGCTTTTTTAAAATTTCCCACAGGCTGGCACATGGTCTTACAAATGGTATGCAATAAAAATAGGAATTGCTTGGTTATTTTTGATGATAATTCTATGTCTTCATTTATGGATCTCGACATGCTTTTCCATCATCCTCTCTCAAGGTCCTAAATATACTGCACATATCTACTCCCCTTACACAACAATACCTTCCCAGAGCAGGCACCCTGACAAGACTGAGTGGCTTTCAAAATTCCCCATCCATCCCTTGCCCTTGGGATTTTCAGGTCTTTTCCTTGCAGCATTGACCAGGTACTTGCATCCTGTTCTAGAATCTCAGGGTCTAAACCCTGAGTTTCTCCAGGCCCAGTCTGGGGCATGGAGTGACGTGGAGCAGTAGGGGGAAGAGGAAGGATGGAGTGGAGACACATCTCTCCATACTGTTCTCTGTTGCTGCTGACACTGGGCAGCTCCCCCACTCCACCCCTCATACAGCTGCCAGCCGTCTCCCTCCACCACAGCGTGTTTTCGTGAGCACTGGACATCAAACACAGTCTGTGCGCTGTGCTCAGCTCTGGACGCACTGAGGTACTCACTCCACCCCATTGAGGTACCTACTCCACCCACCAAGTTTAAACAGAAAAAGCACTCTCACATGAATTCATTTGACATAGATTTGTCTTTTTGAAATGAAGGTAAAGCCTTTTGTAGTCCTTTAAATTATGGGGCTGATCCTTTCAGTTTGCATTAGTCTTTCTTGGATTTAGAAAATTAAAAAGAAAAAAGAGGAAGCAGGAGAGAATTATTTCAGGTAATATCTCTAAGGGACAGTATGTGTTATTGCTCCTGGAATTGAAAAACGTGGCTTGGGGAAATGGCAGTGCTGCGCTGGCCACTGGGAAAGAACCTGGCCCGTGTGTCCACTGCTCCTCCACTGCGCGTTGGAAACTTGCCCTGCTGTTTCTTCCAAAGATATCCCATTTTTCCAGTATTTTTATTATCCCCCTCCCTTGGCTACTGTCTCTCAGCATATTCAACACGTTGTTCTTGCAGTATCTCTAAAAAGCTACCAGTCTAACTAAAAACATAAGACCCCTTTTAATCCACAGACCTCCTCATTCAGCAAGCCTCTTTCACTACCACCCAAACTCTCTTCCTTCTTAGCCGAGCTTCACAACAAATGATCATTTCCTCCCCTCACATTTACTCCTCAACCCATTGCAATGTATTCAGCAAACACTGTTTCTTTAGTGGATCACCTAATGTTTGCTGGGACTAAAGTGAAGTGCATGACAGAAGAGTCTCACTCCATTAAAACAAGTTCTCATCAACCTCATTGCCAACTCCAAAGAACATTGTTTGGTCCTTAACCTGTAGCACTTAAAGGTTTCAACACAATTCAACTATCTGCTTGGCACTGTGGTGGGGACACAACAAACTCAATTGCTTGAGTGATCTCTGAGTGAGGGCGCTAGCATTTTCGAGGAGGCTGACCCACGAGCCTGGGCTTATCGCAGCATGGTGAGCATACAGTGCAGCAGACAGTTGAAAGCATGAGCTCTAGACAACACTGCCTGGCTGACAGGCCCGGCACCACTCACTGGGCAGCTGGCTGAGCCTGCCCAGTGCTCACTTTCTGTAGTTATAAGATGCAGATAATAAGATCCACCTCATCAGAGTTTTGCAAGGACTAAATGAGATGATGCAAGTTACATTTGCTTAATATTTGCTATGATAGTTATGGCTCCAAGCCATGAGAGAGTTTTATACAAAGTGCCATGGGAGAAAAAATGGCGGGTATTTGGCCCAGTTGGGAGAAATCATTGAAAGCTTCCTGAAGGAAGTGATAGTTAAACTGAACCTTGAAGGTTGAGTTAAAGGCAGTCAGGTGATTTAAAATGGGAAAGACATTTCCAGCAGAGAGGCAACAGAAGCCAAAATACTGGGGCAAGAATCCGTATGAGATGTGAAGAAAATGAACCAAAAGAGGAGAGGTAAGAACTGAAGCTGGATGGAACGGTTGGGTCATGAGGCAGTAAGTAGTCGCTGAAGTATATGCAGGACAGTGGGATTGTCAGATGTGTCTTTCCATGCAGGATGAAGGATGACTTCAAGGTGGTCCAGAGCACCAGTAGCTAGATGAGTCAGGAATTGATTATAGAAGAAATGGTAAGGGCCATGCATAGTAGCGGTGAGAATGGAAAGAGGCAATGAATCCTCGAGTCTGTCTACTCTTTAGCTCTCAAGTCTACATCCTTTTTTCTGCCTAAGTATCACTATTTTACTGTCTTTCTTCTGGATTCCTAAAGCCATCCCTTAGATGGCCTTGCCCTTTATGCTTACTGAAACCATCACATCTTTCTAAATACAAAATCCCATCTCTTCAGTAGGCCCCCATCACCAGCAGCGGCAGCTTTCAGACCTGTTTGATCAGGACTGAAATTCTGCAAAACTTACCTGTGCATGTGTGATTTTATACTATATAGAGCTATGTAACCGAAATAACTGGTTCTGTCCAAAAATGTACCCTTTCTACATGAAATATGCTGACATTTTTTATTCTAGACTATTCCTTTAAATTGCTGTTGGCAACCCACTGACTTGATCTCATGATCCACTAATGGGTGCCACCCAAACTGAAGAACATCTCTAAATGGTCGAATCTAAATTTCTTGCCCTGGGATACCAAGTCCCCTAGGATTTGAATTCTCATCTCCCGTTGGGCCCCCAGTGCACCCAGGACCCCTACAAAGTCATTTGATTTGTGATGTCTTAAAAACTGTTCTCCTACATCTTTGGCTGTGTTCAAACTCTTCCCTCTGGCCCACATTGTCCATCCAGGAACTGCTCCTAGGAATCACACACTTGGGACAGTCTCCCATCACCTCATCACACTTTGAAGACTCATTGTGGCATTTATTTGTTTAAATGGAAACACATTTGCTCTGATTTACTTGCTTATTTTCTCTATTACAATGTGAGTGTCACAAAGATACTTTTGCTGTCACATTTTATTAATAGGACATTTACAAAGTCTCTTCTGTCTGTTCCTTCTTTTTAACTTCTCCCCTCCCTGTTTCCTGTCTGCCTTTACTTTGTACTGCAGCTCCCAAGAACAGAAGCTCACTCTTACACCCCCAGAGCTTCTCACAGCTCCCAGCAGAGAGTAAGTGATGAAGACGTTCTTGATGATTGCTTTAAAGCCAGGCACTGTGCAAGACACGGGGAACAAAAATAAGAAGGAATCGTCCTTCTTATTGTCCCTTGCATGTATGGCAAGACAGAAAGCCAAAGGGGCAAGGGGGTCAGATATCGAAGGGACTGGAATGCCTGAATGCTGAAATGTCATCCTTCTCTCACAGGGAGGGAACACTTAAGAATTTTATTTTAAACTGGAGAGTGGTATGATTGGATTTGCTATATTCTGATGAATTACAGTATAGTAGGTCCAGGGGAAAGGCATCCTAGCTATAGGAATGAGCACTGTGCACAAAAGAGGGCTTTAAGAATGCACATCTCCTGCATTTGTAAACCTAGGGGACCTTTTAAAACATGAGGCCAGAGGCTTTAAAAAGATTTTTTTTTTCAAGCTCTGTGTGACCTGGATGAAGATCAAAGGAAGCTCAGTGGAGCATGGAATGAATGGGGTCTTGGAGGTCTAGGAGGCCAGCCGGGTGAGTAGGAGGACCCTGGGACCCAGCAGCAGGCACTGGTCGGGGGAGTTACCTCTGTATTTAACACGGGGTGGACGTGTCATTCTGCAGCCTCTGTTGGAGCCCCACAGTACGGTCCTTCGGACACCATCTCCTTCCTTTCTCCATCCTCTCCCCTCCCCAAAGTCAGGTCAGGGCTCCATTACTTCATGTAGCTGTTAATTTCTATAGAAATCTAGGTACATTTTAGGTTACCAAACTGCGTTATTGCAAGGTTAGGTGATTATTCCATAAGTGATTTGGATTTCCTCACGATATACTGAACAAAAAAATCATTTACGATATAACAATTTTCTACAGACATGAAGAGGAACTGGAGTGAGGGACTGGATTCTAGTTCTAGCTTTTCAACCACCTTGAGCAAGTCACTTAACCCATTCGTACATCGGGGTCCTCGTCTGTGAAATGAAGGGCTTGGGGCTGCTAAGCTCTGCAGTCCTCTCCAGCCCTGTCCCAGATTCAAGGCTATTTAGTCACTGGAGTTCTGCTAATATGATTTGGATGCCCCTCCGTCTACAGTGTGCAGCACTCAGCACGGGTTCATTGAATGAAAAAACGATCGTTAACATTTGCTTTACCCAGTAACGCACTACTGTAACTTCATGTCACCTCCATTAAAAAAACTGGGAAAAAAACAAAACAAAACAAAACAAAAAACAAAACCAACCATAAGGCCTTTAAAGTACTTTTATGGTGGTTAGAAAATCCATTTAAATTTCAGTGGAAAAAAAAGACTGAATGCAAGTCTTAGTATTCAAACTGTGTGCATTACTTAATTAAATTGAAAGTGTTAACTGAAAGGGAAGATGATTAACACCCAAAATGGAGCTTATTACTACTCCCTGGTGTCTCTGCTTCTCCGCTGAGTCCTCTTATCCAAGAAGCTGCACGGCACACTCAGTTTCAATTTCATGCAAAACCAGTTCTCCTCCAAATGATGCTGTGCTGCCTTGGTAATTTAGGTTTCTATTTTGGTATTCTATTTTTTTCTCACTTCATATTTTATAAAAGAAAATGGTAAGCCTTAATTGTTCCCTGAAAACAAGAGAGCCAAAGCTAATAAATAGATATTTACTAAGTACCTATTGTGTCCAAGAATTGTGTGAGGTGCTAGAAATGTGGAAGATGGGAGGATATATTGAGAATGAGTTGCAGATGTTTGAAGGTCCCCCAGAACTGCTGAAATTGGAAAACTCACTGAGACTTTGGGACAATTAAGACAGAGAAAAATGACTGGTAATACAAATCTGCATAAGTGGAGAAGGAAAAAGGATCTTCTTCAGGAAAGATGCATTTTTTTTGTAATTAAAAAATGGTAAAAATATTAAAGATATTGGGTCAGAAATGAAGAAAGGTCCTGGCAACATTAGCCCTGGTGACCTCACTCCCTTCAGATCCAGTGTGACCTGCCCATGGATATCAATACCGTACCTCATAAGCTACTTGTGAAAGAAAGCACACAGGACACCCATTTATTGGATTACATTAACACGGTCCTCATTAAACTCCCCAAAGAAACAGCAGGCCCTTTAGCTCAATGGGGAGAGCTTCACAGAAAACACTGTGCACAAAAAGGTGATTTATAGAAACCACTGATCATCATGCTGTGCCAATCTTTTACTATAAAACCAACATGCAGGTGAGTCAGGTGCTGAGTTCATGCACAAATTTGGAATCCACAGATGTTCAGTAAGTACTAGTCACAATCTTGTAAGCAAGGATATCAACATTCAGCCTTGCTTGGAAAGTCTGGTGTTGGGTACATTCATTGTTTTGTCATCCTGGCACCCCTTCCCCTCTTTATAGTAAAAGCAGCCCTCATCCCATCCCACCTCCGCTTTCTCATTTGGAAACTGCTCATCCCAAATACTACAATTTTGGGGACCTGCCATGGACAGTCCATGGATGCCTGTACAGGATAGTTATGTCATTGAGGCAAAGTCAGTTATAAAACCCACCATGACCACTGTGGCTCTGTTGGTTGGGCATCATCCCACAAAGCAAAAGGTTGCTGGTTCAATTCTTGGCCAGGGTACGTGCCTGGGTTGGCGGTTCAGTCCCCAGTTGGGGCACATACAGGAAGTAACCGAGTGACATTTCTTTCCCACATTGACATTTCCCTCTCTTTCTCCCTCCCTTCCCCTCTCTGTAAAAATAAATAAAATCTTTAAAAAATAAAATCCCATGCCTCTGGCCATGGGGGTTAGTCCAAGGGTTGGCATGTGACCCAACTGGAGCCCAAAAGAATCCTTCTCTGTGATCTTTATTTTTTAATTTTTTTATTTTTGCTCTGAAGCTGGGAGGTAGTGTTCTCTGTCCTTCTGAATTGCAAGCTGGAGGGATGTGCCCTGAGGAAATACCAGCAGCAGCACATCTATTTTCATGTGGAAGAACCTGAGATGGAAGTTCACCTAGTGAGAGCAGAAGTGAGAGGCAGAGAGATACATTGAACCCAGATTTCAGTATGTGCTTTAAAGTGTGGGCCAAAGTGTAGTTAGATGCAAAGAATGAAATTACATGGGAAACAAGTTGCTTTTAGGTAGATACACTAATTCAAAATATTTTGCAAGCTGAATAGTGGGGGCACTGCGCACAGATGTTGACCTGGGGCGGTGTCCCTGAGGGTTTCTGCCGTGCCAAGCATTAGCCCCTTCGCTTGCTGGATTGTGCAGAGTTCTTCAAGAGACCTTTGGGGAGGGCAGAAATGCCACATGGAAACATTTCAATATTTTAAAATCAGTATGACTTAGCATGTATACCAACTAGATGTCATCTCTGATTTAGGGAACAAACAGATGGAATTGGAGCTATTCTTCGTGAAAATCACAGAGAAGACTGTGTGATATAGTTTGCACATGGCTATTCAAAAAATCTTTTAAAAATCAAATTACTTGAACTCAAATTACTCTGACAGGTCTGGATCTTAGAGTTTTTATTTATATCCTAAATTGATGATGACCAAGATTCCATTTCTTTCGACAATCCAGCTGCCCCTGAACAGTCCACCAAGTGCCAGAAGTTAATAAAGAGAGTAGAAAAAAACTCACTTGTCCATATGCAGGCTTAAGCAAAATAAGAACTTAAATGTTATAATAACTACAAGGCAAATCCTCTGAGCCTAGGAAACTAATACTAATAAAAATAGGGAAGATTTTAAAAAATATATGGATTAAAATTTCTTGGATTTTTGTGGGTACTTTGGCTAATAAATCCACTAAAAGAAAACCAAACAAAAACTTAGAGTACTAGTGAAAACAAGGAATTTTGCTTCAGGCCTGTTATAGTGAACTGAATAGTAAAGAGAAGCTACTGAATGAATGAAGGCCTATGATGGGCACACAACAGTTCAGTAGCCCGGTTTCTCCTCTCGGCCCCATAGGGAACATTCCTTAGGAGCCCAAGAGTCACAGGTTAAGTGGTTATTCGACACCACTGCAGTAGTCTTCCTCCTCATTTCCCTTCCTTCCCTCACCCCCTTCCAATGCACCCTACACTTTGCTGCTAGATCTTCCCAAAACCTTGCTTTGATGATATTATTAATATTTCCTTGTTTTGTATCTTCAATGACTCTTCACTGTCTACCCAGTAAGGGCTAAGACACTTTTTTTTTTTTTTTTAGTATTTTACCTTAACTCTCTTCATTCTCTGGCCCTAGCACAATTTACCATCCTATTCCCCCTGACTTACCTACCTTTGTGCCATACACTATCCAAAACAAATTATTTGCTCGTTTTTTTTTTTCCTAACAATTTCTACACTTTTCAACCTTTGAGTCTCGTTGTTCATGTGTTCTTGTCAATGAAGGTGTTCTTTATTCCTTACCTCATCCCAGTTTAGCTCTGCCAAATCTTACCCAGACTTCAGTGGCCCTCAATCGTCTTCACGAATGTCCATTACAACTCCCTGAAGTAGGAGAGTTGTAATGAACCTTGAACCTTCATTTCACTTCATACTACTCATGTAAATGTATCATATTCCACAGCACCAAAACTCGTGCAATCTTAAATGATCCCAGCTAGTAATGATATTTGTTGAATGAAAAGATAGGTAAATGAATGGATAGATGTCTTGTGTTGGTAATTTAGCTTCTTAATTTGTGTCCCTTACTAAATTGTAAATTCTTTATGGATAAAGATTTCACTTTGCACATGTTTGTGTCACTTGTCACTCCAAACAGTGTCTTGCATGGGTCAAGCTGAGTAAATATTTGTTGTATGTGTTGCTAAGTGTGCATCTGTCATCCCATGGGATCTGAATGAAGTAGCAGACCCAATCTTTGGAAATTTCACAACCTCATTTCTTGTTTCCGATTCTGGATGATGCTGGATTTTTAAGTTCCTGATCCAATTTTTTTTATCTACCTACCCGTTCATCGTTTTAGCTTTTGTTCATTTTGGCGTTTATCTTTGTATCCTAGTACTATTATAAAATGTGATTTCAAATTGCTTTTACCACTTATTAGATGCATGACCCTGAGCAACTAGCTTAACTTCTGAGTGTTTTCTCAGTCAGTAACAGGTCATGATCACAACTATGGGAGGTAACCTCCCAAAAAACTGGAATTATCTTCTGCAGGGAAGGCCCCTTGTAGTACAGGCTTCCTGTGCTAGGTGGGTGTTCTAGGAGCCCATCTGTACCAGTGTACCAGTGTACCAGTGTACCAGTGTACCAGTGTACCTGGCATTGTGTGAGAGGCTTTAGTAAATTCTTTTTGAAGACCCTTCCAACACATTTGTCCATTTTATGATGGGTGATTTATGAGTTCACCTGCCCACACTGCGCTGAGCGTTCAGCAGTTTTTGACCAGAAATAGCATGACCTTTGTGTCCTATCCTTCCTATTCATCTGGTCTTACCCAGGGTGAACTTTCTTTTTGTTTTCCCAGATGATGGAACACCTCAAAGGGAAATGTTTTGCCCATATGGAAGAGGTGAAACAAAAAATGGCAGAAGCACTAAAAAGCATCAAAATTGACAAGTTCAAAAACTGTTTTGAGCAGTGGAAAAAAGTCTCAATAGGTGTATTGCATCAAATGGAGAGTACTTTGAAAGTGACTAAAGTTTAAATATGTGACAATAAATACACAATTTTTAATAAATACACTCTGTTTTTTGGGGTCCCCCCAGGTATCTAACAAGTGGGGAAGATTAGATGGTAGATAAGAAGATGTGAGTCCTCTGTAAGCATATAAAATAAATAAACATATATAAAGATACCTAGCTCTCCAAAAGTAATCTTGACTATCAGAAGAGACAGAAAGATTTTAGTCCCTAGACGGACTTTATAGAAAGTTTCAAGCACTTGGTAAGTATGGGCACAGAGAAGTCAAGATCTTTATGATTTTGTTCAATATCGACATACTATAATCTCATGTATAATTTGTACTAGGAAAATCACTCACATGCTAATAATGTTTAATTATGTACTTGAGCTTTTTTACACTTAAAATACAACAGATCAACTCACAAATTATTCTCCTCCTAACTGTAGAATGACAGAGACTAGCTTAAAGTCAGTTCAAGTAGAAAAGTCCCACGAGTTTTAGTTCACTCTGAACCTTATAGGAATAGTCTAATCCAACTTCTGGATTATTGGATGAGGCTATATCAGTAGAACCACTGATGTAAAAACAAAGGAGGTGACACACTGATCTCTGTCCTGTTAAATTAAATCTGGAGCGCTGGTTCATACTTGTTCTGATTTTAATAGGGGTATTGACAAACTAAGGAACACTCAAACCAAGAACAGGTAGACTGGGAAAGGAGATTGTCATGGTTAGTTACACGTAGTATCAACTTGGTGAATCTCTAGTACCTAGTTATTAAATACTAATCAATGTATTGCTATGAAGGAATTTGTAGATGTGATCAACCTCTGCAATCAGTTGACTTTAACTAAGAGAGCTCTCTATAATCTGGGTGGGATCCAATCCTTTGAAAGGCTTTAGGAAAAAAACCAAGATTTCCCTAAGAAGAAATTCTTCCTCAATATTGCAGCATCTACCTTCTGGTCTGCCTTATGCATTTCAGACTTGCCATTTCCGCAGTCCCATGAGCCAATTCATTGAAATAACTTTCTTCATGTATATCTCCTAATGGTTCTGCTTCTCTGGAGAACTCTGCTACAGAGATCAAACAAGAAATATAGAGATGAAAAACTTAGGAAGGCCATGGACACAGCTTTGCAGTATGTGAATAGCTATTATGTGAAGAATGAACCAATGGGTGGAGGTCACAGCAAGGCATATTTGGGCCTCCCAGGTACAAAAGTGAAATGGGGTTTTCTTTTAGAAAAGGCAACTTCCCTACAGAGAACACATTAAAGGTGAAGTCTGACAACCTTTCACACCATGAGGGCATGCTAAAATAATGCTTTTTTTTTTGTCCTAAGCATTAGATGAGTCCCTTCCTTATAACACTTTAAATTTTATTTGTTCTCATAACTCTTCTTCCCTGAACTTTACTTTGGCTTTTATAAAAACTACTTCTAATCTGTGAATCATTGTATTAAGCCCCAAGACTCTTAGATGCGTATTCATTAACATTCACACAAACATGGTTCTCATTTCGTAGAAGATAGAGCTGATGCCTTCCTGATATCACCCAGTCATTCTGGGATAAGTCAGGACTTGGATAAAGATAGCAGGTTCATAAAATTTCAGCCAGTGTTTTTCTTACCAGACAAGGTGGCATCTCTCAACCCAGTGGCTTTAGTGATGCACAATTTCCATATATTTTTGTGAGACTGTAGCAAACAGAATAAAACAAAACAAAATTCTGTGCTAGATGAGCCTAGAATCAAGAACCGAATTTTTAAAGACTATCTTTGAAATGTGCCAATGACATTATGTTGTAATGCCTAACGCTACTACTGTCTGCATCTCTCAAAACGTCTGAGTGAATCTTATGAAAATTACCTCATAGCTGGCAGGTGACTTAGAAATCAGCCAACTGTGCCTGTGAAATATGCGCTTTAACTCTACCGTATGCACCCAACTCTGGTGCCATCAGGCAAGCATGTACTCGCGGAGGGCTTCTCCCTTAAATTTTACCTCCCCCCATGAACACTTCATGCAATCACTTGCTCTCATTATTTTTCTTCTCTTCAGCAACTTTGGCTGAAATATGAAGCCAATATAAAATATAATTACAATATAATAATCATCCCTTGCCACTAGAGATGAATATAGTGGATTTCCTCATTTAAAATGAGACACCTTTTAACTCTAATCATTAGTTCTTAGATGAAAATTATACCTGTTTTAAGTCATTGCGTCTAGTTAGCTTGGAGGATTTTTGTGTTCTAATACTGGTTAACTTAATCTTGTTTCTGCTTTCTTTTATTTCACTAAATTATACACAATTATATTGTTCAGTAAGATACAGATTTTGACATATTTTAAAAATAAATTAAAAGGGGAAACGTGTTGTTCTATATAAATCTGAAAAGAAATAATAGACCTCAGAATTGAATATATTTCTCATTACTTTTCAGATCCTAAAATCTCCATGGTGCTCTTAATTATTTAATATTTCTCATTTTCCTGGAAATGAAGAAATGTTTAACAAATATATTTTAAAATCTGCAAAGATGGTCTGTCATGAAAAATATTGTTTTTAGTTCTTGACTAAAAGAAAAGTTCATTCATTTAGAATTTGAAGTTATTGTAAAATTGAAGTTCAACTGATACTAATTTTTTAGTTAACCCAGGTTTTTCAAACATATTTCATAATTTTATATATAATAGCTTCTTAAAAAGAAAGCATATTTCAGAATTGTAGTTAAACGATCAATTCAGTTTACAGCTTATAAATAGGCAACCATAAAGACATTGACTGTTTTTTTCAAATTCAATTTTCACAGAAGTTCTTGCTTTCCTCTCCAGGACTAGGACATTTATGAGAGAAAAAGAAATGATGGTCTTATTCTCAGCAGATCAGGAATTTCAACTGGGGTCACCTAGGTTGCCTCTAGGTAAAACTGCGAGCCGACAGTTTGCCCTTGGCTCTCCGCAGATGTCAGAGATAGCGCCTGGGGCTGCCTGAGGCCCTGAGCCAGGGCCTCTACCTCCACCCACGGTCGGAAAGGCCAGCTCCAACTCCAGCCCTGCCCCCCAACATTACCCGAAGGTCCACCTTAGGGCAGTGGGCTTTCACAAAGGGCTGATGGTCATTTGTACAGCAAAGGCCGGGGGAGCTGGGGGAGGGGTCTATAGGGGGTGTAATCTATAGGGGCATGGTCAGCAGGGAGTCAATGGTCTGGTGGGTCTGGGCCTGGGCTCCAATCACACTGCCCCAAAAGGCCAACCAAGGAGGCATTACAGGAACTGGGACCAAAGGAACCCCTGTTGCCCTGGCCCTAAGGGCAATGTCAATGCCAGGGCTCCTTCCCACTTCAAGGGCCACCCCCCACCGCCATTGCTCTCAAGTCCCACTAGGCCAGTGGCCTCAAACCTAAGCCTTCATCAGAATCACATGGACAGCTTGTTAAAACAAAGATTTCTAGTCCCCCACCTCCAGAGTTTCTCATTCGGTAGCTCTGAGGTGGTAGCAGGCTTTGCATTTCCCTGAGTTTCTAGGAGAAGCTGATGCTGCTGTTCCCGGGACCCCAACTTTAAGAACCACTGCTCTGGGCCTTGTGGAGTTCTTGCTTTTCCCCCGTGTCTCCCCTCCTCTTCCCTCAAGTCAAGGAAGAGTTTTTGTAGACTTGGTATTCTCTCTTCCCTCACAATGAAAGCATTTTTTTCTCCTTCCCACAAGCGAAGTTGCCAGTACTTTCCAAAGTGACTGTTTACTAACCTCATTAGCTCATTTGACTATGTCTCAGCTCTCAGGAGCCTATTGGTACAAACAAGGTCAGCCTAAGGGTAACAGCCAAATTATGCCTCTTAGTCGCAGTCTGCCTTCAGAGTGTGCCCAGACATAAATCCAGTTTTGTGTCTGTGTGTATGTGTGGTCTCTAACCTCATCTCTGCCTCCAGCTTTGCTCGTGGTTTCTGGGTTTCTCACAGTCACCTTTGCCCATGGTTACCTGGCTCGGTGTTGATACTGGCACAAGGGGGCAAGAATGGGGTCAGAATGTCAGGGTGGGGTGGTGGAAAACACCTCTCTGCTCAGCTTTCTGTCTCCTTCGGTCTTTACCAGAACCCAAGTGGCTCAATTCATGAGCAGAGTTTCCAAGCCACTGGAAAACACTGCCCATCAGGGTCTCATCCTGACAACCTCTACCCCTGTACACCACCCCTGTGCAAGTACATCCCTGAGGTGGACAGGGAAAAAGGTGCTATGCATTCCCTCCCAACTCTTCACCTTCTCCATTCTCAGGGGCCTGCACCCTCCCAATCCCTCTCTTATTCCTTACAGCGCCTTCTCCCTCCTTCAGTTAAAACAAAAAGCACACATGCATGTCATTTTGCATAAATAGATATATACTGAGCAATTCTCTCCCAATTCCATAGATGGATGAAGATTTCCATTTGGGGGTTCATCTGGGTCATTGTACTATATTGTCAATGCAAATTCATTTCTTCATATGTTTGAACTTTCTTGAAGCCTGTTATTTGTTAGGAGTTTGTAGAAGCAAAAAAATATATGGTTATAGTGAAAAAGCATTATTGTTGGCACTTGGCAGGATGGGATTCTAATTCTAATTCTAACTCTAGCTCTAACCTCGGTCATGTTACTAAACTTTCTGAACTTCAAGGTCCTTATGTACTAACTGAGGTTATTGTCTAATGGCAGGACTATTGCAGGGACCAAATAAAACATGTGACAGTTACTATGCATCTAATTGATACTACTTTCTTACTTCCCTCCTTTTATCTGGATTAAGGATTAGATTTAAGAACTCTGGGCTCTATGGCTTGTGTGCTCTTATATATGCAAACTCTCCTCCACCCAGTGAGACTACTATTTTTTCCTAATAATTATCATTATCATCATGATCATTATCATCATCAGACAACTATTTCTAGAACAGAATAGTTATTGTTAGGATGAAGATAACATTTGCGAAAACACTTTGTAAACTGTAAAAGTCTATACAAATGTACATTATTACTAAAGGCTACACTGATTTGCCACAAGGCTGTCATGCTGGCTACCATATACACTAAAATCCAAATGATGGATTAGGAGGTTGTTTTGTTGTCTTTGGATATTTGGTGCCATATATGCATATAATCAGTGACTATGCACAATGTCATAAATTTCTGAAGGATGGAATTTCTGAGGTTATAGAACCTGAGTTTGATATTTCTTCTCCATTCTAGATTCACAAATGTTCAGTACTCAATAAAATAAGGACCCTTATTTCAATAAAAATGAAGTCAAATTTCTATTATTGTGTCCAACAATAATGTCCCAATACATTAAAAGCAGCTTTCATTTTTGAAGGTCTGCTGTGTCCAAGACATTATGCAATTGTCACCCCTTACGCATAATGCCCCACAAGGTTAATATCATCATCATTTTATAGATAAAAAATACTGAGGCTCAGAGAAGTCACAGACTTGCCTAAAGTCACACAGCAAGGGAGAGGGAGAATCCAGGTCTGATTCCCTTCAGAGTTCTATCTACTCCCTCCTGCTCCCTCTCCAAAAAATGTATGGAATCTCAACAACAAATTTCCAAGCACATTTTAATTCTAGCACCCATCACATACAGAGTAGTTGATATCATTAAAAAAATCATTTCTACCAAACAGCTATTTGAGCTTAGGAATAAACAGAAACGGTATTCCCATAAGTAGGTATGACACAGTTTACTAGAGAGGAGCTTATTAGTTGAGTGTCAGCCACTCCCTCTGCTCCTGCTCAGGAAAAAACAGTTACGTGACTTTGTCACACTGGCCACAGACAGCTGCACCCGAGCCAGGCACCTGCTGGCACTGGAGCAACCTGCTGTAGGCTGCTGTTGCCGTGAGAGGGACTAGTAAGAGAATTCCTTCTGTGCTTGATCTTCGGCAGCAATCCAACAGCCCTCTGAGGGGAGTATGACTGTGAGATGCGCAGAGAGAACCCTTGGTTGGGAGAAGGGTGGAGGGAGAGATGAACATAGATAAGCAGCAGGCCACTCAAGGGTCAGTGAGGGACAGGTTTGGTTGAAGCAGAAGGCTCTTAGGACAAGAGAGTAACAGAAAATGAACCTGGAGGGAAGTCTGAAACTAAACATCTTTCCTAGGTATAAAATTTTATTTCCTCAGAATTAATTTCTAATTGGCAAAGAGGTTTCTCCTACCATTTTATGATTAGAAATATGTTTGTTCGTCCTCAAAGGCCCCTTAACAAAAAGGAGATTGTATATGAAAGGTCACCAAGGGGGAGCCTCTGGGAACCCTAAGGAGAAAGTCAGTCCAAACAAAACAATCCATAACATTACAGATGTGGTACTGGGAAGTCCTAAATACTTTTCTCTCCTACCAGAAATCTTTGCTATCCTAATAATTTTTCCTCTGTGTTATGTTTTCTGTACATTTCATAATTTTCCTTGGTCTATGTGTCATCATCAAAGAGGACCAAGTCAACACCAGAAAACATCCATTAGCAGGAAACCACAGTTTATTCCATCACTCATGAGTTATCATTTGTAATAATCAGTGTCAACTTAGCTATAGCAACAGATGTTAAAACACACAGAGGAACTACAAAGGTTCCTTTTATGTCAGTTTAATTTAAACCTTCGCCTCAGACTTTTTTCCACAGATACAGCAAGAAACCACAAGGATCCTCCTGTCCCAGTATCTCTACCACAGTCTGCAGTAGAAGTTCTTGTTTTGGAAACAGAGCCACCTTCTGAATCAGCAGTCAGGGCCCCTCGGTCTGCCACGGCCAGGCCACCTGTTTCATACATTAGCCTCCTAGGGCCCAGGGAGAAACGTGTTCCCCTCCTCCACCCATGGTCTTCACTGTGGGGTTCTGGCTATACATTTCAGGCACACAGTAGTGTACTAAAACTGTAAAGTCCTTTTTCAAAAACCTTGAAAGAATGGCAATAAATTTAAGCAGCATTTACTGAGTCTTTACTGTGGACGAGTTAGTGTGTTTCTTAGGGAGATAAATGTGTGCACAATTGAATAAACATTCACTATTCAGGAAGGGTATAATCCAGAAGGGTGTTTCCAATAGAAATATAATGTGGGCCACATATACAATTTTACATGTTCTACTAGGCACATTAAGTAAAAGTAAAGATGAAGTTAATGTTCATAATATAATTTGTTTAACCCAGTGTACCTAAACTATGTTTATTTCAAAATGTAATCAATATAAAATTATCAGTGAGGGATTTTTGTATTAATTGTTTTCATAGTAAGTCCTTAAACTCTAGCTTGCACTTTACACTTATAGCACATCTCAATTCAGACCAGCCACCCTTCAGTCAATAATTTCACACATACTGTGCACTCAATTGCCCCATTGAGCTAGGAGTTACCATATTAGACCCTCTACATCTAGTACTTAAAAGAGCTAAGGACGTACGTGACTGCAATAAAAGTTACATTTGGTTTAGGAAGAGGAGGAGATGCTCCGTGGAAGAGATGACATTTGAAGTTGGTGTTCTAAAAACTGGTTGTAAGTTGGAGACATGAAGAGTATAGTTCATGCTGAAGGAACTGTAGAAGCAACAGCTTGGGGGAGAAAAATCACAGGGAATTGCAGCTCCATTCAATAAATGCATCTTTTCATTGTGTTTAAGTTAATGACTGAACTTTTTAAGGAGATCTATGAGGTCCTATCAAGTTTTTCTACTTTACTGTCTAAAATTATCCCCTGTATTCAGTCTCTCTGCTTAAGTCACATGGTCTACATGCCACCTCTCATAAACTTCCCCCTTTCCTCCTGAGTTACAAGAAGGGCCCTGCCTGGAACTTAATCAGAGTGGCGCATCATTGCTCCTAGCATGCAGCAGAGTGCTCAGCAGAAAGTCAGTCTGAAGGAGCAAATGAATGATTGCAGGGAACATGTGGGGAGGAAGAAGTTGGGAAGGTGAGAAAGGTCCTTTTGCTAGGGCCTTGGGCTCTAGCTTCAGGGTTTGTACTGGATTCTGTGAGCAAGCCAGTGTGCACCTGTCAGTGTATATTAAATGTTTATCTGCAGCTCAGCTTGTGGGGGATGGTTTGAAGTAAAGAGAGAACGGTGGAGGGGAGCTCTGTTAGGACCTTTCTGAAGGAGCTGAATGAGAATTCATCTGGTCCTTCTGTAGGAGAGTGGTGGCTGTAAGCATTAGGTCTGAATTACAGCAGGGGAGCCAGTCACTTCACAGAAATTGCACACTCTTCGACAAGAACTTCTGCCATTGTCCAGATGCAGCAAGTGAGACTCAGCTCAATGAAATTACTTAAAAAAAAAAAATTAAAAGTTAAAGAGTTCATTGCTCTGCACAAATGGAGTTCATTAGGAACAAGAAGCCTACAAATAGGGTCTATACTATAGAAAAAAAGAATCATTTTATAAACATATTAAGTATTAAACACACACAAGTGGGGAAAAAAGATGAAAGGGATCCCAAATGAAAGAAACAGCTTTAGAAAGTTTTCAACATTAGACATAACAGATGTTCAAACACAGAAGCTGGTCACATAGTACTCAGTCAAGGGTTCTGATTCAGCAGTCACTTAAATGTTTCTAATGTCTGCAAATGTGAGGAATACTCCCAGTATATCTGCACAATGATGGAAATGTCAGCGGGTCCCCATTCAACAGAATTTATCTAAAAAGCCCAAAAGAGGGAACTTAAATGACAGCTCCATGATTAGGAAGCTTCTTCTCTAAGTCACATGTTGTTTTAATAATTAGATGACTCACTTGTTTCTAGGCAGTGTTCTCTGCTAAATTCTCCACTTTTTTTGTCTGTCTCAGAAGAAGGTGAGAAGGAGAGAATTTTTTTTTTTTTTTTTTAAGAATTAAGCTTTGCATGGATGGAGCTGGAGAGCATTATGCTAAGTGAAATAAGCCAGGCAGTGAAGGACAAATATCATATGATCTCACCTTTAACAGGAACCTAATCAACAGAACAAACAAACAAACACAATATAACCAAAGACACTGAAATTGAGAAGGTGTTGATAGTCACCAGAGGGGAGAGGGGAGGGAATTTCAGGGGTAAAGGGGAAGAGTTTGGAGCAACAAGTATAAAGGTCACATGGACAAAACTAGCGGGGGTGGAAATGGGAGGGGGGTGGGGAGGGCTGGGGCGGTGGGCTGGAGTGGGAGCAAAAGACAGAAAACTGTACAAGAACAATTAAAATAAAAAAAAAATAAAATGTAAATTAATTAAAATTAAAAAAAGAATTAAGCTTTGGAAATCTATATGTTAGGATCTAGACAACATAAGATGGCTCAGAATTTACCAGTTTTTAATAAGCTATAAAAGTTTTATTATTTTATTGAGAAAGATTTGTAAATTAAAAAATCTCAAATAGCTACAATTAACTAAGATAACATTACTAAGGTGTATTAGATTTAATATTTCATGAGGCTTTGCCAGTCATAGTATCCCTAACTGATGAAACCTTCAGGTCAGAGGCACAGAAGCGTATTAGAAGATCTGCATTTACTTAGTGGTCACACTACAGTTAGAGAAAAAAGTTAGCTAGGCTGTGCAATTGACATTGTAAAGCCAAAACAGAGTTGATTGGATAGAAGTTACCCTGTATAACCAAGCTTTTTTTTTATATATATTATGTAGATAAAACCTTAAGCCTCAAGATTTGATAACATTTGCATTAAATAAAGATTTGTGTTTAAAATGTCAAAAAAAAAAAAGAAGTCAGGCCACTTACTAAAGGATTATGATTAGACTTGGAATCCATATCGATTATTTTTTTGTGAGTTAAGATAAGTAAGGAGTGTAAAACCAGACTCAAGGAAGTGTGGATATCAAGGTGATTTATGAGACATTGGAGACATAAATGAGATATAATTATCTGATTTTCAAACACTTGTCATCTTCACTTCCTCAAATGATCTCATAATTCTTTGATGACGCATGGCAGAGAAGTGCTTATGTCAAACTGAAATGTGGGTAAGGAAAGATAACTGGTAGATTTGAGTAACCTTGTGAGATGCAATGTTTTCCTTGAGGATTTCACTCATTGACTGATCTTTCAAGGAAATGCCAGGGAGAATGTAAAGCATCCAGTACTCAGGAATTTAGCAACACCCATGACATGACCGAAGCTGCACTTTTGTACCCACTGATAATCAGTGGAAGATTTAGGGCTTTCTGGATCTTCTCCCAGACACAGAGTTGTGCGTGAAGCTCAGGTCTTGAGCAAGAAATCGTGTAGAAGTGAAACCCTGCCTAGCCACCTACCTCTCAGCCCTTCCTCTCCTCCCCTCCCATCTTTATTTCTCTCCAGCACGTTTCCCATCTAGTGTGTTCTGCTATTTCTAAAAAAAAAAAAAAAAATAGTGAAATATACAACATAAAATTTATCATTTTAACCATTTTGAATGGGTAGTTTATTACATTCACATTGTTGTTCGACCATACCAACATCCCTCTCCAGAACGTCTCATCTTCCCAAACCGAAACTTTGTACCCGTTAAACACCATTCCTCCTCCCCCATTCCCTCTCAGCCCCTGGCAACCACCATTCATTCTGCTTTCTGTCTCTACGAATGTGACTACTCTAGGTGCCTTATGTAAGTGGAATCATGCCGTATCTGTTCTTTTGTGATAGGAGTGTCTCACTTTTTAAATTTCATTTATTGGCTAGATCACTTTTTGAGAATATAAGCATCTAGGGAAGGTATTTCTGTCTGTATTATCCTCTGTTGCATTTTCAGTGTCTAGAAAGTCCCTGGGACTTAGTGGAGTCTCGATAAACACTTGTGTGAATGAGCAGTTCAGGATGAGCCACACCACTACAGTGGGGTGAGAATCAGTGCACCTGGAGCAGAGGGCTGCCGTGTACTCACTACACGTTAGGCGCTGTGGATATGGCAGGGATAAGTCACAGGGCTGCCCTCAAAGAGCTTGTGTATGTTCCAGAGCCAAATGATGAAAGGCAATCATACCATAGTGGTATCAGTGCCATAACTGAGGAAAGCTCACTGCTAAAGAAACAGAAAGCAGGTGTTCTCAGTCTTAGAGGACCAGGGAACAGCACTTTCAAGAGTGTACCTTTAAACCAAGCCCCGAAGAATGAGTGGCTATTGGCCAGGCCAAGAGTGTGGAATTTAAGATCAGAAGAACATTCTTAGGACTTCTTTTGAGCCTTGAATCCTTCTGATGGACTGGTGAAGCCAAAGATAAAATCAAAGGATGACAAAAGCAATCAATTATATTAAAGTACAGTTAGCAAAGTATTTTTGAGCTATTTCTGGTACTATACAAATAT
The DNA here is from genome assembly GCA_004027475.1 of Anoura caudifer. Taxonomy (NCBI): domain Eukaryota; kingdom Metazoa; phylum Chordata; class Mammalia; order Chiroptera; family Phyllostomidae; genus Anoura; species Anoura caudifer. The sequence continues at coordinate 14,874 of PVKU01001115.1, read as the reverse complement.
ATTTTCTTAGTGCTATATGTGGTTTTTTGTTAATGCATTAGATAACAGGGTCTGGACGAGAGCCAATAACTACTGTGAATATCTCAGTAATGATGAGAATACGTGATATATTGGGACCTTCAACAATTGTCGCCTGATATGAAGATATCAGCGATTTCTACTAGTGATAAAAAAAATCACAGGTCCTGGTAATACTACTGAAGTTTGTTGGCTACATGCATAACTAGAAGAAGTACTAAATTTCAGTTAGAGGTTAATGAAAATGAACAAGCAATTTTTTCCCATCCAAGTTCCTGAATTTCACCCATAGACATCTCTCTTCCCGCAAGGGGCCCCTCAATCCCCGGTGAGGAGCCCCTGGACTGGGGGCAGGATGGTGCAGTTGGGAAAGAGTCAACTGTTCAGCATGTTTGGAGAATGGAATTCGGCGGGTGAGGAAGGGGAACAAGAATGAAAGAAAAGAGGAAAGGTGAGGGAGGGTTGCCAGGGTCCGTTTTAATAGGCTTTATATACAATGCTGAGGGGTTAGCAGTTTATTTTGAAGTTGTGACGCACCATTGAAATACGTTGCAAGTGCAGGGATACCGCACTCCGCCTTGTGTCTAGCTCTTCTAGCCTGCAGTTTGGAGGGTTCCGTAGGGCGAGACTGGCAGCAGGTAGGAGGTGGAGGCAGTCCTCCAGGGAAGGATAAAGGTCGCCTAAGTTAGGGAAATGGCAAAGCTGTTTGGGAGCTAGAAATGACCAAAGTGGATTCCATTCTACTCCTAAACCAAAGATTCTGACAATCTTAGCATGAAAACAAAAAAAGTCCACTTCAATTTTCTGATGTTCCTACAGCAGTAGATCAAATGCCTGATTAAACAAACAAACAAACAAACAAACAAACAAAAAACAACAAAAAAACCAACCCAAAACCAAAACCCACACTGTTGCCAGAAAAGTGATGTGATACAATGGAAAGAGAATCTCACATGTCGTCAATTGACGTGAGCCTTTCTGAGTGAACATGGGGAAGTGACTTAACCTTTCCGATGCCTTGAGTCCCTGCTGGTGAAGTAAGATTAAGGAAACCTGCATCCCTGAGCTGTGAGGCACAAGAGAGACAAAGGGGTCATTGATAATTTTCTTAGTTAAGCGCTATGGAAATGCCGCTGTGCCGGTACGTTGTAATCAAATGAAGGGCGATTACTACTGTAAGTCGACATTTACTAAGGGTTAAAGAGGCATTTGAAGAAAGCAGTCCATGCAATTCATGGTAGCTGGGCGAGTGCCGTGGACCACACAGAAGTACAGTTTGCTCTGGACAAGCGTGTACAGTTCAGCTCAGGGTGGAGTCAGTGGAGAGGTGAGCAGAAGGAGCACTTTTCGGGTAGTAAGAATGAAGATGAAGGCCCACGGTATCCCTGAGATAATCCAGGTGGGGAGCCATGCCAGAGAGGCAGGGGTAAGACCAAGTATGCTGGATGTGTCCAGAATGGGGAAGACTTTGAAAACTACCCAGAATGGTCATCTGACATACAGTAAGACCCATAAAAAGTATGCTCCCTAACATTATTATTGTATTCTAGCTTGGTAAGCCACTTGGAAAAAAATAAAAAAGATTCCCAATCTGGAAAAAGGATTTCCAATCTGGAAATACTCAATGCTTGGATATGTCTGTTTATTCTGGTTTCAAAGAAAGAATTAGGCCATTTCCTTCTGACAGGGTTTTGGAGCCTCTGGTAGCTTTTCCATTCCCTGTGACTTTGCCCTGAGGTAGGTGGGGATGAATAATGTAATTTAAATGAAAGCATAATATTAGCTATTCTCAGAGGGTCCCAATATCTCGATCCTTCACAAAACAAAATGCTTCTTTTTATTCAGGAAAAGACAATCTATCAAGAAAGCCAAAAACTGCAGCTATCTGAGAGTAAATGAGTTTATTGCTACAAAGAAGGAACCTGGCTTCTCAGTCAAGTTGGCTGCTTCACTAGATGCCTCTCGTGAAGCTCCATCCACTTCCACTGCCTTGTTCCCACAGGAAAACCCACTATCATGGGAAAGCCATGCATCTGTCTAGAGTGCTGTGACTTCTTTGTGGGGAAGTCTAGGAGGTGAAATGCAGGAAAGAGTAGATGTGCTGAGGAGAGTAAAGAGATTATCGAAAGTTTATACATGACGGTGGCCTGCACCAAGGCCCTGGAGACAAACGGAAGGGGATTTTTCTTTTTTTAAATCTGTTTGAGGAGTTAGTAAGACGGGTCCATGGATTGTGTTGATTTTGGAAGAAAAGCTAGAAGGATGTGTAGGTTTCTGGCTCGAACAAATTAGTAAATGACGGTTTCATTTACTGAGCTGGGGAAAACTGGAGAAGGAACAATATCAGGGAGGAAACGCAGTGTTCAATGCTGGATGTGATTGGTTCAAGGTGTCTGTGAGGCGTTTGAATGGGAAAGCAGATGACGGGACTAGGCATGTGGCATCCAGAGAAATGGTGAATTTATGGAAGATGCATGGATTGTACTTAAGGTGTGGGAATGAACCAACCTGGGTGTTGCTGGGGAGGAGGCAGAGTGTCTGGAAAAGTGAGAAAGATGAGGAACCAGAGTAAGAAGGAAAAGAAAAACAGATTGTGGAGAAACGGGGCTGGTTAGCCATGGGTAGAGGCTGAGGCCCTCCCATATTGGAGGCAGACTAGAGCAGGAGGAGCCTGAAAGGAAACTAATAAACCCAGTGGTAAGAGAGCCTGGAGCCCCCCGGGCCTCTGAGGACACAACTGAGTTTTCATGGTGGCAGTGGTCACCAGGGAGGCATGCCAGGAAAGGGAAAGCTAGGGTGAGGATGGATAAGGGTCCACAAAACTAAAGAAATGCAAAACTAAAGAGCTTAATCTTAGTGGTAATGAGTACAGAGGAGTGAAATGTCTTGTAATAAAGTTTTTGAGACTTTAAATAGAAGTATTTTCACAAAAAGAAAGCATTTAAAGATCATTTTGGAGTGTTGATGAATTACAGGCGTTGTGATTTAGAATTTCATATGGATTTCAAGTCTTGACCGTGCAAGGCAGATAAGACAACAAAACTGAGCATTACATCCAGGGAGAATCTCATCAATAATTAATGGCATGTTGGACATAAGTTTTTAGGTATCTGTTCCTTCCTCAGTGTCTTGCACAAATGTAACTAAAAAGGCAGAGTGATTTGTTGTCATTCAATTTAATGAGGTTTTGAGCAAATGAAATATTGTTTCAGCAATGAGGCAGGACCATTGCAATTGCTCTAGGGACAAGTATCTACCAAAGATAAATTTATTTGTTTACTAGTTCCTAAGCCTCTGGAAACAACAAAATAACTCAATAAAAGTGTGAAGTTTCTGTCCATGCGGAGGTCTTCTGAGAAATAAAGTCCAAAGGCAAAGGAGGTTTTATAATAGCACGTCTACAAATAGACTCATGAGTAAAACCATAATTTATACCATAATAAAAAGGGGACAAAGGTAGGCTAAATAATTCTGAGGTCTGCCTTGATAACACCTAACATGTTGTGAGTGCTAAGTATATACCCGGCGCTGGGGCTAAACGTGACACAGGCATTATATCATTTAAACCTCACAGTAGTTCTCTGAGGTCGGTGCTGTTATTTCAGATAAGCCAACAGGCTCTGAATATTAAATAAGTTGCCCAACATTGCAAGGCTTGTATATAGTGCAGTTAAGATCCAATGGGTTTATCTGATCCCCTATTAGGAGTTTTTAATTTTCTCCTATGAGAGTTTGGGCGTTTCCTCTACTTTTTGACTGTAACTGAAAATGTTTTGATTAAGAAAGTTACAGATAAATGCAGTACAGCTGGATACAATTTGGAAAATTATGCATTCAAAAGTTTCACTGCGCCACTCTTTCCACTGACAGGTGAAGTGATTCCTCCTCCTCTTGAATCTGAGCTGGCCCTGAAACTTTTTTAATGAACCAAAGGCAGAGAAAGTGACACTCTGCAGCCCCCAAGGCTGGGCCTTGTAAGATCTGCAGCTTCCACGGCTCTCTTGAAGCACATTCTCTTGGAAGCCAGAAGCCTTCTAAAAAGTTTATCTTAAAACTGTGAGGCTGCAAAGAAGACCAAGGTGCACAGAGAGAGACAGAGGCCAACAGAGGAGGGATAAGATGCCAAACCACAGAGTGAAGCTGTCTTGGACTTTCTGGCTCAGCTTAGCCACCAGCTGAGTGCAACCGATGTAAGACCCAGCCAACATCACGGGGCAGACCATCCTAGTAAGTCAGTGCAAATTCTCAATCCACAGAATCGTGAGGGGAAAAAAGTGGTGTTTTTGATCACTGAGATTTGGGTATTTTGTCATAAACTTAGTACAGCTGATACAATGTGGAAAAATCTACTTAGGTTTTGGTGGGATAAACTGAAAACATTTCTATATTTTTACTTTGAGTCCAAGTGGCTTATATTTTATATCAGAGAGAATAAACCTACAGTTTTAAAAGTTAGCTTTGCTCTGGTGGTTAATTTCGTCTGGTCTGAAATAAGCATTTTCAAGAAGAAAAGCGAGTGGAGAAGCACCTCATATTTTGTAACTGCATTTCTTCTGTGTGGTGTTTATCATCATAGTGATGTATCAGTATAATGATTATCTACTTTTAATATTTGCAATTAGACCTTGATAGTTGCTCTTTGCTTTTTTTTTTGTTTCATTAAATGCCTTTTACATTACTTTTAAAAACATCAGAGGCATTTACAATGAGATTCACATTAACAAGAGAGTTAAAAACGTAAGATTAAAACTGGATTCAACAACTGAGAAGTTATTTCTATTTCTTATTTTTAAACACTTTTTAAAGATTTTATTTATTTATTTTTAGACAGAGAGGAAAGGAGGGAGAAAGAGAGGGAGAGGAACATCAGTATGTGGTTGCCTCTTGAGCGCCCTCTGAGAAGTTACTCCTAAATATTTGTCTAATTTGTTCACTAAATTTACCTTTGAGTTTCCTAGCAACTGAGTTAAATGTGTGGGATTATATCATGCTAAAGTGATTTCCTTCAGAAAGGAAAAAATCTTTAATTTACTGCTAAAGTGTAAGAGGAATTTATTATGTGGATCTCTTCACAAAAACCAGTAAATGACAGAAGACAATGTCTTCAAAAGAGATCTCATTTAGACTACAAATGTTCCTCCCACGTGGAGTCTTAGCTTTTTTCTGGTGTCTTAGCATATGTGCCTGTTTAAAGCAAAACAGAACAAAATTTAAAGGACTTCTAATTTCTATGTGGCTTTGTAGATTAATTCCCTTCCTCTTTCCCCCTCAGATCAGGCATTCATAATTTCCTATCTTTTTATTTGTTTCAGAAAAAATTTATTGATAACACCCAGGAGCCAAGCCCTGAGAGTATAATTGTACGTAAGAGAAAAACTCCTGCCCTCATAGAGATCATAGTCTATAAAAGGATATTGATTAATGCTGAGGACATTAATTAAATACCTATAGTAATATGTGATTACAGATTGACAGGTGTCACTAAAAAAAAGTACAGAGAGCTGTAAAGAGTATTTAACAGAGAGATGTGATCCAAGTGTCTGGGGATGGGGAGAATGAAGAAAAGTATAATTTCTCATCGCCCCATTCCTACCATAAGGCCTGTCCCATGTAGGTGCTCAATTCATGTTGGCTGTTGATGCTGCAAATACAGCAAAGGGGTGAGGGGGAGTTTCAACACTAACTCTGAACCTGCTATTGGAAGGGCAAGGACTTTAGGAAGGAAGGCACTGTTATAAATTTTCACAGCTCTGATTTTTGGAAAAGAATAAAGTGTATCACACCAGAGCTAACTGTCAAGATATTAGATAAAAAAAATTACACAATTTGAAATTCCATCTGAATGAGGTCAGTTCTCAAGGGTTACTCTCTAAGGCCTGATTTAAGGTGTGGGTCTTTTTAAGTCAAACTTGGCTAGTAGACAAATAAGATATGACTACTTCATGAGGCCTGAATGCAGTAAGTGCTGGGTCCTAGTTCTTACCATGTAACAGTTAATCTTTGAGGTCTAGTAGTTAAAGGAGTAAGCAATTTTTTAAAATGTTCTCTATTGATGTTCTTTAGAGGACTTCATTTATAGATCATTACTGGATAGTTGCAAGCTCTTAAGTGCTACATTAGACATCCATCATCAGTCTAGCTCCTAAAGCAATATTATGTAACATTAGCAGCAATTTTTTTCCAGGTACTAGTCTCTTTCCACTTCTCCCACATTACCATTTTTACACATATCCTTGCTTGCCAAACCTCTCTGCCTTACCTGATACTCTCAGTGTTGCAAATTTTCTGCAATAATGTTTTCCAAAACTTAACTAAAATTTTTATAAGTAAAAAATGCTACCTTACAGCCCATTCTCTTGGGGATGCTCCATTTCAGATATAGATGAGGCTTCAATGGCAAGGAAGAACCTTTGTTAATGGTTAAATTGTATCCCCCCCCCCCCAATTTGTATACATTTGACCCTTGAACAACGCAGGAGTAGGGGCACCAATCCCTATGCAGTCAAAAATCCAAGTATAACTTTTGACTCCCCGCAAAACTTAACTATTAATAGCCTACTGTTTACCAGAAGCCTTACCCGTAACAAACAGTAGATTAACACATATTTTGTATGTTATATGCATTATATGCTGTATCCTTGCAATAAAGTAAGCTAGAGAAAAGAAACTATTATTAAGAAAATCCTAAGAGAAAGTACATTTACAATACTGCACATATCTACTGGAGAAAGGGGCCTGCTTAGCTCAAACCCATGCTGTTCAAGGGCGTACCGTATTATAGTCCTGACCCCACCACCTCAGAATGTAAACTTATTTGGAGATGGGCTCTTTGGAGAGGTACTCAAGTTAAAAAGAGGGTTATAATCCAATATGGCCAGTGCCCTTGTAAGAAGGGCAAATTTGGGCAGATGCAAACAGAAGGGGAAAAAAAGGAAAGATATAGGGAGAAGAAAGCTATCTGTAAGCTAAGGAGACAGGCCTGGAATAAATTCTCCCAGAGCCCTCAGAAGGACCCAGCCCTGCTGACACCCTCGTTTCAGACTCCAGTCCCCAGAACCGTGAGATAATTCATTTCTGTTGTTTAAACACCTACTTTGTGATACTTTGTTATGGCAGCCTTAGCCAACTAGTGCAACCTATATTTCCCCATAAAAATCAAAGAGACATCATTTTGGAAGCTTTTCTCACTTTTAATCCAAAGATGGATTAGAAATTTTATAATTTCATTCCATGAATTAAGTACCATAGATGTCTTTGATATCTCTTAATTCCTTAACCTTTATAATGTCATTAAACATCTCCTTCAGCAGACAATTAATATTTTTGTTAAGCTTTTTTAATCATAGCAAAATTGATGTAAAAGATATGAGCATTCATAAATCAAGCTCTCAACTTGTTGCAAAGATTTTTAAAAATGACTTACATCCTGCATCATAAAAATGACAAACTACTCATCAAAGCAGGTCACAGTTTAGAGTTTATTGCTCAAATCTAGCTTCTGCCAAGCTTAACCAAGCAAACATGTCATCACATGACCTCCTTTGGAGTCTAGTAACCCATTAAGGCATTAGCTTCTGATTCCTCCTCACTTTTATTTGTTAGAACACCGAGCAGCACCACTATACTTGGAAGCAGTGGAAATAATGCCAGGAATTTTCTTTAAATTCTGACTTTCTCTCTTTATCTATTCTTTATCTATTCCTTCTCTATTTAACAAAGTAATTACATTATAATTACATATGACACCTCTTCTCCAAACTCATGATTACATTGTTTTTATTGATTCATTAAACATATATTATTGAGTGTCTACTTTGTACCAGGGACTCTCAGACAGAGCTGTGAACAAGACAGATGAAATGTCTACCCTCAAAGAGTTTATATTCTAGGTTTCAGAGAAGCCATATGAGCTTATTTTTCCATTACTTTTCCACTGTATTGCTACTTAACCTTGCTCTGATTTTTTAACTACCATAGAAGCTATATATTCATAGTTTTCTTTCCCATAATTTTTTTCTATACTATAAACAAAATTAGTACTAGTCCAGAAAAATTCCATGCTCAGAGAAAATTCAGTCAATTTTCAGAAGGATCATTATATAGAAAAGGTATTTGTGACTAGTAAACATTGAAAATATATTTTTACCTAATTAACTCTCCCCCCCCCCTTGACATATTTCAATGTTGGTCCTATAAAGACTTGAGTCTTAAAATGTTTTAACTGTTTTGGGAACCTTTTCACCTTGCTATTTCTAGAAACTAAAATCTTTAAATGGCCAAGGTGTTCTATATTGGGCGATTTCACTCTAACAGACTCAGGTGGCAAGATATTCCTGAAGCCACTGGGTTAGAAAAACACAAGTCCTCTGTTTTGTAAAGAGAATGAGTCTAGGGGTATTTCACTTCCGGCTTTTCTCTCTTTTGAGTTGATGTGAGCTCATCCTTCAGAGACAGAAGAAAGAGAAGAGAAAGGAGAGAGAGAGAGAGAGAGAGAGAGAGAGAGAGAGAGAGAGAGAGAGATTTTGAAAAGATGAAGAGAAAAAGGAAAGAACCATAAGAGGGTGGACCTTAAAAAAGCCCTGGAATTATCTTCTGGAGGGTGGGCCCCTTGTAGTATAGGCTTCCCCCTCTAGGTGAGTGCTCTAGAAATCCATCTGTATCAGTGTGCCAGCTGGCATTGTTGTGAGAGGCTGGGTGATTTATGAGTACACCTGCCTACAGCATGCTGAGCGTGCAGCAGTTTTTCACCAAAAAACGGCATGACCCTCATGTCCTATCCTCCCTAATCATCCAATCTTACCCCAAGTCAATGTTCTTTTTGTTTCCCCAGATGACAAAAGTCCTCAAAGGGACTTTTGCCCATATGGAAGAGTTGAAACAAACAAACAAAAAAATGGCAGAAGTACTAAAAAGCATCAAAACTGAAAAGTTCAAAAACTGTTTTTGAGCCATGGAAAAAATGTCTTGATGGCTATGTCGCATCACATGGAGAGTAGTTTGAAAGTGACTGAAGGCTAAACATGTGAGGATAAGTACAGCCCTGGCTGGTGTGCCTCAATGGATTGAGCACCAGCCTGCAAACTGAGGTCGCAGGTTCAATTTGAGGTCAAGGCACATGCCTGGGATGCAGGCCAGGTCCCCATTTGGGGATGCATGACAGGCAACTGATCACTGTTTCTCTCATACATCAGTGTTTCTCTCCCTCTTTCTGCTTCCCTTTCCCTCTCTCTAAAAAATAAATAAAAATAAAAGAATCATTTAAAAAAGAACAAATAATTTTTTTATTTATAAATCATCTGAGCGGTCATTCCTAAGCAAATGTCATTTTGGGTGAATGCCCTGTCCTAGGCATGGAAAATAAACCAAGGTAACCTCAATGCTATAAAAATAGGTAAGTGGACTCTTCCCAGGAAAATGTCACAGCCTGCTCTGGACAGAAATTAGAGTAATATTTTGGCATCTTGCACTACCAAGGGGAAGACTCTCCTACCACCCTAGTTACAGCCTTGATTTTTATTTCCTTCTGTTGTAAATACTTATGAAATAATTATAGAATGCTGCAAAGAAATAGGGTGTGAAAGTAAACAAATAATAGTAATCCTTTCTCCAAATGCCTGAGCAGCTGCATAAGGAAGCCAAGGTAGTCCTTTATGTGACTTGCTATCTTTTTTTGTCCTCCTCCTGACTCCTCCTCTTCCTTCTACTCATAATCTTTTAAAATTTACCAGTTTCACTGTGCAGTCTGCCAGAGAAGCCTGGCCACTTGGTGGGTACTCTTGCCCTTAGGCCAAGGCCAAGGGCAGGTCATTGAAAATGCTCTCCTCATTTCTGTGCCAGCAGCGTGAACTGAGGCTAAGGGTCAGAGCAGTTTGCTTTCCCAACAGAAAGGACTTGGAGAGATCCAAGTTCATATTCCTTTTGCCCTGTGAACCTAACTTTCTTAAATTCCATAGAAGGAAGGAAGGTCCTTATTCACATGTTGGTGAGGAGACAATTCCACACTCGGACAAGGTGACAAGCCAAGAACTAAGTCTTTAGTTAGCAGGCAGAAAACAGCATTCCACTGGAAGGTCTGCAGTCTCCTCTTTATGTCGGGGTTAAGAATGTTGATATTTACTATTTAACTATTTGCGCTTGCTTCTAAAAAAATTAACTATGCATTTAAAAAGCATGCCTCTACATGATTTCCTCTAGTAAAACCATCTTTAGCTTGACCTAAATTTCTAGTTAAACTTTCCTATTGATCCAATTCCCATATGCTTTTCTAACCAGAAATTTCCAACTGGGGATGTGCATTTCAATGGGTCTTCCCCCCCTTCCTTGATTTCCAATTTGCTTTATCTTAGTAAACACTTATAGATCATGAAATATGGGTCAGCTCAGGCTATTTCTTACTGCATATGACACCAACACTTCAACATCAGTTCTTCAAAAAAATTTAAAAAAACTTTCAAGCAACTCTGCTACAATTTTCACTCAAAATATTTCTGACACAGTATAGCAGGATAAAAGCCTAGCTCTCACAAGGCTGCTGAGGTGACAAATGTCCACTACATGAGAATGGCTTCTCACCTGCAATCTGTGGTAACTCCCAAGCAGGGCCAAATCTAGCCAGACAAAGTCACCTTGCTCTGCTGATCCAAACTCTCAGAGACTTGGTGGGGGAAGTGGAAAAAGTATGTTGAATTCAAACTCTTTTCACACTCAGTGGCTCCTAGGACCACGCTGAAAAGGAGGAAGAATAATTACTGGACAGATGTTTTTATAATTCTAGGTAGCAGAATACATAATGCAGAGTTATGTATTGTTGAAGTCAATGATCTGTATTAGTATAAAAGAAAAAAGATGAATCAATTATTATCACACTTCTGTTTTATCTGGCCTAACAGGATATACGTTATAGAGAAGAAATTGTTCTATGGGCACCAGTCAGCAAACAAGCTAAGGTCAAGGCTCCCTAAGTACCTGCCAGCTATTAAAGGTAGCGACACCTGTCTTTGAACCAGATTTAAGTTATTTTTCACAGTCTTCCTTTACATATTTATCCATACCCAAACCTGGAACTAAAATACATTAGATTCCTAAGCCATTAATCTGTTTCAAGAAGGAAGGAGGGGAAGGAGGAGGACAAGACGATGATGTGGGGGCAAATTCATACAAGAATTAATTCATTCATTTTACTCATACTTTCACTTAACAAATGTGGTTTGAGCAAGTAGGGGATATAGTGAACAGGTGACAGGGTTCGCTGTGCTCAGGGACACCAACAGCACAGCACACGGCCCCAGTCACACCGCACTGTAATATCAGGACTGTCTGTTCACCTGTGGCTCCCACTGGTGTGCTGTGTTGTTGGAGCTCACACAGGAGGGACTCAGACAGCTCAGATTTTAGCTACTTCCAAAGAAAGCACAGTAGAAGCCGCCATGGAGTCGCCACCATGGTTCCAGGAGGTATGATTAAATGTATCTTGGAGAAATCTAAGTACGATCAAATACATCTTCTGATTTGTTGGAAAGCATTCTTGGAGCCCTCAGGAGTCCCTGGGGAAATGTATCTCTCCATAGCTATAGCTACCACCCCTTTCACTCTCAAATGCTCAGGACCATCTTCACAGATAGTTTCCAGCAGGGATAACCAACCCTGCAGCTGCGTTAGTGTCCCAGATGTTCGCTCCCACGATGCAAACTTAAAGACTGGCTGAGTTTGAATTCCGCTACAACTCTCCCCTGCAGTATGAGTTAGACCAGTTACCTAACCTCTCTGACCCTCAGTTCTTTTCACAGTAAAATGGGCATAATGGAGTGATTGTGAGGGTTACCGCTGGTAAAATACTTTCAATAGTGACTGACCCTTAGCTTAGTAAACACTCAATAAATGTTAGAATACTCTGAAAAGACATAGAAGATTTCACACAAGAAAAGGACTTTTGTTATCATTCCAATGCAGATGCTTTTAAGCAGACATAGTAGAACAGTAAAGGAAAATGAAATGTAGAGGCGTGCTATTATTCATGGAACAGTTGTGGGCAATAACCACTTCAGAGGCACCTGATTTCATTTCTCAGCTCTGTTAGAGTGAACATCACAGCCGGGCTGAAATCCTTTGCTTGGTTCCCCATCATTTTTAGAGAAAGGAGGAAGCTGGAGGCTGTCCTACCTTTTCACTTCTCCTCTGACCAGCCTGGATTGTTTAACGTCAGCAGGCAGGCTGGAGAGTGGTTAAGAATACAGACTGCGGAGCCGGGTGCTTTGATCCACACCCTGACTCTGCCACCGACTTGCCGTGCGAATTAGGGTTCGTTCCTGCACCTCAACACACCTCAGTTTCCTTACCTGTGAAACCAGGACAACAACAGTATCTACCTTCGGTTTCTTTTGTTTGTGAGAATTTAAATATGTAATATATTAAAGCCTCTTAGAACGTGCCCAGGAATACGAGTGCTGTATAAGTGATTGTTAGTATAAAATTTGTTGTTATTAAAATACAATACAAAAGATTGTTCACAAAATCATGAAAGAGTACATCAAGACAGAAGTGTCTTGCCAAAGGTTCTGGTCACTGTTAGTTAGCTCTATGAAGACAAGAACTGTGTTTTGGTCCTTCTTTTGTTTAAAAGAAAATAAAGAAAACAAATGCAGGAGGCATACAGCACTGGACTTGTCTGGAGGTGAAAACCCTACGTGTGAGGGGCGGCTCTTCCCATTCTTATTTGAGTAGGCGGTTCACCTGCCAGGCACACAACTTCCTCATCTTTCAAACAGGGAGGTCTGATGAGAGGATTTCTAAGGTCTGTTCCAAATCCAAAATTTTATGTATCTAGATACCCTTTGAAATTTTACAAAAGTTAACATAACTACGGCAGTGGAAGCCCTTTTTACCTATAGTGTTTCCAAAATGGATGATCAAGTTGAAGGTCGTGTCATTTGTTTGTGTTTTCTGACTCACAATGAAATAATCTGAATCACAAACAAATCTTTACATGCATGAAAATGAATTATCTTTAGCACAACCGATTAACTTTTAAAGCTCTTGGATTGTAAGGGTAAAACTAGTATGGATGTTTTTTTCCCATTCATTGTAAATGAATTTTTTAGAGACTCTAAGAATAAAACATAATCCATAGGTATCTAATGCTTATTTATTAATACAGAGAATATGGAAGTACCACATTTTTTGGACCATAAGACACACCTAGGTTTTAAAGGAAAATAAGAAAAAAAAATTTTGAAGCAAAAGATGTGGTAAAATATTTAATAACATAAATAACATAATATTTCACCAATGTAAATGTAAACAGGTCTCAACAGCAGCATTAACAACCATTATTCCTCCCAAATTTGGGGGGGGGTACATCTTATAGTCCAAAAAATACATAGAACTCTTAACTGAGTTTAGCTTAACAATTTTCAACTAAATGAAAATAAACCTATTTAGTTGAGCTTTTAAGATGGGAGGGCGGAAAGCTAAGTCCACAGGGTTTGCAGGAGCAAGCACTGGGACTGCATTTCCTCAGACCGCATCCCTAGAAGCCAGGCCCCCAGAGCTGCCTTGCTCACCGTCACTACTGAGGGCTGGGAAGGAGCTTCAAGAGGCTTGTCTGTCTTCATAGGTCTGATAAATTGGGGAGTGGTATAAGAATTTGAGTGGGAAAAAAAGGAAGAGAGGGTGATTATAAATAAAAGTCTGAATTAAGAATATGGCCTTTGGACTTCTGGCCAAGATGGAGGCGTAGGTGCACACACTGTGCCTCCTCGCACAACCAGAATTAAGGACAACAAAGATTTAGAAACAAGAAAATAACCAGAACTGATAGAAAATTGAACTCTACAGAAGTCCAACAACCATTCACCCAGACTGGTAAGAGGGGTGGAATTGCAGCAGGAAAAAGTGGAGGTTGGCAACCCGGGCACACAGGCAGCAGTAGCTGGAAGATCCCAGGCTTACAGGCAGCAGCTAGAAGACCCTAGGCTTGCAGGCTAGTGGACCCCAGGCACGGGGTGGCAATGGTGCAGACCTAGTGAGGCCGAGCAAGGCAGCTGGCTGACTAGGTGGTCCCACATTCATGCGCAGATAATCCAGGTGAAGGGGAAGTGGCAGAAGGAACTGGAATCTGAGAGAGCAGAGCAAGCGCCATTGTTCCCTCTTGGACCCCACCCCCACATACAGCATCACTACCCAGCGATTGGCCTGCCCCGCCCTGGGGAAAACCTAAGGCTCCACCCCTCACTACGCAAGAGCCGTGGCCAGACTCCCCCCCCCCAAAAAAAAAGGCTCAAACAGGAGAACAGATCAAAGCCCCAGAAACAATTCATCTAAGCGACCAAGAGATAGCCAACCTATCAGATGCACAGTTTCAAAGCACTGGTGATGGGATGCTCACAGAATTGGTTGATTTCGCTCACAAATTAGATGAACAAATGAAGGCTACAATAAGTTAAATGAAGGAAAACACACAGGGAACCAATAGTGATGGGAGGAAAACTGGGACTCAAATCAATGGAGTGGACCCAAAGGAAGAACGAAACAACCAAACAGAAAAGAATGAAGAAATAAGAATTCAAAAAAATGAGGAGAGGCTTAGGAACCTCCAGGACATCTTTAAATGTCCCAACATCTGAATTATAGGGATATCAGAAGAGGAAGAAGAAGAGCATCAAGTGGAAAACTTATTTGAACAAATAATAAAGGAGAACTTCCCCAATCTGGCAAAGGAAATAGACTTCCAGGAAGTCCAGGAAGCTCAGAGAGTCCCAAAGAAGTTGGACCCAAGGAGGAACACACCAAGGCACATCATAATTACATTAGCCAAGATTAAAATGAAGGAGAGAATTCTAGAAGCAGCAAGGGATAAGG